>JANVCQ010000008.1:26927415-26944492 GCA_025531925.1 Erythroxylum plowmanianum
TGTTATCATGCAGTGACCGAGGATCCTGTCCTGTTTGTCTTTAGAAAATCTGATGTTGCTTTTGAGTTTCTAGATTCGGTGACTTTGGCAGAGGAACTGGACAAAAACAGAAGCTAAAGCGTTTCTAAATGTTGAACTAACTAACCCAGTTAACATTATTAAACTTCTGTCTTTTGACAGTTAATTAACAATACCAAATTACCAATATATCAATCCGTCAATCCAGGACTTGAGCTCTTCTGTTTACCTTACATGTTTCTCACTCATTATGCATACTCTTTTAACATAAAAATGAACAGATGGTTTTCCTAACATCTTGCCTTCATTTCAACTGGTCTTGTCTTCTTAAACCTATCAAAACCCAGCAATCCGCATCATGTCTAAATTACCAAAAGAAATTACACATGTTAAAAAAATCCAAGAAATTAGATAAATCAATCCAAAAAAATTCAATATTCAAAATATAACTCGGGAACCATACTCTTAAATTTTTTCTGAATATTAAATTGATAAATTCATGATCTAGTTCAATTCACATTTTAAAATATATGTTTTATCATTTTCTTCAATTTTACATTAAAGAATTGGATTAACATAATGCAATTTTGGTTTGATACTACAACAAATACTCATCCCAAGAACTTCTAAGGTCATATTGGTATGACTCTTAAATTAGAATCGTTTATAAAGAAAAGATGATTTCATCATCATTATCATTATCAACACTTAGCTGAAAATTCGCTGAGTAGCAAGACCTGGGAACGTTCGATAGTACGTAGCCTTACTCTTATATAGTAGAAGTTATCTCCGATAGACTCATATGCAATGTGGCTTGACGATATTACAAAATTGTGAATGAATGTGTAGACATATTCAATATTAAAAAAAAGGTACGTACAAAATATATCAAAGATTGGCGATAAAAGATAAGATAGAAATACATACTAGGAAAGACTTGGACAAGAGTACCTCCACCTAAGGTTGTCATTACCTACGCTATTTAGGAAACTAACTAAGTTAAACTAACTATGCGGGAAATATTATGCAGTAAAATGCAAAGGACAAGGTTTAATATAATATAATAGAGCGCGGATGCTCACTTTACGAGAGCTTCTTTACTTGTATCCTAGTACGCTAAATTTTCTATTACAGACCAAGTTCTCGATAAGATCCAACCTAGTTATATCATTCTTGATAAAGAAGAGATGATTTGTAACCTAATATTTGAGTTTGGTAAGATATTCATATTCCCTTATATACACATAGTTGTTCTTCCGAATATGAAGAAAATAACAAACTTTCGCAAAATATTAGAATGAGTTTCATACACCAATATTTTTGTGAAAGTGTGATTGTAATCAAAATAAGATTTTCAAAATTAAAGATGAGTTTACAGATAATAAATATACATAATTGATTTGAGCAAGATGATTAAGTGTGTATTTGCAAATGATGAATAAGATATAAATCTATAGTTAGACTGGAAATTTAATCCAGTAATATGTTCAATGTATTTCAAGAAAAATGTTTGGTGTGGACTGTAGAGGGATATATGGAAAAAGACTTAATACAAATCTTCCATCAAAAAATACCAGAAGATTATAGTTGAAAAATAATTCATATCCCTACACCTTAGTTTTTAGGTTCAACTATAGATAACTTTATATATAATTTATTCTTCTCATAAAAAAAATAAAATTTTACATGGCCTTATAATGGATTTTAGAACCTAATATTTGAGTAAAAATATGTTGAGAAATTGAATAATAAGTTCACATTAAATATGTGCATGCAAAACTAGTTGTAAATGGCTTTAACAAGATGTTTATATAAAGTGTAGCCATAAATGGTGTCATATGAGTTTATAGTCATACTAAGTGAAATGTTTCAATTGTTAATGATATGTAAATAGTTTTAAAAAGATACTAGAAAAGGAAAGAATATACAATGTGAAAGGTGGTTATTAAAAAAGCTTATTACATTTCCTAGAACAAAAATGAATAAATGATTATAGTGGTTTAAATGCATAGAAAAAGGATTCATAACTTAATGTTTTAACATTTTTGAATGACCAAGGCTTCCTATGTATATAAATCATCCCTCCCCGTTAGGGATGGCAGTGGGTTTTCAATTCGATTAATATTCGCACTACTTGACCCGAAAAAATGGATATGGAGGCTAAAAAAATGGATTTAAAATGGATTTAAAATGGATGTTGAAAAATGGATATAGATATGGATTTGGATATGGGTCTAGTGATAACCCAAACCATGGATACCCATATCCTACCCGTTTTTTGTTAACTTTATTTTTTCTGTTTTTTCTTGAATATTTATGGTTAAATATAATAAAATATTAATATTTTATGATAAGAAACAACTTTAAAATCCTTACTTTACTCATCAGTAATCACCTTTTTCATCATATTTGATTTTCTTATAGGATGATAATAATGTAAATGATATGGAGATGGAGTTTTGAATGTTGTAGAGTTCACGCAAAAATAATTTGAAGTTTTGGATATTTTAGTCTTTGTTCCAGTTCTTAATTGTAAAAAATATATGTTGTCTTTGTACTAGACATTATGATTTTTATTATTTCAATTTTATAGTTTTTTAAGACATACAAATCAAAATCTTGATTTATTATTATTAAAGTAATTTTGATTTGGAGCGTTCGCAAAAATTTGCTATTTATATTTTCTATTTAGAAGTTATATTTTTATGTGCTATACAACCCGATGGATATCCAAAAACTCAAACAACCCAATAGATTTGGATATGGATAATAAATCGTAAAAACCGATGAATATGGATATGGATATGGATTGAGTTATAAAAAATGGATATGGATATGAGTAGAGTAATACCCGAACCAAACCCTACCCATTGCCATCCCTACTCCCCATGATATAAAAGATAATAAAATTTTACATGATAACAATGTTGACTTTATAAATCTATATCGAAGTAATGTATGGTTGTGATTCGACTAAGACGTTCTAATATAAGATATGCTTATAAATAGTAAGCATAATTAACTAATTTTTAAGCAAGATGTTTGAGTAAAATCTTCTCACAAATGGTAAATAAGGTTTGAGATTATGGTCCAACTAAACATATAGTCATGCAAGATTTTAATTTTTTCTAAATACTATTTGCATGGCTTTAGAAAATATTTAAAGGAAAGTTAAATGTCTAATATAAAAGAAAAATATTACAGAAAGCTTGACACATGTCTCGTATCAAGAATAGGTAAGGGACTATAGTGATTTATATATCAAAAAAATTCAACCTATTTTCTTAAAATTCTAAGTTGAAATGTAAATCCCTTATATTTAAACCATTATTTTCCAAATATGAAAAAAAATTACACATTATAATGATGATAACAAGAATGTTTAACATAAAATTATATGGGCATGTTGGACCAAATGAGGTTCTAGCTTATAATTGATGATAAAAAATATCTTATCACTGATATTTTTGTCTTTAGTAATATTAATAAGTCAATATATGAAAGAACAAGTTTAATGGAAGAGTTAAATGAAGAGAGGAGCCAATTGAACTAATTAAGCAATCAAAAAATAGAGAAATAAGCAAAGTAGAGCACATATATAATTCACGTGTGGAACCAGAAATAAGAAAGAATCATACACATCAAGATTTAAGCAAATTATTATAATTCTTGTTGTACTGTGTGGTCAATCATTGTCTTTTAATAACATATATTATGAGTTTGTCAGTATAATAGTTTACTCATATGATGCATTGATCGACCAATTCCCAAAATAATCGACCAATGCTACTGGTACTAGTCATTATAATAACTATTTTATATTTCTAAAAACTATTTTAAGTTTTTTGAGTATAAAATAAATCACATATGAGTTTTAGAAAGAAGGTTCGAAATAAAAGAGAGTTTTAAAGAGCTGTGACAGGTTAGAGTATGTAAGAGGAGTTTTTGAGTTATATAATTACTGCAATTGGGGAAATTACTTAGAGTACACTTTGTGTGAGTTTTTCTTAGTGCCTGTTTGGATGAGCTTTTATCAGTAGAGTTTTTCTAAAAAGAGCTTTTATAAGAAGTCAGTTGACTGTTTGGCTGTCATTTAAAAAAGAGCTTTTCTGAAAAGGCTTTATACAATAGACTGTTTGGCAACATAAAAATAAAAAATACTTTGAATTTTGACTATATTTTATTTTATAATAAAAATTATTTATGTATATAAAAATTATTTAAAATATATTAAACAATATGCAAAATACAATATATTAATTATTATATAATTTTAAACTATATAAAACATAAATAAAAATATATTTAACTAAATCTTTTATATGGATTATAATATAAGTAAACTAATATCAAAAATAAATATTAAAACATATTAAAAAATTCAAATAATATTCTATAAATTTTAGAATAAACGTGATGATGTGTTTGTGGGTATTGTGAAAATTATGTGTAAAACATAAAAATAAAAGGAACTAAAAAATAGGCTCATTAATTGATTTGAAAATTCTACTTGAAAAAGTATTTTTTAAAAAAATTAGCTTCTCAAAAAGCTGTATTTTAGCTTTCAAAAAAGCTGTTTCTATGAAAAAATGCTTTTAAATTTTACAGCCTAACACTCAGTTTTCTTAAAAATAACTTTTGCGGTGAAAAAAAGTGCTTATTCACTCTCCAAAAGCTGAACCAAACAGGCACCACTTTTTTCTTAAAATAGCTTTTGCGGTAGAAAAAAGTGCTTTTGGAGCTTCCAAAAGTTGAACCAAACAGGCACTAAATCTGTTTGTAATGGAAATAAATTATAATTTTATCTCATGTTTAGGACTAGAAAAATTAAACTCCTTTAATTCATTTGTAATTCTCTAATTAAACAACTTATACCCAAATATTAAGACTTGTCTAGCTATACATCATGACCATTCAAATATTTAAGAATGTCAAAGTAGTTTTGACCAACCTTTTCATATATAATTTTTTGTTATAATTCAATCCTTTCATTGTATAATATTTCCATTAGAGATAGAATATGAAATTATTGTCTACTCTATTTGAGCCAATCATATCGATTCCCCACCATTAGTAATTGATTTATTAATGAGATTGAATATTATTATCACAGTGTCATTCTACCTTGGTCAAGGATTTCCCAAAACAATACTAATTGAGAACTTCAAACCATCTCCATAATCACTTTAAGGTAATAAATCTAATCACTCAACTACCTCTATATATTTCATAATATATCAAATGACTACCATTTGAGCTACCTTTGACTAAAATAGTTCATAAGTACTATCAAAAGATATCAATCCCTATACAATATACTTTGGAGATCTTAAGTCATACGATCACTTATATAATCAATACAATGAAAATTTTAATAGACATATAAGTAATGTTCTAAATGAAATTCTCATATGATATCAATTCAGTAAACTTGTTCTTTAACAAGCACTCACACATTTGTTTTTAAGTATATCCATACTTTAGTTTATAAAGTTAACTATTTCTTTTATAAAGAAGAAACATAATATATGCAAGTCTTTTTACAGTCTATTAATGTCCATTCTCAATAGAATATTGAGTAGGAACAATTTAGGAATAATAAATTATTGTAACATTAATCTCATGATTATAATCTCAACATAATTTCATTTGTAATGTATATTTATCACGTTGACTTTTCCATATACATATGAATATATATATATATATATATATATATAAAGAATGCCTTTAAATAATTATATCACTAAACTATTGCTAACCGATTGGGTATAAGGCATAAATAATTAGTTAATTGTCATTCTACATAGTACTACATATACTAGTATCTATAACTTTGGTACTAATATTCATTAAAGTTGGATAAATAGTGACATTAATATATTAGTAGTTGATATTAGTATCCGACTTCTGTTTCCTAAATATTGATTTTTGTCTGAAACTAGGAATTTAGGGTCTTGGGGATTTTATCAATGTATGGTCTATAACCATTTGGTTGGTTGTAGATTTTGTGACATAATTAATTAAAGACATTGTTTATCTTTATGTTTTTTGTTAACTATAAATTCTTTGTAATAATTTCTTTGCAATTAAAATTATGATGAAATCATAATTTTAAGATTCAATTTGCATTTATGGATTAATTCTAAATTGTTACTTGTAGTTTCATCAAAAAGGGATATAGATGAAATGGTAAAACTAGCACTCATTATATATTTTCTTACAAAAAATAATTAATCTCATAAGTTAACGTGCGAAGATATTTGAACAAACTTGTGCATTCTTATTAAATGATAAGTTCACTAAACTTACACAATTATGAGGATCCTAAATGGAATATTACCTATGTTTATGTGAATTATTAATGATGGTTGTATAATTGATTAAATTAGACAACATGACCATGCATGGATACGTTGAGTTAAATTATTTAGACATTCTTAATATTTGGGTGATCATGATATATTGCTACACGACAATCTTGATTTATAATTATAAATTATTTAATTAGAGAATTATGATTAAATTAAAAGGGGTTTTAAATTTATTTAATTCTAATTATGAATTATAATTATAATTTATATTCATTGTCAACATATTAGGAACCTAATGAGTCACATATAAAAGACCACTTAAAAAGGGAAATTTTAATTTAAACTAAGCTATACTTAAACATAAAGTTTGAGAAACTTTAGGGAACATAATACATTTGATTTTATTAAAATTAAATTGTAATTATAGTTAGTGTTAAGCTTTAATTAAAATTAGGAAGTTTAATTTCAATAAGAGAGAAACTCTTATGCCTTTCTCTATAAATAGGAGGAAGGCATAAGGGAGATAACATTCCAACTTTTCCTTTCAAATTGTAAGTTCTTTTCCTCTCTTCTGTAGATATCGTTAAAGATTAGATATATGAACAATTTTTTGTTGATAGTTAGAGAAGAAAATTTTATGTAGGAATTCAAATAAATTACGTTTAAACATTTTTATTTATGATTTCAAGTTATGTAATTAAAGATATCAAATCGAGAAATTATAAAAATTATTTTACTATGCCTATGAATGGATCATGGTTAGTTTTCCCACTGTGGTATCAGAGCCTCATTTAATTGTTTAAATTGATTAAAGTTACTTGATTGTTATTAATTTGATAATATTGGGTAAAATTTATTGATGTACAAGTTTTATGATACATAAATTACTTAATATTGATTAAGTCATTATTAATTATGATTTATTTTAACTTTTTAAAAATTAAATCTAAAAATTGCATGTCGCCCTTGTTTTGTGTTTTTTGAATATTCATTGCTTTGGGACGAATATTGCTATGTTTGTTTTGTTTTTGAAACGTCATCGCTTGCCTTATCCCTTTGTTTTGCTTCCATAATGGTTTTATCACTTGTTTCGACTTTGATTTAAGTTTCTAAAATTTCTATATATTATGACTTTCTTCTAAATGCAGAAGATGCATATCCCCCAACTTTAGGTTTTTGTATAAAGTTTATAGCTTTACATTGTGTGATTTTGTTAGGTTATGCATCCTTGTTAGTCTAAGTATTGGACCTTCACCAGTGATGCTGCTAGTCATTAATGAAGCTAGTGGTGTTAATCGCTGCTGGAAAAGGTGACAATAACCCTTAGAGGAAATGACATGAACTGGCGATATGAAGATTGCGCCCAAAGAAGAAGAAGTACCAACGACAAAGTAGCAGGAGGCAGTAATGTAGGAAAAAGAAAACCCTAGCTTTTATAAAAATGATAGGTGTTTGTCCCACATGCACTCCACCAAGGGGACAATGTTTGATGGTTAGATGCTTCTAATATATTCACTCACAGAAATGTTACTTTCTATTTTTATTTATTTTCAAAATTTTAAATTTTAATTGAAAGCATTGACTTATATATGATGATAGTTGTCATTAGAAGAAAAATGATTAACTTTTCTTATCAATAAATGCTATGATAAAGATCATATATATTTTTAATTCATGCTTTTGAGTATTTAATGTTGAATCTAGATTCGACATTATTACAATGTTTAAGGTACGATTAGAAATATATTATTGAGTAGAAGTAACTGATCCAAGTTTATATGTGTTAGAGCAAGATCGACTTATAATTAATATAAGTGATAAGAATAAAATGTTAGATAACTGAGATAATCCTTTTATCCTAAGTTGTACATTAGCATAATGAGAATCTAGAGTTACATACACATGCACACACGCAAGCACACACACACACACACACACACACACACACACACACATATGTATACACACACACATATCCTTTTAATTATGAATTGTATGAAACTTGTTAAGTTAAAGAACAACCAATTCAACCTTTGGTGTAAAGATGATGATGGCATCAAATTGTTATATTTATATATGTGATATGTTGGATGTAATAATAATTCATAAAAGGATGAATATCTATATTTCATTATATCTATTAATGCTTTATATGATAGAAAATTAAGCATCAAGAATGTTGAAGCACTTCGATGAGATCAATGTAATGGAATTTAAATTTTATTGGCTTTTTACCAGGAATGATTGTAAATTTATAATGTTTACAAGAAGTTTAATGGTGGTATAGTTACACTCTTCAGTAGGAGTACGTAGAAACATATTGCTCATATATAACAACATTTCATATTTGTAATTGATGAAGATAAGATTATCCAAAAATATCTGTAATTGAATATGAAAAGGTATCAACTTAACTCTAGGAATTAGATCTATAAAAATAAACATACAAGTTACTTTACCTATTCTAGTTTTGACATATAAATAATGTACTAAAAGTGTTTAGTATTTCAGATATCTGATGCTTATGAAACATATCCATTATTTTATAATGAGTTAATATTTGATTTAAAAATCATATAGATATTAACTTTAGAAGTAAATTCTAGTTGAGGTATATTCTATTTAGAATAATATTATTTTGAGATTGGAAAGGTCTCAAAGTAGTATTAATTAATAATCAAGCTATAATATATTTTTATTTAGTAGAAATGATTATTTGGATCAATAAATTATTTAATGAACCTAATATAGTTTCTTGCATTGTTGAACAGTAATATATCACAGAACATTAGAGAAATTATACCTGTGAAAAGAGTAAAGATTTCATCAAAGATCCAAGTATGTATTTAAGTAATCTCTCTTAATTATAATAATAATAATTAAGATGAGACTTGTAAGATTTAAGCAAGTTCTCACTATAGAGAATCTTGGAAAATTCTCTAACAAAACCATTGTCCCAACATAAGCATGATTGTCATATGGAGAGATGGTATAAGATACTAAAGTGATTGTCTTAGTGCAAGTGGAAAATTACTAGTATACGCCTCATAGCCAATCAGTTGGTTGTAGATTTAGTGATATAATTTATTAAAGACATTATTTATCTTTATGTATTTTGATAATTACATTTGATATTTTGAAATAAAGGTAAAATTTTTAAAATAATTGCTTTACAATTGAATTTATAATGAGATCATAATTATGATATTCAATTTGCATTTATGTATCATTCCTACATTGTTCTTAATTGTAATTTTATCAAGACGAAATATTAATGAAATAATAGAACTAGTAGACATCATATTTCTTTCTTAGAGAGAAAGTAATTGATTATATAAATTAAAGCATAGAGATTCTTAAACGTGAATGCTTATTAGAGAATAAGTATATTAAACTAACTTGATTATGAGGATCCCAAATGAAATATTACTTATACATCTGTAGATTTTCTCATTATGATGGTTGTATAATTGATCTTTAGATTTGATATTACCAAAGTATCTCATATGAGATTTGCTATGATTAGATGATACTTTTGACCTATTTTATTTAGGGTAGCTTACTTAATAGGACTTTGAAATAGTATAGACCATATAGAATATAGTTGAGTAAGTTAACAAAGAATTTGTCACTATTAAGTAATTAAGGAGAATGTTTCACTATTTTTGATTAATAATAATTTAAGGAATTATCTAGTTAGAGAGAATTAAGATTTGAAAAGGTGTTTCAAATATTAATTATAATCCAATTACTAACTAGTAATAACAACTATCATTGGATTTAAAAGAGTAGACACTAAATTTACACCGTATGTCCAATTAGAAAATTAAATGACGAAAGAAAAAATTATGCATCATAACCTTGCACAGATAGGTTGAGTCAAACTATTTTGACATTTTTAATATTTAACTGGTCATGACATATTACTAAACATTAATATGGATCTATGATTAACAATTGTTTAATTAGAGAATTCAAGATAAATTATAAATTATAATTATAATTTATAATTACTGCCAATATGTTAGGAATGTAATAAGTCATATGTAAAAAAAGTAGTTACAAAGAGAAAATTTAAGTTGAATTTAATTGTGAAGTTTAAGAAACTTCATGGATTAAATATGAGATATTTGATTTTATTAAAATTAAATTGTAAATAGACTAAAGTTAAACTTTAGTTATAATTAGGAAGTTTAATTATTTAGTTATAAATAAGAGGAAGACAAAAAGGAGCTAGCACTGCCACCTTTTCTTCTAATTATTGAGCTTTTTCTTTTTTAAGATGTTAGAGGCTAGATATGTGGGTAACTTGTAGTTGAAAGTTAGAGAAAAAAATTTATATATGAATTTGAATCAAGTGTGTTTAAACCCTTTTATTTATAATTATTTTTTTCATATTATTCAATTAAAAAGATTCAAATGAAAAACTATAACAATTGTTTTGTTTTTGCTACACCTAGATTAGATCATGATTAGCTTCCCAACAATTTTATAGTGTTGTTAGACTAGCTTTAATAAGAGTTCGAAAGGCTTTGTGATGGAAATGAAGCAGATTTAGATGAGAGGGTTACAATAGCTATAGATCGGTGTTGTTACTCAAACCTTGGGTAAACAATTTATGACTAAAAGTGGGTTATATAATATATCAATATTCAAATTAACATCTTTAAATCCAAATTGATTTGGCGTGAAAAGTTTTATAAAATAAACCATTTATGTCAATCTGTCATCCATTGTGCATTGAGATAAAGTGAAAAAAAAAAAAAAGAGAGCTCATTTTGCGACAACAGGACCAGGGAAGTGTAATTTAAGTGGTTCCATTAAGATATTAATTAGCTGCATCATGTTCATATATTATAATCTTGATGTTGTCACATTCGGCAAGGAAGTGCAATGTAGCCATATAGTATTTTACTAACTACGAGTTCTAAAACAGTTATAAACAGCATTAGAACAGACGGAAAATTTCGGAATGCTTTCTGAAATTCAGTGAGATTACCTGGAACAATGCCATTGAATTATGGTCCCAATACTGTGCTACTTTACACGATTTACAAATCCCAACTGAAGTTGAGATTTATGGAGCACAGTACTGTTTCTTGACTTTTTGTGGTTAACACAGTTGAAGAAGCATTGTCTTATTCTGCTGTAGCTCATTTGTGTGCTCAAGCCCAGAGGGCAAGGATAGACATGAAAGCGGAGCCGATTGTTAAAGCAACATATGATAGCTTCTTCAAGCTGGGAGCAGAACTCATCAACTTGTTGTGGAAAAAGTCAACAGCTATGAGATCAACGAGACCCATGTATATAAGCACACCAGAAGACAGGGAACCCAATAAGCCTTCCATAATCAAGGCATTTGGATTGCTATCATCGTAGCCTGTCAATGAGAAAATTATCATTCCTAATACTATCCCCATTGGTGTAGTTACTGAAAACAGGAAGCACATGTAGCCCACTGTTCCAAACCCAAATCCTGCCTGCAGTTACAAGTAGTAGTAAGAACTTTAGAGAACAGACATAGAGGAGGAGATATTCCAATACAGAAACTATTGGAATACAAGATTCCCCAATTTTCAGGAAATACGAGATTCTCAATATGCAGGTGTAGTCAATAACTAATTGAAATAGATGGAAGAGTGTTAATGCAAAAGCATTTCCATGGCAACTTCAAGGCCAAAAACCAAGTCCCGAAGCTGACATTCGGCAGGAGCATCATTGTTTAGGACGGAAGTGACGAAACGATCTTGAGGCTCGCAAAACTTTTAGCACGACCTATTTTGTCAAACATGCTCATAATTCAATTAACCATAACCTCTCTTTTTAACAAAACGAAAAGGAAACAAGTAAAACCAACGAAATATGCATCTTTATACTACGGTGAACTTAGAAAAGTCGTAAGACTCGAAACAAATTCATGACACGCAAACAGAAAAAAAAAAAAGAAAACATGAAGACCGAGATTTTTCAAGATGAAAGGACACCACCGATACACATCATCAATCCATTTAACACATGCAGACGTCAGAGACCATAACTTCTGAGTCCTCACAGTATTAAAGACAAAAAGGTTGTCACAGTGTAGTAATTTACCTGTGCAATGCAGCCACCGAGACCCATCCCCTCAAAGATCTGATGAAAAGCAAGAGCAGCAACAAGTGGCCTAATAGTGCACTGATTTTGCGACATACCCATCGTAACTCCAATTATTACCGAGTGAAATATTATCCCGATCTCCAAAACCTGCGATACCAATTTCTGCTTTAACTTTATCAAGTCCTCATCTTTTTCACTTCTTTGCAGCCCCAATTCAGCATTCTGCAGTTCGCCCACCTTCTTTCCCGTCAAACCCTCTCGTGTCTCCACCAAAGAGTACTCACTGGCGCTACCGTGACTGCCGCCGTGACCTTCCATGTGGGCACTTGCCGTTACGTCAACTAACAGACCGAGCAAGGCTCCGATCAGAGTGACCAACCCTGCAAAAGGAAAGTCTTTCCACGGGTGTTTGGAGGCCACCTGGCAGTCGTCGAGAGCAGCGTAAGCATCGGGAAGCACGTGAACGAGTGCGGTGGAGAGAATTACGCCGGCGGCGAAGCATTTGATGACGAGAATAGCCTTGTCGTAGAAAGGTTTTCCTTGGAAAAAACGAGCGAGAAGCACTGGAGAAGAGATGCCCAGGACGCTAGTGAAGAAGATAACGAAGATGGAAATGAACTTCAGATGGGAGGCTGCTTCAGAGTTCCGGCAGCTCAGCGCTCTGGTGGCGTCAATTTGGCAAGTCGTAGCCATGAAAGTACCTTCCAGTAGTAGTGGTAATTCTTAAAGGTTTGGTGCTCTGGTGTTTGAGGTTTTGGTTTGGTGCGTGCGTGAGGGTGAGAGGGATGGTTGACTCATGAGAGACCGAGAGAGAGAAACAAGAGGGGTGACAAGTAAACGGCTAGTTACTCTGGTGCTTTAAGGAGCGAGTGGTGCAATTGAGGACTTGGATTGGACTTGGTGGATGATAGGCTACGAATTGGTGGCCCTTTTTGTGTTGGAGTTATGAGTTAGAATTCCACTCACACATCTTCACTTTTCTTTAATTATTAGTTAATCACAGGCGTACACGTCATTGCAATTTGCACAAGAAGAGTGGGTGTTCCATTCCATTTCGGTGTTCATCGATCGTAGATTCATTTGGTGAATACTTCATTAGCTTATATGCCACTATTTATGGCCTATAGGAAATAATAATTATCAAATAGCCTAATCTTGGCTCTGTCACAAACAGTTTTCGATAACTGCTTTCTGATTAATATATATATCTCATTTACCTGAAAAATAATAATATCAAACAGACCCATCAATAACAACCTCGTATAAAAGAGGCTTCCATCATTTTCCAAAGATAGATGAACCTTTACTGTATCAAAAATTTAAGGAATCAAGTCATGTTGTCTTGTTATTATGTTAACTTCAAGCAAGGTTACTACATTTCCCAAAAAGTTTTCAAATTTTACACTTTTTTCACTTTGATTCTTGTTGTTTGTTTCAATTGAAAATTTATCCTATATAACTAATATAAAATATTAGCTTTTGATAATTCATTGGTAGTTTATTTGATGCATTTTAGATAGATTTTGGGTTTAGTGAAAAATGAAATATATAGGGATAAGCATATAAAATATAACAATTTTTACTTTACTACTCTTTCTATCAAAGAAAGTATTTTAACTTAACTCTTATGTTTGTAATCTCTGAAATCTTCAAAGTATACGTGATTTGTTGAGTATCCCCTTTCCATTAAAATTGGAATTCATAAAATGAGGTGAAATGCAATATTGCAAATATTTTATTTTAATTTACAATTCCTAATAATATGTGTTTTTGATTACAAACATAAATTTAAATGATAGTTTTTAGATTAAATTCTACGAAATTATAACTCAATTTTCTTATAAATTTCATGAACTTCTTTATTGCCATCTGAAAAAAATATGTGCAATAAGACTTTATAACCTTATTTACATACAAAAAATAATGCTTAAAACGTAAGAATAAACTTAATATGAATAAAAATATTATAATAATTTTATAAAAATATTGAAATAAAATTTCTAAAAGCTCATAATTTTAATTTTAATCCTATTTTATTTATCTTGAGTACATCGTAAATGTATTTAAAATCTATTATGTTACTTCAAAAAGTAAATTAAAGGAAAATGTACTTAATAAAATCTATCATTTACTACTTAT
The DNA here is from genome assembly GCA_025531925.1 of Erythroxylum plowmanianum. Classification (NCBI taxonomy): domain Eukaryota; kingdom Viridiplantae; phylum Streptophyta; class Magnoliopsida; order Malpighiales; family Erythroxylaceae; genus Erythroxylum; species Erythroxylum plowmanianum. Next base: position 26,941,983 of record JANVCQ010000008.1, read on the forward strand.
TGGATGTATTTTTAAATAGAATTAGGGTCATTCAAATAAAATAAAGATTGGAATAAAAAGTTCAAAAAATCTTATGATCAATTATTAAGTAGTTATCCCATTATTTTATAACATTTCATCCTACCATTTATTTTCGACTAATAAAAAAAATTAAATATATAAATTCTTGGCATGTCTGCATTACTTTTTCTTTCATCTTTATGGCTATTGGAGAAATACATCTTATTTGTTTAAATACTAATTTTAACAAAATTTTCATTATAAAGACAATGGTTAAGTATATTAGGGTCTTTTTTGGAATTTTATTGTTACTCCTCATAGTTGGTTTGACTTGAAGCCTGAAATAAGTGTATATTATATTATGTTTTTTAGAAGTTTAATTGTGTTTTTAAGTATTTCTTGGATGATAATCATGTGTTTAGGAAAGGGAGACGTTGATTAAAGAAAAATCCCACTAGAGTATTTTCCCAGCTACATGCTCCTTCTTCCAATATTCAAAATCTCAGGACAGATAATAAGCTTGCCATCTATCTCCAAGGGAGGCTTGACTCTGAGGCTCGAGGCTTGTTGATCCCCGACTAGTTGTTTCCAGTTTTTCTAAGGGGTGGAGGTAAGAGTTAAAGTTGTGGAGATGCGTTCAGGTTGAGCATGGCTTGAGGGAGGATCGGGAAGGACACGAAAAGGCAAAGCTCATTGCTAATGTCAGCCAAAGGCTGCATTGTTAGGAACCAAAGCAAAAAATGAAGCAAACAACTTTGGCAGAAAGGAAAGGCTGAAAAGAAGTGGTTCAGAATGGTATAGGAATGTAGCGGAGACAGAAATTGTTGTAGTGAGAATAAAATGCCCTTAGCACAATTATGGTTTTCGAATTGCAGAAGTAGGAGGAAGCTAAGTAGGGAAGGAAACGCGTACCCAAATCACGCTGGTAAGCATGTACCTCGCCATGCATGGTGAGTGTCGAAGATCCTACCAAGTATAAGTGAGGCCATCTCTCTATGCTTGTTAAGGCGTTTGAAGGGTTTAGTAATGTCGTGAGAGAGAATCTCAATATTGAAGAAATGCGTAAAATATATTGGAGATGAATGATCAAGACTCCTCTGGCTTTGATGGGCTTGCTATCACCCAGTGGTTAGTTTATTAAGTTGTCATCTACAAAAAATTTTCTCCTACTGGAGTTCTCGCCCAAAGGTGTCATTTTTTGTATGGCTTGTGTTGTAGACATTATCAACATGGAAATGGAAAATGTTTAGGATATTCTTGATCAAAAGCCATGTGATAAAAGAAACCTTGGGGCTGACTGTGTTTCTCCATAAGAGATTAAACCAAGGGACTATAATAGATCAACTGATAGCATGAATGGTTAGAGTATTTGCCATTCGAGTTCAATCTCCAGGTAATAACATCATCATTCTCTAAATCATTTAATCGAGGAAAGGTAATTCACCAGAGATTGGAATCCCTTGAAATCACCTTACCATTCTCCATTCACAATCAGAAAAGATACTTTTGAATTCAAAGGCATTCTATTCCTTAGGTGCTGAAGTTTAGGTGCATGAACAATAGGGATTATATCAAGCTAGTTGTCAAACCAAATCTATCTCTTTTCCCGCTACCAATTTTATGTTGAATGCAAGGATAGATGATTGCCCTCAATTTCATCATTTATTATTCTTTATTTCTATTTCTATTTTATATTTTATTTATTTATTATATATTTTTCTTTTTTTATGTGGGTCTATTAGAAACAATCTTTTTACTAGTAAAGAATAAGGTTACGTACTTTTAAGCCTCCTCAAATTCTGTCTTAGTAGGATTTCTTGTGAATGTTGTTGAAATTTGGAGTAAAATAGTTTAATAAACAGACTTTATACATGTATTAAGAAAGACTCAAATTGTTTATTGCAAGTTATCTTCATCGTTAGATTTTTGACCAGCTCCTTATTAAACTTTTTATTAGGAATTATTAATAATGAAAGAACATTATAGACGCTACAAGTGGAGGTGTATAAAATTCTAATTCACAATAGTTTGACAGTAGACAAGATTACCCTCCTAAGAAATTTAATATTGGTCAATGGTTACATAATCTCACTTCTTTTGTGAAAATTTGGTCATGAGTGATATACAATGAGTAAAAGCTAGTTGTATTTGTTTTATTCTGGTTCATCCAAGCCACACGTGCCCTAAAATTGAAGATGAACTTAATGAATAAGCTAGTGACATTGGAACATTCCTAGGTCTAACCGTATCCCATTTATACAAGCCTAAATGTTGGAATCTTCCTAATTTATTTTATGGACAAAGCGATTGTTTTTCCTACACTACAAGAGTTAAGACATTTAGTAAAATTCTAATTCACAATAGTTTGACAATAGACAAGATTACCCTCCTAAGAAATTTAATATTGGTCAATGGTTACATAATCTCACTTCTTTTTGTGAAAATTTGGTCATGAGTGATATACAATGAGTAAAAGCTAGTTGTATTTGTTTTATTCTGGTTCATCCAAG
>JANVCQ010000008.1:26977508-26987834 GCA_025531925.1 Erythroxylum plowmanianum
TTGAATGGAATTTTGTGGCTATTGTTAAAGGAAATCAAGGAAGGCAAGAGGAGCAAGGGGAGAGGCATTTTGAGCAATTCTTTAAGCAAGGAATTCAAGGTGGGTTTCATGTTTATAATTGAGTACTAAGCCATGAATGTTTTCTTTTAAATCAAAAAATAAAATGATTTCAAATTGTTTCATATTTTTTGCATTATTGCTTTTGAATGACTTGATAAATTGTTATATGCTTGGTATATGAATTTGGTTGATGGAAATGCATGTGATATATTTCATGTTCATGGACAATTGTGTTTCTGACATATGCTTTTATGGCAAAATGTTAAGAAAACCATGTTTTCGAAAAAGTGCCATTTTGGGCAATTTGTTTTCAAGTCATTAATAACATTTATGTGGGTTGGTGGTGGTATATTCTATCTATCAAGTGTACTTTGACTAAAGGCTTCTCCTGCCTACTTGCTAATGGCATGGACCTCCTTCACGGACTCCCCTAAGTTCACAGCTATGCAAGACCATTAAGTTAGATTGCAATAGTACATTCTGTTTACGACTACACAAGACCCTTATGGGGAATATGTCAATACGTCCTGGTACGGAACTACCCAAACTATTTCTAATGTGTTTATGTGTCTCAAATTCGATGAATTCATGATTTATGATTTTTATAAATTGCTTGATAAGTTGTAATTTTGGGAAATATGTGTTACATGGATTTCAATGTGAATTTTTCAATGGAAATAAATATTTCAATGGTTTTTGCTTGTTTCTCGGTTATAAACTTGTTACTCATAAGCTTTTAAGCTCACCCCCACTCTCCTTCCCCTATTCAGGTGATGAACAAGAGATCGAGTGAAAGAAAGTCAAGGCATCACTCCAAATTTGCACGTTTTGTTTTGTTTTGGAGTAGTTTATGTAACACAAGGCTGTAGTTGCATTTTCAGCCATTATCATTCAAGTATCTTTTGTATTTTGGGGAATTGCGAAATGATGTATTGTGGCTTTAAATGTCATTAAAGCTTGGTAAACTCTTTTTTATGATGTTAATGAAATATGAATTGTGCATGGATGACGTTGAGTTGAAATTAGGTATACTTGAATGGTTATGCTCATGACAATCCAAGTTGGTACAATGCAAAATTCCAAGTTTTTCATAAGGGTAAAAAAATTGTGTTCTGATTTTAGGGAAAGAAGTGTATTGATTTAGGCTGAGTTAGACAAAGTTGTCTTCATAAAAGTTGTATCTTATCTTTCTAGCTTTCCAACGATATAAAGAATGTAATTTTTGGATATTGGAGTTGAGAGATATGATCATTATAATTTAGTAATGCTACAAGGATGTATACATGACAGCTACGGTGAAAAATGAGAATTTGTTATATGTGATGATTCATTTGAGTTAAGATTTGGGAGATTAATGAAATCATTTTGGTAATTGAATGGTTAAGAAGTGATATTGCATTAGAATAAGTGAATTTGGGAAGATTATGAGTGAACATGATGTTAGAATGGATGTAGGAACCATTGGAAAGGCTTTAGAGGGGCTTAGGTGTCACCTATATCTATTAGACGAACTTTAGGTCTGTTAAACGGGCCTTCTCAAGTCTGTGAGGACCCCTAGCCTCACCTATGTCTATTTAACTAGCATTAAGTCCATTAAACAGACCTTCTCAGGTTTGGAATGGCCCCTAACCCAGTGTATGTCTGTTAGGTAGACATGTATGTCCGTTTAACAGACATACACTGTATATTTTCTGTAATTTGCATTTTTGACCCTCTAAATGGCAAAATCTTGCTTTGTAGTCTTCATAAAAGTTGTCGATCTAGAAGTCCTCTTTCAAACCATCTAAGAATCACCTTAATCTGATATCTTTAGTGAAAGTTATGTTAATTATCCCAAAATAGGTGCAGTATGATTAAGGACAAAATTATGTTTGATTTCTAACACATGAAGTGATTTTTGAACCAATAGATTTCTACCACATTTTTATATCTCTCCATAAAAATTGGTAGCTTTTTTTTATCTGAAAAAGATTGATGAAAGGATAGTGAGTGGTCGGTTGAGAGAGCATAACCGGGGTATGAATATACTTTGACTTCTTAAGCATAACTTCATCTATAGAGCTTCGATTGAGATGCTTCTTGCTTCAAACTAAACTAGAGACTTAGACCAATAATTGTTTTGAAGAAGTCAAATTGTGATTTTGATGATTGACTGGTGTGGGCACACCACTCTTGTGGTATGATGGCTAATGAGGGTTCATTGAAATAACCATACAAGGTAATACACATGCTCACGTCTTATAATATTTTGGAATGTTGGGCTCTGAAAACGAGATCCAACAATAACCAAAAGACATGAAAGAGTAAGTATTAGTTTATTCGAAAAAAATTAAACAAACTAAGGACTTTAATAAATATTTGATTAGTCTTACTATTTTATTCAAAATAATAACTCTCACTATTAAATCAAGAAATTATTAAATATTCTTAGTGGGCTTGGATCCAACCAAGCTAAGTTTATAATTCACTCAACAAAACCAACTCAATTTGATTTTGGTAGATATAATTTTATCAATCACATCTTATGTAACTCTTATACCTATAAGGTGACAACTTTTTGCCAAAATATATCTTATATATTATTCCAAACCTTGCCACTAAATTCATATGATCATGAGTCACTTATCCAAATCATACAAATTTAATTAAGTAAAAAATATTAATTTAAGATCAAATATTTGGGTTAGAGAGACCTTGAGTCACTCAATAAGTCTTACAATAAACAAAACTCCAGTCTTATTCTTAAATAATGAAAGGAAATTATTAGGTTCTTAACGTTTACTTAATATTTATATGAGGGATATGAAATGTCAAAAATTTAGGTCTCATCATAAATAATATAATCTCATTATATTAATTATTTTGAACATATTTAATTATGAAAGAAAATCCTTTAAAACCTTTGCTTGATTCTAATTATTCATTCAAATTTTGATTTAATTTAATAATTTAACTCTTAAAAACTAAATTCCAAAATATTTATATTAAAATAAACCTTTAAAAATAATTTTTTAAATAAATAGAAAAACTTTTCTAAATTTAATAGGAATTTAAATCAATTTAATTAAAAGGAAGGCTTAAAATAAAGAATTTAAAATTTAAAATTAGGGCATACTTGCAACATCTATTCACGGATGTTTGTTTCAGCGCCCCATCTTTTGCCAACTAGGGTTTTTATTGCTTTTCGATCTACCATAACCTGGGTTTCTTCACCTTTAGCTTGTCGTTTACTACTTCATCTGCCTTTGCTTGTGCCTTCTTGATGTTTATACCTTCCTCTCTAGGCATATTGCTCCTTCATCTGGTGTCTTCTCTTTCATTACAACAGAACAGACGACTAGATAGGTTTTCATTAGTGAAGAATTTAAAATCATCGTTAATGTGGTTTTGGCGATGTTATACAGTATCGTCGCTAAGGGAGTTTATTTAGCAATGAGTTTTTGGCGTCGTCATGAAAAATGCCTGATTTTGCAATGGTTTCCTTATTTCATCACCAAAGGTCAGATATTTGGCAACAAAAATTGAAAACGTCACAAAAAAAGAACGTTTTGTGACGAAATGTTAATTTGATTTTTTTAATGGTAAGTGTGCTTAATAATCCTAAGGTTAATTATAATTGACATTTATATATGATTTTTCATATTTTTCATTTTCCTTCTTTATAAATTTGTTTAAATATTTATATAGTTAATGTATTAAAACTATTAAAAATTATCTTCTTGGATATAAAAAGATAAACATACATAAAATTTTAATAATAATAAGATAAAAATAATAAATTTAAGTTGAATACTATTCTTAAATCTAAAAATTGTAAAATGTTTTCAAAGTTTTAAGCATATTGTTGAAAAACACATGCATGGTAGGTAATTTAAATTTTAGAAAGTGAATATTTTTTGGACATAAAAAGATAAATATACCTTAAATTTTAATGTTAATAAGATCAAAATATCAAAAATTTAAGTTGACTACTATTCTTAATCATTAATATTTATGAACAATAAAATAATAATACATATAAGTATATATATATATATATATATATTGCTTACAGAAAAAATAATAAATAAGCTCCACGCCTAATATCCCATTGAAAAGAAATAATTAGTTTTTTGGATTCCAGGTAACACTACAGTCAGCTGAAAATGTAAAGAGGTTTCCAATATTTGGATTCCCAAGAAGCCTCCTTGCATATTCTAAGCCATCAATTGAAACAGTTAAAGATTGTCCTTTAGGGTTTGGTGAATTGACACCCTCTTCTAAGAACTTCTTTGCTCTAACTAAATTTGTAAAAAATATAATGAAATATTTCCCAGATCTAGTATGGACGACGATACTAGATGAATCGCACATACTAAGCATTTCAGCTAATGAGCAAAGAGAATAGAATAATCAAAGCTAAATCAAACGATATTAGGAAATCAAATTCAAACACATGCATACCAGACTGATAAACTCCATGATCACCACAATGAACAAACATAGTATTTGCAATTAACCACTGTTCTAAAACAACTGATTTCCCTAATCATGTATGAACCATCAAGACATCACCACGACCCCTATTTCCATCTTATGTTCTTTTGAATATTCAAGGAAACTTAACACAATATATAGTATATATAATCAAATGATCATATAATAGCTTCATAACAGAAAATCAGATACTGATAATAAAGAGAGGTAGTTTGCATGATACTAAGAACTTTGAAGAAGAAGATTGGTTATAAAAGGCAAATGGTTATTAGTGTATGAAGAGGGGATTTGTTCTACATTGATTTGTTTTTCATTAAGGACAATTTTGCCACATTCCTCCCAACGAAGATCATTTCCACCATCGAAAACTAGTCATCACATCATCATTTCATGATGAATTAATGTCAACAGTTTAATTCTAAAAAGTAAATAGAGGAATTCTTATTTGAATGTTTCAACATTCTAGTAATGTTAATTTTAGCTTTAAATTATCTTAATAATTAGCTTGTTAGGTTTGAGCAACTCCATTATATATACGTTTTCAAAAGTGTGTATTTTAAAAGATTTGGTCTTTAAGAATAAGAGTAATAGGCTGTTAGTTTTGAGTTTTAATTGTTATGTCAAACACAGAAACATAATTGACCATATTTCTAGTTTTGACCATTTGACTTTTAATTGTTATGTGTAATCACAACCATATTACACGTTGAAATAAAGTCATTTTGATGGATACATCTGTATATTATAAGTGGTATAATCAAATGTAAATATATGCATAAACATCCGTCGTAGAAGTAGCCTTCATTGAAGCATTTCATCAAACAGTTAGGAGGCTTTTGTCAAACAAGCATAGAAGGTGGGAAAAAACATCGACCCATACACATCCTACATAAAGACACAAGAAACCCTCTTCTAAACACAAATGCAAATAAAAACTCATATACCATAAGCAGAATACAAAACTTATAATAAACTCCTAAGCGTAGCAGTAAAATAGAGCAAAAGAAGGAGGTCTGAAAATAAAAAAGAACTATACCAACACAGGTAACTACACTTCTTCATCGATGAAAACCACAACACAGGAGATGACCACAATAGAGGGGACAACGCTTATTGGACAGTGAATGAATAGGAATGTTGATGACTAACACAAAAACGAAGGGAGGTTCATTTTTGTGTAAATAACCTAGTAGAAAATGTCTTCATTTCTTGCTAAACAAAACGATGTCATATTTGATTAATTCATAATAAATACACCATTTGGCTTCAATTAAAAAAATTGTCACGAAATAGTGGACCACTACCATTTGGATTCACCTTTGGTAATGACATGAAAATACCATTATATTCAATACCATATATAATTATTTCTATTATGAAGTATTTAAAAAATAATTACAATATAGTAAACAATGGAAATCAATATTAAAAATTAATATGATATTCTTAATAATCAAATTAAATATTATTGACAATGATTGTAAGTGTAAAAAGAAATTTAATAAACAACAATATTATTTTAAAAATTTATTAAAAAAATAGCACAAAATTAATTGTTATTATATAAGTTAATTCTTTTATTAATGCCTTTTTAAAATATATGATTTGACATTTTTATGTGGTGTGACAAAACTCTAGTTACTATATATAAATTGGTTTAAATTTTCTAGAAATTTTATAGTACAAAAGGAAAATTCTATAAATATAAAATCTGAAATAATAAATTAATTGTTCTTATTAATGTATTTTAAAATATATGATTTGACAATATACAAATGCCTCACAAAACTGTATTTACTATATATAAATTATATACTATTTTATATAATTTATATATTACCAAAAATTTTGAAAATTATAAAGATTTGGTGACTAATAAGGTAATTCGTCACTAAATCGCTAAATATAACATTTAGCGACGAATTATACATAACGTCATTAAAAGGTCGATGTTGTATAAAGATTGGCGACAAATCAATTATACTATCGTTAAAAGGTTGACATTGTATAAAGATTTGGCGGCTCATTACTCATTTGTCACCAAATATCATCTTTAGCATCTAGTTAGTATTACCGTTACGAAAAAGCTTGATTGTGTGTAAACAATTTGTGACTATTTTTCAAAGTTCATCGCTGAATATTTTGTTTACTGACGAATTATGAATAACATTGCTAAAAGTTTGATTGGATGAAAAGATTTTACAACTATTTTGTAATTCATTACTAAATGTTGGTACATATATATATATATGATGTTGTTTCCTTTACTTTTTTGAACTGTTTGGTGAGTGCGTACATTTGGTGACTTTTTTTAAAAGCATCGCCAAATGTTTTATCATTTAAAAAAAATGGAAACGACATTGTTTGTTTAACAAAAATGATGTTGTTTTACTATCTGTGTTATCCTAAAGACCCCCCCCCCCCCTCCCCCCTTTTTCCCACTCTCCTATGCCCTCCTTTCTTCTTCGTTTTCTCCCAACTGAATAACATTTTGTCTTCTAGATTTTGCATTCTTTTGTGTAATATCGTCATCATCATTCTAATTATCCATCGAAGTAATTTGTGGGTCCCTTTTTGGATTATTTTTTGCTTCCTTTCATGTGTTTTGAAAGTGTGATGTTCGGTTTTGAAGTGGTGATTATATATGCATTCATTATGTAGATTTGGATTGTTTTTGAATGGATGTAGCGAGGAATGTGATAATGTTAGTAATGAAAGGGAAAACACGTGATTTGCATTTGAATATTGGGATTAATTTGTCATGTCTATAAGGTGTTTGATGAAATACCTGTAACGATTATGTTAAGTGTTGTATTTGTTCTACTTGGTCGACTTTGTTCGAAGATGATTTTGTTGACGTTTAATCACCTATTTTATGTATATAAATCGATAGACCATATTTGTAGAGTTTGCTTGTAAGAGGAAACATGTTGAAGGGTCATTTGTATCATTGTAGGAACAGTCACTAGTATTTAGATATTACAAAAATTCAGTTCAAAATTTTATGTTTTGATAGCTACGAAACCAATTGGAAGTTTAGATGTTTGTATTGCTAAAGTACAAAACATAATTAACAAATAGATATATACAAAATCAAAAAAACTTAAAATAAGTAACTCTAATACTTTTGGATCATTTACACAAACAAATAACAGTTGATTAAATTTTATAATGAAGAGATGACTATGTCATGTCACCTCATAATTAGTGATGGTGGTCCAAAATTAAAGACAAAGATGAATTTAATTTTTATATGAACTTAAAGACGAAACTCTTAAATAAGTCATAAACTCTAAATTATCTTTATCAACATAATTTAATAGATGATTTTTAAATTTAACTAACAAGGCTATTGAAAAAAAACTTTATCTTTATCAATATAATTTAATAGATGATTTTTAAATTTAACTAACATGGCTATTGAAAAAAAAAACAAGGAGTATTAATGAACATTCCTTGTATACAATCTATAATATTATTACTTGTTTAAAGAAGAAATTTTCTAATTTAATAAAAAATGCATAACTTAATTTCAAGTCTCAATATATCAGTATAAGCAATTTTCTAAGTTAAATTGTTGATAAAAAATACAACAACTACCTAATTCTCAAATAACAAGGAACCTATATTAGTAGAGGGAACAATTTTTCAATAAAAATATAACAGCTATCTTATTCTACCTACTTGTTATAACATGTCACAAAGGGAGAAGTAAGTTTTTTGTCAATTTTTCAAATTAGTCAATTTTCTTGATGGGTATGCATCTAATATAGCCCATTAAGTGAATGTTAAAGAGGGAAAAGTATTGGGGTTAAAAAGCCATGATTGTCATGTACTTCTACAGCGATTACTTCCTATTAGAAAGCGTGAGTGTTTGTCGAGGGATGTGTTTATAACTTTGGGTCAATTAGATGAGTTTTTTAAGTAATGATTTTGCAAGACACATAAAGTTGAAGAGCTTGACAAAATGTGTTGGACCCAACTTGCGGAGCCCAACTTCGGATCATGAAACGTGATCTTAATCCAATGGCATTTCCTTGACTATCATTGGTTCATCTTTATTCTTGATACCATAAACGTTGGACCCCGTTTGCGGAGCCTAACTATAGTTCCGAAAATCATAAAACGTGAACGTGCGTATTACCTTGAAGGGTTATTTCCATGAACCCGTATTAGCCATATCCCACAAGAGTGGAGTGCCCACACTAGTCAAACACAAAATTCATAATTGACTTCTTCAAAACAATTGTAGCTCCAATAGTTTAATTTGAAGCAAGAACTATGTCAATTGGAACTCTATAGAAGAAGTTATGCTTAAAAATCCAAAGTATGTTCATACCCCAATCATGCTCTCCCAACTGACCTCTCACTTTCTTTCCATCAAACTTTTTCAAATCAACACCAAAAGATCCCAATTTTCATGGAGAGATAGATACATATGTTAGGAAGCTATTGCTTCAGAATCACATCATTCAGAGGTCAGATGAGGAATTTATGACCATAAGATTCAAAAATATTTATATCCTCAATCATATTGTACCAATCTTGGGGCAATTGCCATAACTTTTGCTACCAATTTCAAATTGAGTTCGTTCTTGACTATTGAAAGAACACTTCTCAATCTACAACTTTCATGAAGACCACAAAGCGAGATTCTGCCTCTAAAATCGCCAAAATTGCGATTTACTGTAGCTGTCCCCCGAATGTCCGTTTAACTGACATAGACTGGCTTGGAACCATTTTTCACCCGAGAAGGTCTGATATGCGTTAATTGTTGATATTTTTAATCATTTACACTTAGCAATTATTGACATAAAAATGATTAAGATACTCACTTTAATTCATATTTGATTTTAGGTACAATTTGGGAGCAAAGTAATTAAAGTGAGTCGGAAGCATTACATTTGGGTCATTTCTCAAAAATTTATTTTTGTTTGTCTTCGTGGAGCAAGAAGAAGAAAAAATAAAAAAAGGCAAGAAAAATGGAAAATAAAGAAGCATGCAATAGGTGGATAATGGTTGAGCAATAAAATCAACACAAGGGGCTCCAGGGGCTAAACGGCAGCGCACATGACAAAGAAGAAGAGCAAAATTAAATTGTTAGAAGGAAGTAGGTGAACGACGATGCATCAAGCAAGAGGAAACACGCACAGCAGCATCACGCAATTGTCACGCAACAGGAGGAATGAAAACACAGCATGGCAGAAGGCAAAACGCACAAGCAGATACGCAGAGGAGCAAGCACAATGTTTTAAAGGGTTTGATGTGAGACCCTTATTTGTCATATCCAACGTACAGTGAGGGGGTCAGCAAATTAAATCACATGAGCAATAAATCAATTAGCAGAAGAGAACGTAATTGATGCAACATGAGGTTAGAGGCACGTGAGGAATGACGTCGCAGGAGCAAGGGATTTAAGAGGAGAACAAACTTATTAGTCGAAGAAGGGAATAGTGCTGGCAGAGGAGAACAAGCAAAAATGCAGAGAGAAAGCAAAGAGTGGAGAGCAATGTTTTAGTTGACGGTGACCTTTATTGGTCACATCATCGAACAGTAGACACAAAGCTACAGTAAGGAACAAGACAGTGTCAGCACAACACAGGGATGAGTAAAATAAGGCTGAAGCATTTTTATCGGGAAAGACCCATAAAGAGTTCGACGTCCTGACATCAGTTCAGAGGTAATATCGACGTCGACGACCAGGGTTAAGTATTTTTATTATTATTTTGTTGTTTCTTTCTCTCATTAGGAATTGATTGTGTTATCCTATTTTAAGTGATTTGGGTATTG
>JANVCQ010000008.1:27000199-27013377 GCA_025531925.1 Erythroxylum plowmanianum
TTAATTAGAATTATTTGTAATTCTAATTAAAGTTTAATTAAAATTAGTATTTAATTTCAATTAAATTACTAAAATGTTCGAAGCTTATTATAAATAGGCTTAAGCCTATGTAGCTAGCACTTCATGCTTAACCCTCTCTGTAAAAGTTACAGAGTTCTCTCAACCTGTTCTGTGGATACCGTTAGAAGTCGGACACTTATACGGTTACGGTGGTTGAGATGGATTGATTTCAGTAACGATTCGAGGGATGCATCAAGATAAAGATCAAGCTTCGGAATAAGATACGAATTAAATTCCGTTTTATTGTAATTCGTGTTAATCATTTTATATAATAAATAGATCTTGGTTTTTGATAAATCAAAAGTTACGAAAAAATTTTTATAATTATTATGCTGCGGTTTGGATCAGATCCCGACCCGATTTTTCAACAAACACAACTGCAGAATTGGATGAGATGAATGAATGGGCAAGTATTGAAATTCATTTAAACCACTTTTCATAAATTCACACCGCTTACTGGGGATGCCTGACACAAATGACGCTCTCCACCCGCTGCAAAGTTTTCTTTGAAAAACTAATCAAACCCCTCTTTCTTCAATCCAACTCCATTTTTAATCAAACCCCTCTTTCTACAATCTAACTCCATTTTTTATCCAAAAACATAGAACACTCCAACTCCATTTGATGAAACAAAAGAAGCTGACGTATAACCCTTCTCATCATTTGCCTGCAAGGACTATATACATCTTTGATAAAGAAAAAAATAAACCAATGAGGTCATAGATTTAGTGGCACTACACCGATCATTAAGGTCATCATTCCAATCAAAATGATGATCATCTGTGTCATAAGTATATACATATCATAAAATTAAAACACGAGAAAGGCATTTCATTATTTTGATATATAAATTTATTTTTTTACTACCGTTACTAAGGTCATTTGTATTTTACCATAGTTCAACTAAATTAAAATATTTAATTGATAATTGAACTATTTTTATCAAATTTTACATTGCACAATTCTAATTATTTTAGTTGATTATCTATCAATTTTATTTAATCAATCAACTTATTAATTATCAAATAAATATGTCATAACATCAACTAAAATTAATTACAAATTTAAATTGTTCTTTTACAATTTATTTTTAACTCTATTATACCTCAATGACATTGACACGATGGACTAGAAATGTAAATTATGACATATATTAAAATTCAAATTAGTTATTATAACAATATTAAGTCATTTTTACTATCAACTCTCACAAAATTTGTGAATGTAATTATAAATTATAAGTATAAAATGGTTTGCCTATTTAAAATTTTCTTTCACCTTAAAATATATATAGTTTTATATTTTATTATAGGAATCCTCTAGTACGAATATCTTCAGTGAAAATATAATTTGTGCTCCTTATCTGTTTCATATTTAATTTGAATAAGTTAATCTCTTTCTTTTAAAATATTTACTTTTTTTTTTCCTAATTCATAGTTAGGGTAACTTCTTAGTTGTATATGATTCATATAGTAATTTTAGAGAAAAACCTACATTTTGAATTAAATATACTCTCAATGAACAATAGGTTAGTAATGTAATAAAATATACCAAAATTATCCGTACGAATAACTGGAAAACAAATAGTTAAATGTTCAACGAATCCTTGAAAACCAAGTCTTGATTAGAGTGAGGAAGGGGATAGACACCCTAACTCATGCTGCTTTGTTCAAACATGGGGCCGAGCGTGACCAGTGATCGGAAACCATTATCTACTTAGTTTTGTCACTCTAAATAGCGTTACATAGAACAAGTAGGTTATAAAGCTAATCAGCGAAGTTGACATCTTCCCAACTATATTTTGCTTTAAAGCAGCAACAAACGGAAATCCGCTGAAACCTTGGAAATGATAATTACCCTCCAGATGCCTATTCTGTTGATCAATGTGGGTAGATGTATATCTCTTTCATATTTAAGTGGGAAATTGCGAACTTATTGCTTTGGCATGTATGTTCAGGGAATCAGCTAGCTTTTGAGGCGAGAAAGCAATTGGTGATGGTCCAATACAAATTTTTCTTACCCCGAGGGGAAGGGGATAAAGATGGAGTGATGTAACACGTTGCAGTACCTGATTGGTCAATATCATGAAGGTAAGCAAAATTGATTTCTGAACAAGGACAGCGAAGGGGGGCACCTAACTAAGGAAATCTCTCTCGATTTTGTGAGGAAATGGAACAAACGAAAATCCCTGCAAATTGAGGGATGGATATGGACTTATCTAAACAGTTCATTTCGCGAGTTTTGGCCTCACTCGGCCATGACAATATGTTTTCACTTTTCTTGTTCAAACCTCTCTTGGGTCTACAAAAATAGCCCTTGTCGTTGGTGAGGTTCTTGTCAATTCATAGAGACCGTTCTTCTCTTCAATTTTCAGTGCCTTGATGCACCACAAATCTTCTGGACAAGAGAGCGATTTCCAGTGTGGTATATGAAATCTGAGGCTGTCTTGACATCCAACTTCTGTTACAATAACTTTACAATCATTGGTCTTCCTAGCCACGTTGTGCACGTATTGGCACAAAGTTCGAACCATCTTTCCTGATAATGGCCCTTCACGGTACACTCCATACATGAAGTAGAATCCAAAGGGATTAAAAAAATCTGGTATTGCTGATAATTTAAAGCAGGGAAATATTTTGTCTATCAATCTCGAGCACTTTGTGTATGTAAGGCAAGATAAAGGAGCTTTACCTAGCCTGAGCTTGAACAGTTCACCACTGTTCCATACACTGAGCATAGCCCAACTACTTGGAACTTTCGCACCTGAAATCAGTGATTCACCTCTTGGATAAGCCACCCAAGTCCCCAAACTTAGCTTGTTTCTCAGTATATTTCCTATGTCATGTGGAAAAAATTCGGTTGATGAATCCATGAACTTGTGGTATAGAAACTCAGCTTCTTCGATCCTGATCTTAGCAACCTCAATGTCGGATGATACACGTAAAACTCGTCTGTTAACTGGATTGACAAGGATAGCAGATGTCCTGAACTTGACATAACTAAGTTTGCCTACGAAGAGCTTAACAGAAGCTTCATTATCTTTCTCTGTTGCAACGTAGGCGTAATCAACATCATTTGCAATGAACCATTCTTCTAGTCTGCGCACTAGCCTTAATCCAATCCCTTTTCGCCTGTGAGAAGGTGCAACTCTTAATCCTAAAACATAACCCACCTTGGCTAAATCCTTGGGAGGTTTATGAACGGTGGCAAGCTTTATGGAGCCTTGGATGACACCAACAAGTTCGTTCCTGAACAGGGCTACCTATCAAAAAAGCCAAAAAAAAAAAAGTAACATAAATAAAAAACATATTGCATTTTTAAGATAAGACATCAGATCGAAAAGAAGTGAAATGAAAATCAGACGGAAAAGTGATAATAATAAGTACCAGCATCTTATACATCGGACTATTTCTGATTCTACAGATGGGGTCACCCAAAGTGTCTGTGAAGAGAACTACTCTCTCAGTTGGGCCTACCTCACATCTTCTCTCGAGATCTTCTACTCGAGCTCTATCCTTTTGCACATTGTAGTTACGTATAACTAGCTCATTCCCATATCCCATTCTCAAATCATAAGCTACTATCACTAACATAACCAGAATCTAGCTACATATACTAGTTGGATGGATGGATCATGTATGAGATGGTGGCGATTCGCGCTTCTCAAGTAAAAGCGGAAAGGACATGAAAACTCATGAGAAGAGGGAGATCAAATCATGAAATACAAAGTTAATATTTGCTTAAACATATTTGGCCTTGGACGTGAATATATAGAAAACGGGCTACGAAATAACTCATATGGTGCAATTCCCTCTGTAATCAACATCAACACTAGGGTTCGACATCATTAGTAGACAAAAGGTGGTTAATCATGATAATAATAATGTGTCCTGTTATCTTCCCCACTTGCACAAAACATAAATCATAAAAATTGAAAAAAAAAAAAAAGGTGGATGTGGTCTTTTGTCTTAAGCTTTTACCACCGTTAACCTAATTATAAAGCCACATCCACGCTTCCATAACCTCAGCCTCACGCCATTGTCCACACCTAAGCATTTGGTATCGTTGGCCGACCCCCTATTTATTGATCACCCAACTCGTTAGCCTCCTTTATCTAAACCAAGCCCTCGAACACAATTTGTCTCTACAGCTTTAATATAACAACATATTATTACTAATTTAAACATTGTGGAACTATAAATAAAGCTTTACATGAAAAGATGGCAATTGCTGTATAAATACACGTAGCCCACAAACCCACCTGACAGTTACTGTAAAGTAACAATAGGCAAGCCAAATCATATATCTTCAATCTTCCATTCTAATCGTAGGTTTAGAACAATAAGTTGATTATTTAATATTTCATCCTCCGGTTTAGATTGCGTGGTCCGCTACGTGTACGCTGGATAGTGCATGGCATCAATATATGATTTAAATGCGGCGATGGAGAAGGAAGTTTGTTAGCCTTTTTGGCTTTTGGGAAGGGGCAAAGTCCCTTTCTGCTCACAGTGAAGTCATTGTTTTCGCACTATAGACAACATTAAACTGATCATATTAAAATTAAATTTACGTTTATTGTAGTGGGCAATGGTGGTCCACCCCTCTTCAGGACACTTAGATTCGAAAGGGAAAGTGATAGCCCCACTTAAGCCATGACTCGCTTTCAACTAGTTAAGCTGAATTATTATGAAGGTTAATCATAACTCTTCCTTGACATGCCCTACGCGCGCTCGTGTGAGGGAGACACCCACCATGTGGAGTGCTAGAAGGGTCACTTTGAACTCAAACTTTTACTGAAGTTAATCAACAACACCTTTGCACAAGAGTCTTATTTAGGTCCGTTTAAACAAGACTTTAGCCTTTAACGACTCTAGAAGTGTTTACTTTGCACATTCGAAAAAACAATAATACGAAAGTAATAAGAAAATAAGACAACAAGAAAATATGAGAAATACGGTGAAACCAACATTTATATATTTTCCCTCAAAAAAATATAAGAAATACTTTTTCTGACTAAAAAAGGAGAGCAAAACTTAAATGAACTGTATATAGGCACTCTAACATAGAAACCAAGTTATATTTAGAATCTCACTTAAACTGAACTGTCTAAAATCTTGCTAAGATCAGTGCCGGCCCTGGGCAAGGGCCAGTAGGGCACCTGCCCAGGGCCCATGATGGAGAGAGCCCCCTAATCCCATGGTAAATTTTTTTAAAGATATAAATAATGAATATTAATCAGCCACATAATTAAACTCCAAAAGAATTGTCCACAAGATAACAGCACAAACCCAATAATTGAGTAACATGCAGGCCCATTAATGATGCATTTATCGTGTCCTTCCTTTCGGAGCTATTAACACATTCAGTACTGGAAGGGGGGTCCCATTCTCATCCATTTCTCATGGTGAGAGACTCATTCAATAACATATTGGTCAATCAAGTCGTAGTATATGTTAGCCCATTTCCTATCAACTGCATAGATTTTGTAAAGATGCCACGTTCTTAGAAGAAAATTAAATGTTATGATTATTTAATATTTGGTTCAATATGTACACTTATAAATTGAGTCATTTATATTTCATACAAGCATGTAAACTTAAGTATACTGCCGATTTATTAGGGTCTTTTTTTATTTCGTTCGATTTATTATGACCATTTTTTTTATTTCGCCCCGGGCCTATAAAACGATAGAAACGGCCCTGGCTAAGATCATGTATATTTCTATCAGATTATATCACGTGGACTAATTGGATGACATCCCATCCAAATAAAACTTTAACTGATAAGATAGGATATAAGATAACAAAAATATTGAGTTTACATTCAAATATAAAACTAGTACCTTTATCTTCGAAGATCTCTACTATCTTCAGATATTAAGTCTCACTGCAACTTTAACTCCTAATTGTCACCATATCATCCAAAATCTCCTTACAATCTCTATTCTCTGATAATGCAGTGTGATCTTACCGAAGCCCATATAACATATTAGCCTGATCCAATGCTTTTTACAACAAGTTCGCTAGTCGTGGTTCATTCATCCGAGCATGGGCAAAGTTCTTTGTCCATCAAGTCCTTAGCCTGGGTCGAGTCAATCTCTACAAGGTCTGAGACTTTATCAAAATTCGTACCAAGGTTGATCTCACTTATCTATATTTGTCTTAGTATTTTCGCATGCCTCCCTCATACGTGTAATCTAACTAACCTTCTTCCTAAGATACATCGTGAAAGCCACTGAGAAGTGTTATGAAATTTAATGGTCTAACAGATGGTGCATAGGAAGAGAGTATTGACACTCATCTCCAACCACCGAATTAATATTTAACTACTTTCCTGTTAATGTTTTGCGTCTTATTGGATCAAAATCAAGGAGGAGCTTATTTTAATTGTGATTAATAGATTGCCTCCAAGGATACTAATTTAATGTCATCAAATCAAACAAATATCAAAATGAACGGGAATCTTCAGAAGCAATATGATAATTAAACACACCATATAAACTGTGCAACAATTATTATAACTTTGCTTATTTTTTGGTAGATGAAGGAGGACATGTTCAATATGCATATCAATCCGTCCTAAACGTATGGAAGATGCACGCGCTGGTGAGGGGGCTGACCCTATAAAGAACACAACATTACGAAAAGATAATGAAACAGGAACTCCAACACATATCAGATAGCACGAACAGGATTGATTACCTCACTATAACACTCACAAAAAGGTTCACGAAACTCCTGAACGCATCGCTATTCTTCTCTTTATTTCTTTCTTTAAGCCCTCCCTCTCCCCATAGATATATCGTCCTCTACTTCCATGTAAGACCCCTTTCCTTTGATTGATCATGATAATCATCAGACTTTCCATTATTACTAGAAAAAGACACGTTCGCGAAAGGGGACATCACACACATGCGTAAAAACTCACTCACCCATTAAAAAAATAAGTGATTATCATAAACATAAAATTAGGTTATTGGATGGATTTTTCACAATCATGAAAGTTTATTTAATTGATTTGTCGAATCAATTCAATGTCTTGTTGTATAGTGTCTTGGGCAATATAAGTTTATAAGAACAAGTCGAGGTCCCACCCACTAGCCACCATATATACCAATGAGGCTGTGGGTCCTTCAATTCATGATTTATCTCTCCACAAAGTTCCCCTTCAATAAGGTGTACAACAATTTGTCTGCCTCGTGTCCTTCTTTGCATGAATTATGTTGTCTACTTACCTTTCATTTATGATTTTAATAATGTAGCATAAGTACTTGGAGGACCCATGTTTTTGTTGTGACCAAGGAGATGGGGGTTCAACATCCAAGCAATTTTGTTTGGTTTTCAATTTCTATTACTTTTTCTTCTTTTCCAATCAAACTTCACTAAGGAGTAATGGGAAATGGTTAGTGCTGTATCTTTTTTGGCCTTAAATGAGGAGAACATTACTATAATTTTGAACTTAAACCAACCTTTTAGTACATTGTGAAGTTACAGCCACTTCTTAAAGTAACAAGGGATTCTACTGTTCCTTCCTCGTTCTTCCTATGTACCTCCCACAACGGTCCCATATCAAATCATTCTTATCCAATATTAGCATCATAAGCTCTTTCTGAAGATAATTCGTGTGCTGAGGAACTCCTGTTCCAGCCATTAGAGAAGAGCAAATGGTAGCACTTCCAATGTGGATTTGGTATGAAGTATTCAAATTAAGAAAGGCGAAATGTGGAAATGCACACCTTCTTTTTCCTTAAAACCCTAAAATGCACACACATTCTTATCACAAGTAATCACTTCCTTAAAATCCTAAAATGCACTATATTCATATAGACGTACGGGATGATGTTATCAACAAAAGTTTGTAACAAAAATGTATTTATATATAATAAAAAATCTGAATTAATTTGATTGTACGTAAAAAAATTGGGTCTCAAAATATCTAGCGGATCGGAAGATTATTTTATATAACTCTAGGGGAGTCATATTGCATCTGTGTACAAGGTTAATTTCTTATTTTATATAACTCTAGGGGAGTCATATTGCATCTGTGTACACGGTTAATTTCATTCTATCATGTTTCAATTTGGGCTTAAAGACAAAGTGAAGCAATTCATATGCATCGTCTGAAATCTTGAAAAAATGAAAAAGAAAAGATTTAAGGATGTTATTGCAGTCTAATGGTAGGCTTTCTCATCAAAATTAGGTGGAGATTTTTTTAAAATTTTTGGTTAATATAGTATTTATATTTAATGTTAAGAAATTCTGGAGGTGATTTGAAATCTATAACCCTTAGAATTTAGGATTGCTAAATAATTGTCTCCATTGACAATTTAATTCCTTGTTCGGATAAATGACTTAACTCGTAAGGAAATGAAAGAAGAAAGCATGAAGTAATATTTGTGCAGCTCCCAGCGGAGAACGGTTTTCCGCGCTCTGCTTACAAGGGATTGGCAACGCGCTTCAATGCTCGTAAGGCATTCACGAAAGAACCTAACCTGAGTTGATTTGTGATCCGGGTTGTTTCTTCTGAAGGATTAAAAGGTCATTGCAAGTTTTTGAGCCACGTGTAAGTGATAAGAACGATTCAAGCGACACTTGCAGTCTCCAGCATATCTGTACCCCTGGGCCCTGGCCAACAGGTTGAGGTAAATTCAACTTTCTGATATTCGTGCCGTAACGTTAGAAAACGGTAAGAAACTGTATTCACTGTCGATACTTTTAAAAACTTGAGGACTTATTTGTAAAAAAAAAAAAAATTTAAATAACCCTCCATGTCTGTTCTGTCTCTCTTTCTCCTCTCTTACCTAGCCCAGCCCTCTTCCCCTCGGCCACCGCTGCGTTATCGCTGGCCATCAAACCACACGTCTTTTCCTTTGGACCGCATGCTGCCTCCACTACTCTCTCCAACCGCATGCCCAAGCCCAACCGCTATCTCCACCACTTCCAAGTTCCAACTGCTCTCTTCGGTCTAGCTTGTAATATACTATTTCGATTATTTTACTGTATAATATATTGTACATATATTTTATAGAACATACTCTATTTATAGTATATAAGAGTAATTTAAGCATTTTAATGTATTATATAAATTATAACAGAGATCACGGGCAAACCGAAGATAGTTTTCGACTTGATCAAAAAAATTTCAAAAATTTTAAAAAACTATGAAATAAATTCGAACGAGCTTTAAAAGCCCCGCCCCAAAATGTACGTACTTTGAAGGTCTAGGTGACACTTTTGAATGAAATCCAGACGATTTCGGTGACACTCACTAATTTCTAAATTCAATCAAAACATTTTTTTGAGCAATCGAAAAAGTTATCAAATAATTTTGAAATGTGATAAAAGCTTCGAAATTAAGATCAAAATGTGATAAAAAGCTCCGAAATTAAGATCGGAGTCCCTACGAACTGAAACGACTTAAAATGGGAGTTGTTTGAATATAATTAACGTAATTTGAAATTATTGGACTAAAATTTCCTTTATTGAAAAATAAAAAATTAGTTATTTATCTCCCATTTAAATTTTTTCAAGCACCCAATTTAATTTTTTTAGCCTAATTAGAGTATTTAATGGTCAATTTGAAGTTTGGGTGACCATAGGATATTTTTGGAATTTATTTGGGCATAAAGTGCACTAAATTGAAAAAAGAGGGGGCAAAATGGTCTTTTTATCAAACTAAATGCATTCAAATTCTATATGAGCATTACCTTGGAAATTTTCCATGAGATAATTGGTTTGGAAAGTAACCAGTTAAATGGTGACAGGTGGCATAAAGTGCAAATATGAGAAGTTTTTATGAAGGTGTAAATATGAGATATTATTAATGGAAATGTGGGCAAAAAGTATAATTATGTAAAATTTCATCTCTTTAAGCGTGGTGTGGTCGGCCATTGATGGGAAAAAAGGAAGGAAGAGAGAGAAAAAACGAAAAGAAAAGGAAAAAGAGAAGAGAGAGCTTCAGCTAGGCTATGGAGAAGTCATCCACGGAGTTTTTTATGTTCTTCTAACTCTAATCAACCATCCAACAAGATCCCATAGTCATCCAAGTGAAGAAGAAGAAATTGGGTTGGCAGTTTACTAGTTTTGTTTAAAAAACAATATTTGGGTTTGTTGTGTTATAGTTTAGGCTTGGTTTTAATGGTGTAAATTATACTCTTATGATTTGATATCAAGGTTTTATTGCATTGAATGTGATTAGGAGAAGAAAATCACTATACCTAGTGTTTGGAACCTTGGTCAAACTTGGTTAATGGTAATTGTCTAAAGTGTTTTATTTTGCCATTTGATGATTGAAGATTAATGAATGATATTAGGAAGATAGTTTAATGATGAAAGAATGAAAGAAAAATCATGGAAATGATTAGATAATATTTTTCCATGGCTAGAGTTTTTAATGTGATATGATCCATAATTCTATTTTGATGTTTTATAATGTTCATAACATGATTTTGATACTAATGAGTAAAGAAATGAAAAATAATTGATTTAGAATTGGTCTTGGTTGAAATTTGGCCAAGGGTGCATGATTATGTAAATATTTGTTAATAAAATTTATTACTTAAATGTATGTATTAAAATTTCATAGAAGTGAATTTAGATTGGTTTTAAGTGTTAGAAATCAAGTAGAATTGAATTGGAAAAGTTTAACGTAAAATATGATATGTTTAGCCTTAAGGGTATTTTTGGTATAAAAGTGTAGTTATAATGTAATGAACATGTGAATGTGATTAAGGATGATCATTAAGTGTATTTATGGTATTGGAATTATTAAATCCAGTGTTATGTTCTTATTTGGAAAAAAATTAGTATATGAAGTGTATATGGAAAGTACTGAAGTTGAAATGGTTTATGGTATATTTGATTGGAAAATGTATTGAATGTATTTGTATTAGGTTTTCATATTGGAAATTGAAACCAACTGAAGGATTTCGAAGTGGTGAAAAGGAAACTAGCAAGTGTACTTCATATTGATTTTAAGCAAATGGTTTATATTTTATCATGAAATGAATATTTATCTTGAGTTTTATATGAGTAATTTATTACAAGTGAATATTGCTAGCATAAGTTTATGTGTTAACAATATGTGAATTTTAATTTCAAAGTTATGCGGTACACTGTTAGGTTTTGCACATGTTATTATATCGGTCAGAGTATTTCAATTGTGCATGGCAGTATCTAGGTGGCGTCAATTACTAACAGCAGGAGGTATTGTGTCTTTTAGTAGACTAGTGAGTCACCCTCTGCACATATGGAGTATATATAATGCTAGCTAAAATTGTTACGATAAGCGATGTAAAATCAACCATGTAACTCTAGTTTATAGCGGTTAACTTATTGCGGGTAAGCAATATATAACAAACTCTGTAACTAATGGTTAACTAGTGACAGGTAACTGATGTAGAACTAGCTCCGTGACTTTATACCTAGGGTACCGTATGGTAAGAAATTAGTGGTGGGCGATGTTGTGCAAGAAAATTTATGAAAATAATAATGCCACTACTATTTATTTTTAAAGTAATTTGAGGGGCATCGTATGGTACCAATTATAATGGTTGACTTATTTTCAATATAAATTTTTTTGGGAAACTTATAACCACCATTGTTTATTGTTTAAGGAAGAAGGAAACTCTTATATTACAAGTTTAATTTTAAAAAAGCATTTCAAAATAAATTTTCGAAAAATGAAGTTGTGTTCTACGAAATGTTATTTTATTACGAGATTATATGATGCAAGAATGAATTTTTATGACAATTATTTTACCATGAGATTTATTATTGTATAAGAATAGTTCAATCATATTATGAAAAGTTTAATTTTTAGTAAACTTTTTAACAGTCACTGAGCTCATTTAGTTCGCTCTTATTTTTATGTTTTTAAATAAACTGTTAATGAGCATTTTGTATTAATTTTTAATACGTAATTTGCTAAACTCTTGTCTGTTTAATGTTTATATTACACCAATTAAAAGTTATTTGTTGTAATTTCAGGCGCACATTTAAAGAACAAAAAGGAACAAAAGTTAATGTTTTTGAGTGGCCAAAAACGCTAACATTCTGGCCAAGAGAAAAATGAGAAATGTGCATTAAAAAAAATGGCATCAGCTGATATGGAGACAAAAGAAGATGGCTGCGGCAAGAGAGTTGAATTGGAAGTTAGGCATGCATAGAAGAACAAGAAGACAAGAGCTGTGCGTAAAAGATGCAAAAAAAAATATCCCAAAATCACGTAGAAGGCTGGCAGCAAAAGGAGAAAAAATTGTAAGCAGGAGGTGGCTAGAAAACAACAAAATAGCTGGTAGCAAATTCACATTGAAGTGTGGAGAAATCACATTGAAGTTGGTAGCTAACCTCCACAAAAATCACGCCCCTTCCACACACAAGAGACAACGCAAACATCCAAGAGAGACACGTTAATAGTTGGATATGAAGAAGAAAGTAGGAGGTGGAAACATGCCAGCATATCTTTCCTCTAAAAGCAACCTCCATACTTGACTGACGCAAAATAAGACACTCCTAAGGCTGCCTCCATAAAACACACGTTACAGCCCACACAAAAACGATGACTCTCCACTCACAATCGAAGATAGCTAGTGGCTTGGAGAGAACGTGAAGCAGCTGCTGATGGACACATTAGTTGTTGGAGAAGAGTTGAAGCAACCAATCCCTCACTAATGCACAAGCCCACTTGAAACACTTTCCATTCACGTTGATGAAGCAGCTGGTGGACGCAAGGTGGCAAAAACATCAACGTTGCAGCTGGGAAAAAAGTTAGTTGGTGAAAAAAGAAAAGGCTGAAGCAACATCGTTGGTAGCTAGAAGACTCTTCACTCCACATCCACACGTTGACAGCTAGTTGGGTGGAGGAGGCAAACGTTAAAGGAGCAGCTAGTGGAAAGAAGACACTAAGACAGCTGGTGGCTTTGGGAGACAACGTAAGCTGCTTGACAAGAGGGTTGGAACGTTGGCAGCTGCTAAACTCTCACATACACACGCAAGATAAGAAAGGTGGACATAAAAAAGGATTAAACGTTAGCTAGTGGAGAAAGCAAGAGGTGGAAGCCAATAACGTTGCATCATCACTATACACTCCACTCCAAACACAACGAGACAGTTGATGCA
>JANVCQ010000008.1:27016348-27037083 GCA_025531925.1 Erythroxylum plowmanianum
TACATCGATACCAGAACATAAACACAAAAACACTCATTTCTTTTCAATTATTATTTCTAAATTTCACTTAAAAATTGAGGTCCAACAAATAAATTGTGTATGATGTAATCATACAAAATGAGTTATATTATATAAGATGTATATATGTTTTGTGTAATTGTGTATAAGATGTATGTGCTTTTGTGTTAGTTTGGACTTTTGAGTTAAACAATATATATTTTATGATAGTAGTTAATAATGAAACTATGTGTTCTTTATTTTGATATGAAGTTGTTAAGTTAATTTTGATATATGTCTTTATTTATTTATGTAGATAAATTGAAGGAAGTTCAAGTACTTCTGATAATTCAACCATTTCAAGAAGATACAATGATCTAGCTTGAGCTTATGCTGGATTGGTTCTCAGAATGATGAACCATATCATTTGCTTGCTTTGAAACAAGAATTTGAAAGGTTAGGGAATCACCAGATTAAAAAAGTATTTACCTGGGGACAAAGGCCATGAGGAGCCTTATAAAAAAGTCAACATGTTGGGTAAAGATTATCAACACGAGAAAGATAAAAGGAAAAGATTGAATTACGAAATTGGTAGTGTAAGTTCATTTATTGGTGTTCAGGGTGATAATGGGAATGTTGAAGGTAGTAGTATTCCCACCCAATAAGAAGTAAATGTTGCACTTGATGTTAGGAAAAGAAGAAGATAGGTGTCTAATCTTTTTGCACTACGAATAACTCTTTGAGCTCAACCTTCAATTCATATGCCTTACAATTAAGAGAAGCAGCTCATAATGTTGATATGGCAATGGCAAGATTGTGGTATGATTCGGTTATAAAATTTAATGCTTCCCATTCTTATTATTATCAGCTTATGGTACATGCTATTGCCTTTTATGGTCCAAGATATAAAGCTCCTTCAATTGATGACAACAACGGTAAACTTTTGAATAACTTGTTTATGAAATCAAAAGTTATTTCAATGAAAAAAGAATGATTAGGACTATTTTTAGGTGTTCCATCATTTGTGATGGTTGGACAAATAGAAGGCACGAGCCAATTATTATTTTTTTGGTTTTTTCTATAAAGGACTTATTGCTTTTGAAGTCTATCGATACATTTGACCTTGTTAGGAATATTGATACTATATTTGAAATATTCAATGAAGTTGTGAATGAAGTTAAGCTAGAAAATATTGTTTAGTTTATTCCTAAAAGTACTTTTGCTTATAAAGCTGTTGAAAGAAGATTATAAAGCAAGTATTCTTCTTTTTATTAAACTCCTTGTGCTGTACATTGCATATACTTGATGTTGAAAAATATAGGGGATGTTAGGTATTTTACTTTTATTGATGAGATTGTATAGAAAGCAAAAAAAGTGATCAAGTTAATCTACAATCGTGCATGAGTCTTGAATTTAAAGAGAAAGGATTTCATCAGTAATAGGTCTTACTGTTACAAGATTTACAACAAATTTCTTATCATTTTATTGTTTATTATGATAAAGAAAGAGTTAAGACAAATATTTACAAGTGATAAGTGGGTTGCATCTTAGCATACTAGGTCTAATGCTAGATTGGAGGTTTCTATAATTATACTTGAAGATACTGAATTATGGTCTCAATGTCAATTTTTCATCCAAGTTTGTGAGTCTTTGGTTCTTTTGGCTAATAGTGATGAAAAGGCAACATTGGCTTATTTTTATGATGCCATAGAAAGGGAGAAGGAAGCAATCAAAGCAAATATGAAAAATAGGCCTTCTTTATACTCACCTTATTTTGCAGTCATCAATGAGAGATAGGAAAGGCAACTTTACTCACTTTTGTTTGCAACTAAGGAATTTTTGAATCCTAGTATCTATTTTAGATCAAGTTTTACAAAGATAGCTGAAGTTAATAGGAGAATGCTATTAACTATTATAATAGTTGTTGCCCATGAGATGATGTAAGATCTCCTAAGCTCACAAATGGAGATTTATAAGGAAGTTTCTAGTGATTTTGGGAAGCTAATTGCTATTATAAGGAAGCTCACAAATGGATGACAATTGTTGTCAAAGAGAAAAACTTAATCCATGCATATATTTTTCACATTTGTTACTTGTTGAAAATTAATCATCACTTTATTTTATTTATAATAATACTTTTATTATCTTACGACTTATGGTTTCTTGGTGGGATCAATTCGGAAGTAGTGTTCGAAAATTGCAAAGGTTTGCAATTCGAATTCCAAGTCAATGTATGAGTGCAATAGACTGTGAAAGGAATTAGAGCACATTTGACTTCATCCATTCCAAAAAAAGAATAGATTGGAGTACAAAAGATTAAATGACTTGGTCTTTGTTCGATAGAATTTAAAGAATTGGGAAAGGTATGTTATTATCATTATTAAGTTAGATATAATTTCTTATAATTTTTAGTAATTTAATTTTTGTTTACTTGAACTTTTAATAGAAAAATAGTTTAATAGATCTAATTTGCACTGATAATATCGATCTTTTGGTAGATTGAGTTTATGAAAAATCGGGTTTGATAGATGGGAGTAACTTGGAAAATAATCTTGGTTGAAAAAATATTAACATGTCATTTCGTGCAATGAATTTGAATGATGGTAATGATGAGGCTTCTCTCAGTGATGAAGATTTTGTACCAAATGAGAATTAAGATCAATGCAGTTATTGTAGGTATTCGATTGAATGAAATTCCAAGTTTTTTTCCTCCTCTTCTTTTAATTTCGCTTATATTTGATGTATATGTAAAATTCTATATGTGCAATATAATTATATATATTTTTGTTTCAAGTTTCACTTTTAGATGGTTTTTCAGTATGAACTCATATTGTAAATTGTATTAGAGAGTAATGGATATTTATTATTATTTTTATTTGATATTTTGGTGTAATTATTATTTATTGTATGATGAAATTGTAATATTTTAAATACTTTGTATTATTTTTAATTTTATATTTATATAATGATTAAATGATATTTTTATATTAATTATGGTTATTATTTATATGTGAAATATATGGAAAATAATGTTAATAAAAATAAATAAATTGTTGTTAATTTAAATTTCTATTATTATGATTTTTTGGAGAATTTGTGATGTAAATTTATAAATTATATAGTATAATATAATGAAGGACTATTTTGTAATTTTAAAAAATTTAGAAACTATTTTATAAATTTAAAAAATTATCTAAAATAGTATTCAGTATTGATCGGTATCATACAATATCTTACCAGAACTAAATATGGTCTTCATAACATTGGGTAAATTGTAACCTCCTTCATCCTAACTACTCTGACCGTCAATCTTTTGAGTAAGAATGCCCTTAAAGAAGCTTGTTACACCATTTAACCACCTTTTTAGAAGCTACATTTATTTGAAGCTTTTTTTTAAAAAAAAAAACTTCATACTTTAAATGCGTGAAAACTTGATCATTAGTCTAGTTTATTAATTATCTCACCTTTGTTAGAGAAATTAGCTAACACTAACTTTTAAATTATATTGAATAGCCATTATCTTTGGTCCACTTTTTTCTATTTTTCTAGTATAAGACTTTGAATTTCTTTTAACATTTGCGTGTTTTTTATTTTTAATACCATTTATTTTAATTTTGAAGATATGATTAAAATATTTTGTTTTAGAGTCTTGATTGGATTATTAAGTTTATATAATTGTTATGATAATATAAGATGTGATTAAATTGAACACAGATAGGAGAGTACAATAAAAAGACATAATTTGTTGTCGAAATTGAATAATATTTAGTGTTTTAAATACAACTCTTAGTAAAAGCATCAAGTTGAGGTAATTCAAGAACTTATAAAAAGTTGAGAGAAATATTTACATTTCATAAGAATACATTAGGAGCTGATATCAAATTCAAATACGAGACTGTAACAAAAGAAGCATATGTGTTTATTTTGTTTTCACCACCAAAATTGTTTGATATTTCAATGACATCTTTTGACATGCTTATAAAATTAAAGTGATTTAAAAAATATAAAAATCTAATAAAATTTCCTACAACTTTTTATATGAAACTTATAGTTAATATTATCTAACTAAAGATCTACCATCGGCCTAGCTAATAATGGTGTGATTAGTTTTTGTAAACTAGTGTTTGACTGGCTAAAAAAAAATGATAGGCTAGCGAAAACTTTTGAAAATTAGAATTTTAAAAACATCTAAACCATTAAAAATGGGTTATTTTCAAATATAAAGCTTCAAAAAATTCAAAGGAGAGAAATAAAACAATGAGAAGGATCACTTTTAAGGGAGATACAACATTTCTATAAGATTTTCTAAGTTTTATGCATTTTGGGGAGCACTTAGGAAAACATTTAACTGCAAAAAGATATTTAAGGTACTTTCCATATGAAAATTTGTAATATATTTAGTTAGGGATTTCTAGGTTAATTGTTTGATTTGTTATTCACATTTGATGTTTGTTTAAGTGTAAATGAAATGTTATATCTATTATTTAGCAATTTCAAATAGATTGTGGAATATCATAATTCAAGGGTTTAGCAAAATTAGGTTTCTATAAAATTGATAAATTTTAAGGGTAGATTTATGTGAATTGTGTGTGACTTGCATGATTAATAGACATATAAAATTAAATAAATATGTGTCTTATGATTTAAGGCATCAGTAGACACCCGCGAATAATTGAAAATTGTATTATGGAGGCATTCATATAGTTGGGTGCCTTATATGCATAATGAGTGTGTTGAATGATTATATTTTTTTAATGTAATTTGAGGCTTTAATAGGATAATCTTTGTGCATGTGAGGTGTGATAAAGAGTATAGTTAGTTAGGACCTACTAGTTAATGCTAGAATGTGGTGTGTACAATTTCATTGCTCGAGTTGCATTATTTAAGGTCAAGTTAGAGTATGTATTGATCCGTTGTGGGAAATTAGTTAGTACCATAATAGAGTATGTAGCATTTTATTACTCGGGGTGTATTATATAAATCTAGACCTAGTTTGTATAAGTCTATTGGCCTAGGGGAATTAACTGACATTTATCTTGAGCATGTATAAGGAATTATTTGGTTAGCTAACACCGTTATATTTTGCATTAGTTATGATTACTTTGTTATGATGAATTGTTAAGACTTCTTTCCTTAGCAGGTAGTTCGAAAAGCTAATATTTTCATTTAGGTATGGTGATTGAGTTCCTTGCATATAAATGGGGATATTTTTGTCTTATTTATTTATTCTAATATTTCTTATTTGATAATATATTACCCTACTTTATGTAATTTCAAGTGAGAAACCAATAGAGAAGGACTTTGGGGATAAACTTTAAATGGATCATTTTGTTATCGATGGATGATTCCTTTATTTTAGTAGACATTGGAGGATTATTTTTAAGGTTAAAGACACGAGATTTCTTTGTAGTTTAACTCCTTTTAAAAGAACTCACTAAACTTTAAAATTATCAAATAAAGTTTTTAATTTTGAATTTTTTATTAAATCTTTATGAGATTATATGTTAAATGAGTTGATGACAGGGCACAACGACTAATAGGAGAATATGTAGGCTAATGAGAGACTGTTAACATAGCTAATTCATCTTATTTATAAAATATAATGATCATAGGTATTGAGAACAAATTTGCCTATAAGAGATAAAATGGTTTGAGTCCAGTTTTAAAGGGAATATAGATTAGGTCATTAGGGACATATCAAGATAAACCAGACACATCTATAATTTTTTATTGGTCCATGTGCATTATGAAGGATACAAATTATGAGAATTTGTTTTCAAATTTTACTATTTTTTTGAGTTGTAATCGTAAGTGTTTAACTTTAAATTGATTATAAGCCTCAAAATTTTGATTCTATTATTGGATGGCAAGTTGTTACAGGTTTGGAATTAGGAGCAAAATCCTAAAAAACTATGAGATGAGTGAAAGTAGACTTATTTGATTTATCTATGATTTTTAAGAGAATTATTTTATTTTATTGGAAGTTTACGTAGAAATTTTCTTATAAATTCCATTCTAGGTAAGATTTAAATGGGAGACATTATGCCTCTTTAAACTATCAAATGAAAGAATGAAAATTTAACATCTTAGGAATAAAAAAGTTTAGTTTTATTATGGAGATTAGATATGATGGCCATGGAGTAGGATAGGAGAGCATTGAGTTTTTATTGCCTTAATTAATGTAAGTGAAGAGTTGAGTTATTCAGTATTTCTGTGGTGAAGAATTTTTCTTAATGTGTTTCTTAGAGATTTGATGGGCAAGTCGTAATGGAGATAAACTTATGCTAGTATAAGTTTCTACTTCCAACCATTCTTATGATCTTTTATAAGGAATTAGAGGGCTAATGATTAGGGAAAAGACAAAAAACATGAAACTAACTTTGCAAAGATTAATCATGGAGATGCAATAAAAGGAAGTTGTTTAAGATGAATCAAAGCATTTCTAAGATTGATTACTTTTCTACATAATGAATTAGAATGTGCTTTACATATGAAAGAAAAGGTTTAGAGAAGATTGGTAAATGAGGAAGCATATTGTAATCGACGCTAGTGTTATAATAGTGAACAATTTCGATTTTGTATTAAAACTAGGAGGTTTAAGAAACAAAATAAAACATGCACTGGAGTGGACTTGTAACTGGCATCAAACTTATCTTTGCTAAGTACCCAAAAATTTTCAAAACAAAAATAGTGCCAACTTGAATCCTGGACATGTATTTTATTTATATTAAACTTCAAATTTATATTTAGATAAGTATTAATTTTTCAAAGTTATTTGATTATTTCCTACTTAGATTATGATATGAATATTCTTTTCTATTAAGGACTCTAGTTTAGATATTTTATGCCTATAAAGGAAGCCACTTGTTTAATTTAGAAAGAATCAAAATATAAATTAAATTGAAAGTTTTTCAATTTGTGAAAATTTCCACTTTGTTTTTTAACAAGAATTTAATATTATCTATCAAAGCAACTTATGATGATGAAAATTCTTATATCTTTGGCTATAATCAACATGTTTGGTTAAGGTTAAGTTTCTTACTTGATTAAAGATGAACTTAGGATTCTAATTCCTTGTTATTTGGGTTTTAGGTGATTTCGAACCTAAAGTTTACACTGTTTGGTATCAAGGTTTTGTTTCTTAAGGTAAAGTGCTATCTATATTTCAAGACTTTGTTTTCTTCTTTCTTCTTTTTTGTGATTTTTTTTCGTTCATTGTCCATCACATCCAATTCTTTCTTTGTTCATTTCTCTTTAATTCAAAATCTAATTTATGCATTCTTCTTTAATTGTTGCTATTTGTTTTAAAAAAATAAAAAAGACCATAATGGTTTTACAAAAACATAAATACAATGTTTTTCTACGTTTTCGTAATAGTTTTTTTGTCATAAAATAACAACACATCCTATTTCTTTTTCTCTCTTATTGTTTTATTTTCAATAAACATAATCTCTAGAATCTATGCCTCTCTTCTCTCTTTTATAACTATTTTGTTTTCACCCTAACTCCTCTCTTCTCTCTCTTTCACTTCTTTTTGCTTGTGACTTTTTACCTCTGAATAGTGTAAGATATTTTTCTGGGTTTTTTATTCTTCCCAAAATCTTATTGAAAATTTAGTTAATTTTTCTTTCCCTTTTTCTGTGAGTGCAGGAAGTGAAATTAATTTTGGTCTTTTCACTAGGTGAGTTTTCAGAAATTGATTTGGAATTTTTTTGATGCTATTGAAAATTTGATTTCATTGCATCGTGTTATTAGGATAAAACCTATTTTTAAAGGGGAAAGAACCCAACATTTTCTTATTTTCATTTATATGTTTCTTGGTTTTTATCATATTTTATTGTATTTATGAATTTACATTTAGGAGTCATTTTTATAGATTTAATTAAATTATTGAATTTCTTTAATTATTAAGATTACGCAAGAAGTGATTAAATCGAAGCCAAATATAAGAGTATAATAAAGAGGCATATTAGTCCAAAAGATTGTTGAAATTGAATAATATTTAGTATTTAGAAAAAAGGAAATATGAAAATAAGGAATTGAAGAATGGGGCATTTCATGTTTAAAACATAATTTTTGACACAAATATTAGACTAAGGTTTTTCAAAAAGTTATAAAAAGTTAAAAGGAATATCAACATTTCATAAGAATTATTAGGAGTTAATAGCAACTCAATAGATTTTTACTTAAACAAATATAAGGGTTTATTTTGTTGTCACCATTGAACATTATTTAATATTTTGATTATAACATTTGAAAGGAATGTTGGATTT
This sequence comes from Erythroxylum plowmanianum, assembly GCA_025531925.1. Classification (NCBI taxonomy): domain Eukaryota; kingdom Viridiplantae; phylum Streptophyta; class Magnoliopsida; order Malpighiales; family Erythroxylaceae; genus Erythroxylum; species Erythroxylum plowmanianum. Next base: position 27,024,619 of record JANVCQ010000008.1, read on the forward strand.
ATGTGATTCAAGAGGATATAAAATCCCAAAAGAATTTTGTATAACTTTTAATAAGACATCCACAAATGATATTGGATGTGATGATATCTACCATTAGCTAACCAATGGTGGTGTGAATTCTAGTAAAGTATTTTTTGGCTAACCAAATAAAATAATAGGCTAGTTAAACCTTTAAAAATTCATATTTTATTAATACTTAAACCATTAAAAACCAACATTTTTCAAATAAAATGATTTAAAAAAACCTAAAGGAGAGGCATAAAGAGATAGAAGGGATCACTTTAGAGGGAGATACAATATTACGAAGCGATTTTCCTAACTTTTACATATTTCTAGGGAGTGTCTAGGTAGATACTTTTCTTTTGAAGGAGATTTTAAGTACCTTTTATATGTTAATAGTATATGCCAATTAGTATTTTTTTGTTAATTCCTTGATTGATTACATATTTTATGTTTGTTTAAGTCTTAATCAATCATTTATATATACTATTTTGTTTTTTCATGTAAATTCGTTGAATACCCTAATTTTGGAGAAATAATTACGTTTTCTTCAAATTGACAAAATTTGAAGGTTGAATGCATATAACATATGTGTGATTTTCATGATTTTTAGCTATATAGAATTAAATAGCATGTTATTTATGATTTAGGATGTTAGTAGCACTCATAACTAATTTCAAGTTATATTGTGGATAGGTTGTTATAGTTGGATGGCTCATATGCAGGTTAACTGTTGAATGCATGTATTTGCTTGTTTATATGGTTTGAAGCCCTAAAAGGGTGATGATTATGCTTGTGTGTGAGGTGAGATAATGATTAAAATTTACTATAGCTTATTAGATGGTATGAGAATAAGGCATACACCTTACCATTATCATGAGCATATTATTTTTTGGCCAGATTAGGGTGTATACAAATATGTTGGATAGGGAGAATTAGTTGGCACTATAATAGGTAATTTAACATTTAGCTACTTTAAGTGCTTTATTTAGAGCTAGATTCGTGTGTGTACAAGTTTATTGGTAGGGATGATTTAGTCCAATCCTATCTTAGGTATATACAAAGAATCATTCAGTTAGTCAACAACATTATATGTTATATTTTTTGTTAATTTGATATGATGTGTTAGTAAGACTTCTTTCCTTGACAAGTGGTTTGAAGAAGTTGGTATTGCCATTTAAAAATAATGATGTAGTTCCTTACATATAGATGGAGATATTTTGTCATATTTATTTATTTTAATTTTTCTTATTAGGTAATATATTAACGTACTTTGTTTAATTTCAAGTGAGGAGACGATAAAGAAGGAGCTTGGAGATATAAAAGGGAATTAAGCTATTTGGTCTGCTTTAGATAGTCTTGATGTTATAGATATATAATTGCTTTATTCTAACGGACTTTATAGGATAATTTTTGTTAATATATGCTTTAGTATGGAATTATAAATGATATATATTTTTTCTTTATGAAGGAGTTAATTGATGAGAATTTTGATGCTTTGTATTTTTTTAATGATAATAGGTATCTAACCTTAACTTGATTGTGGGTTTGAAAATATAGGTTGTTTTACGAAGTGATGATTTATTAGGGTTTTAGTAGGTGAAATTGGGTTTGGGACATGACAACTTAGTCAATTTCATGTTTTGTTACTAATTTTCATATATAAACCAACTACACTTTTTCATTTTGCTCATACTTTTTCTTTATCTATTTAATTTCATTTTTCGATGAAAAATTATCTTTAAAAGGTCAATAATATATGAGTAATGGATTCACTAAAAAGGAAATAGGCTAGTAAACTAATATTGGTGTAATACTTGTTCAGAATTTAGATGTTCTAGATGAGACCGTTGGATATATGATCAAGATTAAAGCCTATAATGACTTTTATTACTATGAAGTTATATTCCTTGCTCAATTAAAATTTGGTACTCATCGATAGTTACTTGTTTGTTCTTTATAGTGGGATGAGAATTTCATTTTATAAGCATTGTTTCTTTAAGCGTGGTAAAGATACTATAATTTTTTATTGGCACCATCTACTTAGGAAATTGAAGTCATACTTTCTTACTTGGTATTTCTTATTCCAATATGTTGATGTTTGTTTTTGATGAAGTTTAGTATTTCTTTTTCCAATATGTTGATATATGTTTTTGATGAAAATTAATGTTTTGCATTTACAATTTAAACATTTTTATGATTGTGCGGGTCATAATAACTAGTGCTTCATCTCCCCATTCTTTCCATTTATCTTTTTCATACATAATACATTGTCCCATTAGTTGCATGCTTTGCCTATAACTATTGACTTCTTTTTAAGAATGAAAATAATATATTAAGATATAAAATGTAAACATAAAATAATAGAACTATTGACTTTCCCAATTAAACTCTTTTTTAAGCCTAATTCTCAATTTATTGTGTTTTGCTATATTTTTGTGAATCTAAAAATGTCCCTTATAATAAGACTAGTTTTTAGACAAACGAGAAGAGACTATTGTTTAAAGGTAAAGAAAAGGAAATGATAAATTAACATATAATAGTTGTAAAGGACATGTCAAAGGATGACACTGTTGGAGTGTCGTGCCCTGAATTTTCATCTAGTTTTTATCAATTACTATTTAGTCCCACTAATTTATATCTTACCCATATGTGTGCCTTTTGAATTACTTTTATTTTTGCGTTTGAATTTTTAAGAGTTTGTATTTTGGGGTTTAAAAGAGGAAAATTTGATTTTTGTTAAAATTAGCTTAATAAGAAGAGATTTTAAGAATAATTTATAAAATTGGAAATAAATATGGTTTCCTAAAATTTTAAGAGAAATAATTAAGAATAATTGATGTTAGCGAATAAATTTAAGGAAAATGTGTTAGAAATGAGCTAAATTGCATTTATTAGAGAAAATTATTTTGAGGTCGTTAGTGTGCTAATTAGGTGTTAAAATAAGTGATATGTATTGAAATAAAGAATAAATAGTGGATGGACAAATAAGGACATAGAGTGAAATAAGTGGAAGAAGGCTCATTAAGGGTATAACTGGAATTTCATTTTATGGAGCATGGATGGAATTTTTTTAAAAAGTATGTTATTCAAGTTTTAATAGTTACAAACAAGAGGATTTGGGATAGAAGGGGATGACGCTCTTAGAGGAGAAGAGGAAGAGAGAGAGAAGGATAAAAAAGAAGTTTACAGAAAGAAAAAGACTTGGTTTTCAACAATATGTGAGTTGGATTACATCCCTTCCTAAACCCCCTTGAAACAAATTTTTCTGTGATTATTTTGAGCAAAATTTTTTGAGTATACTGATTTTTCATGGTTTTTTATTTGTATTCTAATTGGTTATAAAAGGGTTTGAGGACACATGATTTAGTTTGTGACATATAGGTTAATAAATGTAAATGTTCTATTTTGGACATAAATGACTAAGTTGTATTTCTTTAATTATTTTAAAGTCAAGAGTTATGAATCTAATGAAGTGTAAAACATGAGAGTTTTAGATATACATGTCTAGTTTATTTCGATAAAAATAAAAGTGTCTAAATTTAACATGTTGAGCGATATGGTTAAGTTTCCAAAACTAGTCTATTTAGCAAGAACGAAGTTGAGACCTAAGATTGTATTCATGATTTAGGTGCCTAGAGAATTGATTTAGAAGTTAGTTAGAATGTGACGGTTATTGATTTAGAATTTGGGTAATAGTTTGTAAATTGGTTTGGATAACTTCGTAATGGTTTGGGAGTTAAAACTGATTTACCATAGAATTGTTTTGGCTATTATAGTATTATATGTGTTATGTTGTTAGGAGCTAGTTTTAGGTACTGTGGGAATTGAATATGGGAAGATGTTCTATACACACACACACACACACACACACACACACACACACACCCATACACCTGTATAATTGTGTATACATATATATATATACACACATATATGTGTACATATATATACATACATATATATGCACACACACACCCATACATCTATATTATATATACAGGTGTGTGGGTGTGTGTTTGCATTTGGGCATGTGTGTGTGTGTGTGTGTGTGGGTGGGTGGGTATGGGTGTGCTTATGTGTGTGTGTGTGAGAGAGAGAGTGTCAGTGCCTGTGTGAATAATAAATGTGAAAAATTTTATGGTTTAAATCTAAATGTTTTTCAAGTTAAGCTTATTAATTGTTTATAGTTCTATAAATAAATTTTGTGATTATGGTGAGTCATTATGAATGTCCTATAAAAATTTAGTTTATAATTGAGAGAGTTACGTAAAATGGATGGCATAGTAATTATGTAAATACTCATAAGAAATTTATTAATTTGTCAATTATGAATGAGTATTGTCTTAATTATTAGATTGTGTTGAAATTTTATAACAAATGTTTTAAAATTTTTGCTAGAGTGGAAATTGATTGATTTTTTGAAAATGTGTAGCGAAGTCAAGTTCCCTCTATGAAATTTGATAATAAATGGATTGATTAAATAAAATGAATGAAAGACCTAAGTGAGGTGACTTAGGCAAATTTCTTTAAACAGAGACCTAAGCGAGGTGGCTTAGGCAAAAGACATAAGTTAGGTGACTTAGCCAAATTTTCTTAAACAAAGACCTAAGTGAGGTAACTTAGTAAAATTTCCTTGAACAAAGATCTAAATGAGGTGGCTTAGGAGAAAATAATGAAGTAAGGTGACTTACGCAACAAAATAAGGATCCTTAACTCAAAGAGTTAAAAAAAATGAATAAAAACTTAATGAAGGGAATGTGTAATGAAATTGAGCTATATAGGTACTTCATGCTTGATAAGGTGTTGCTTATTTAAGGAAATGATATACTATTAAGTGGGTGATGATTGTGGTGATTGATGAACTTGTGCTTTAATAACTATGAAGATGATTGATTCAAGAATAAATGTATTACTTAAATCTTATTGTGAAACATGAGAAGTGACCTTATGCATTAATATGGTTGATGCTTATGTTAGAGTCTTATTGATATTTCAGTAGGTATGGTTGTGTGTGACCATAGGTAGTGAACTTACTACTTGTTTTTATAAACCAAAATATTTTTTGAAATAAAAATAAAATTTTTAATGGATGACCACTCTTGGTAAAAATGTTTTAAACACTAAGTGTAATACTCATGTTTTCATTATTTTTCCCCTTCCCTAGGAAAAAGACAAAAAGGTTTTGTGTCAACTAACTAGCAGCAGCAACAATGAACATGAGTAAGGTCTTAACAAGGTCAGCCAAGGTTATCTAATTGATCTCATTTTTGTCTTATGTATTTGGAACATTATGTCTTTGGACATTAATATAAACATTGGGGGGCATTATAGTGGCAGTGAACTTATAAACTAAAATTATTATTATATTGTTACTAAGTAGGATTTGAACTTATATAGTGAATAATTATGAGATTACACTTGGACTATTATAATGAATGAATGAATGCATTATGCCTATTTGACTTAAAATATCTTGTTAATTAAATAGTGAACAAATTGATATAATGTATAAATAGACTAAGTCATGTATGTTTGTAGGGTTATCTTAACTCCCCAGTGTTAAGTTAATACTACATGATCCACCCCATGCCTTGTTAACATTGGGGTGTGACAAGTTGGTATTAGAACCTAGGTTAGAATGATTTGTTTATAAAATGGCTTAAAAGTGTCTTGGTTGACCTTATACAATAAGCGAGAGTAATCTAACTAAAAGAGTTAGGTAGGTAAGAATAGGAGTGTTAAGGATATGACAATTAACTGGGGGAATTATTTTTTTATACGAAGCTATTTAGCATATAATATTAAGTATAAAAATTTGGCATAACAAATGTTACACCAACTATTGAATTATACGTGCGAATAATTACAAATATTTAGTTAAAGAAGATACCCTAGTTAAAGGAAGACCAAAAATTAGGGTATTGATTAAAATGTGGTGGTGGATGTGTTTGGAATAAGTTCGAGTTTAAATTAATTGATTTCAATTATTATTTGCTTAATGAATGATCAAGGTCACGGTGATGTGTAATGAGAATGTGAGATGTGACATTACTTTTAAAATGTGACATTTGCATCAAGATTATAGAAAGTAGCTGAGGTATGGATTAGTTTAAATGTTAGTTGGTTATGTTATTAGTTTAAATGTTAGTTGGTTATGTTAATCAAGAAGCTCTAAGTCAAGTTATTAATGTTTATTGTTTGATGTTGATTTTGGATATTAAGGATACGTTGGAAAGATGTAAGTGGTTAATAAAGGCTAACTGGAATAAAAAGAAGTTAGGGATGATCAATTAACTTGAAGTGATATTGTGATGGGTCGTGAAAGTGATTTATAGGGAAAAGATTAATATAACAAAAGGTGAGGTAATAAATAAGAAGAGAAGATGATTGGTTATAAGGAAGAAAAAAGTTTCAGGAAAAAGATGACATTGGCAATGAATTTTATGGCATTGTTAAAGGAAGAATGCAATTTAGATTGCAATTAGCAAGTAAAATCTAAGTGTGGATAATGGAAATGATAAGGTATAATGGAAGTATGATTGAGTGGAAGTTAGAGGTATGAATCAAAATGTTAGGTTCAAATTATGGTGGTGTACTAGGATTAACTTTGATGAATTTAAATCAATATTTAGTAACCAAATAGGTTGGTGTGAGTGGTTCAGCACTCTCATCCCTTAACCAGAGGTCTCGAGTTCGAGTCCTGAGAATGGGGAAATCTGTTTAGCCAGCACTTTACCCCTTACGGGCTGACCCGGTGCGAGCGGGGATTAGTCTGAGAGTGGATGGCTTAAAGGCACCTTCTCACAGTTGAGACCCTCCTAGGACACCTCGTGGGCTAACAAAAAAAATCAATATGTAGTAGATGCTAATAAGGATACACAAAAAGTAGTTTGTCATTTGTACCTCTTAAATTATAAGAGAAACTTTATGAAAGTTCTGACATAACTAAACAATTTGTGATTTTGTCAAAATATTTAATTCCTTTGTAATAAACATATATAATATATCAGAGAGACTGTACATAAAGTATTTGACAAAAAATCTTACTAAATTATATGCAAGGTGTTTGTTAGAATTTTTTTTATATAAAAGTCAGTTAAATAGAACATAATAGAATTGATTATTGTTAGAAATTGATGGCCAAATTACAAACATTATGAAATTGATTGCCAAAAATCTAAGATTTATCCTCAATAATCAGTATAAAGGACCCACCAGTAAGACTAGTTTAAAGCATAATGAAGATATTGATGGAGGATAATAGATAAATAGTATTAAAAGATGGATAAAAGTGTTTTAATAGAGCAATGTTACTACTATTGTAAGAGTCTTTTTTGTGTTACCTTAAGTTGTGTTTTCCTTCACGTATTTTTCATTGATACGTTAAGCTTATTTATGAAGGGTTAAGCTTATTTATGAAGGATAAATGAAACTCTTAAAGAAGGTATTTTAAGTCTTAGGCATACAAAAATTTTTCCTAGAAAATATAAGATGTAACACACCACTACCATAGAGCATATGCTCAAACATCCAAAGGATATCGGAGAACATACCCTATGAGAATGACATGTTAGAGCAATCATATTCACTTATTATGACATCATAGAAACATAAGTATTGAAAAGACTAAATTTCCTCATTTCATTCACAAACATAAGCTTACATTGTAATTGCATTCCATAATCCATATATTTACTTACAAAAAACAATGTGGAGTTTACTGTTCTATACAAAATGTTCTTCATGAAATGAGAAACTAAGCTAACACATTCTATCTAAACTCCTCATACATTAGCTGACTAGACCTTTGAGCCATTTCTCGGTTCCAAAATTGACAATACTAGACTACTACTAGATTGCCTTAGAATCTAGGTCTCCTCAGTACTTGAAAATCAACATTTGCAATTTTGATGAGTTTTGTGAACTCAGTGAGTGAACCATCATCGATGTGCTCAGTTAAAATAAAACATAAACATCAAAAGTGTATAACATAGTTCAAATAGCATCTTACATCATTTAGAATCATATCCCATAGATCACTTGATCACAATATACATCATATTTCAACAAGCCCATTATGAATACAAACATTTCATATAGTTATTTTAGAGTAATCCAATCATTCATACCATCCATATGTACACAAACATAGCATATCATTAAATCAACTCAATTTAGTCATTCTTTGCAATTATTCATATGATACATGTAAAGATATATATGCAATGAACATGAGACTCCACTTTTATTTTTATTTTGTTGTGACCAAGCGCCTATTTAATTGTTCCATATCCCTTTATGGATACTGGCCTCATTTTAGATACTATCCCATACCCCTTAGTGGATATCGAGCTCAGTAATCACTACGACTGTGGCTCTTTTTGCACATTTATGAGCTTTAAGCTCTTTTCAGACTGGTCACTCTAGTCACAACTCCTTTATCACATACTATATCTTCATGAAATACACACATATTTACACATTACTAACTTGTTTAATCAAATGAGTACTCAATCATACACTTGTATATGTGTTATGTTAAATGTATGCTCAATTGGCTATCCCAAGTATGTATCCATATTCACAAGTCTTGATCATTCATTCATTATAGCTTGTATATATCTAGTTTGCAATTAGGTTTATGCCTTAAATAAGTTTTGTTACCCTCAATTCATCAATTATACATTCATTAATCATTTTCTAGCATTATATATTCACACAATTTCCCAATTCTTATTCAATCATATGTATTTCATTACTTGTATCCTTTGGATTACATTTGTATTCATAAGAACATCTTTATACCATTAAAAACTCATACTTCCCAAATTCATATACATTGATATCAAACAATCCATTCCTTAATTTATAACCTCAATTAACAACTTAAACTTATCAAACACTTAATTAGTTAATTAAGCAACTTTCTAAGGTCATTTCAAGCCCCAATCAAGTCCAAACGAACCTAAATAAAGTAACTTATCTTTATATGGTTTAAACATCACACATAACACATTTTCTTCACTTCTTAGCATTGACCATGATCATGGGATGGAGCTTATGTAGCTCCCACGATCATGGGATGAGTAATCCGAAGGTTCACCAACATTTTTCTTTAAAGTTTTTTTTCCATCTTTTCTCATCTTCATACCAAATTCACACATCTTCATCATAGTTCATATAACTTAATTATGTTTCAATTCCTCATCCATTCCATATCCAATTTCCAATTCAAATTTTACATTTGGTAGCTCACAAATTATGGTCTTTCATGCATCAAAATTAAAATAGAAACTATCATTCATTTGATCATACATGTAGTCCTAGATCTTTCCTATTTCAAGATCACTACATTAGCACCTTTCTTTAACATAAATTCACCTTCATTATAACTCAAATCCCAATCTAAATCATCCATAAAACAATCCTTAACCTAAGGTTTTTATACATTAAGAACACAACAGAAAGGTATCCAAGTTCATTCAGAAATTTCCAACACACTTTGTCATAAACATCATATACAATTCATCCCAATTTCATCATTATAAACTTTCTATTATAACATGCCATAAAGAACAATCTTTTACTTACTTGTCTAGCTCAAATTTCCACCTCAATGATCAAGCTAATTCATATCTCCATACATGCAAAGTCATCCAAATACAAGATGAAAGTAGGATGTTTCCAGCAAAGGTAAAATTATGATAGCAGACTATAGCTATCTTTGAGTAGATTTTCTCGTATGGATCTTGTAGTGAGCATGAACAAAGTGGAAGCAAGGTGCAGAAGTCGGGAAGGTTTCAGTGGTGAGAGTAAGGGAAGAGGGAAGAATGAACAAAGATGAAACTACTTATGCAAAAGTTTGACACATTAGGTGCTACGTGTCACCTTATTACCTTGACATATGTCACTAGGCATGCCTTCCATTTTCCCCATAAATAAGTTGCCAAATGTCTAATAGGCCATTTGTCACTTAATGATCAATGCCATTTGTCAATTAATTAGTTATGCCAAATGTTACTCATTTATCTATGCTAAATGTCACTCAATTATAGGCTTAGTCATCCTAATTTTTCACGTGTCAATTTATCTTACCACTTGGAATTTTTCCTAGACCAAATGTACATTTTAATTCATCAATTTTCCAATTATACCAATTAATTCCAAATTTACTACTTGTAATCAATTAAACCAAAGTGCAAGGCATAAACAATACACAAATCACATAATGATCATTAAAAACCTTTCATACCTTAGAATAAATCAATTGAGTGCATATAAATTCTTTGTAATGTGTGCTAAATCAAAATTCATGTGTATGCTATCATTATGCATGTGAATGAAATGAAATTTAGAATTCTTAATGATATGGCCATGTGCAACAATCTAAGGCTCTAACCCTCAATATGGAAAATGGGCTATTATATAAGAGGTCTTCTAGGAAATACAAAAGGTTTAAAAAAATATTAAAGATCACTTCAAGAACATAAAAGGGACTTCCAAAAAAATTACAAATTATTTTAGTATTCCAATAAATATTTTGTCTAAAGGTTCTTTATCTCTAAAATTTTTAGAATGCTCATGAGAAGTTAAACGCAAGAAATTTGAACCAATTTAGCCATAATATTGGAAAATTAGTGTCAATATTGATTAGGGATGATAATAGGTCAAGTCTGGTCTTTTTTGTTTTTCAAAACCAATGTTGTTTTGTTAAAAACATCATTGTTTGTTCGTTACTCGTCGACCCTCGGGCCTGGATAGGGTTGGACAACTCAGGCTTAAGTTCAGCTAGGCTCGAAAATGGGGCTCGAGGCTCGAACCAAGGCTCAATCAATTTGAACCTGACACGTTAACTTCAGGCTGAGCTGGTTGAGTTGGACTCGAGCCTAACTACCAAGCCTAATATTGATTTACCAATTGTATTGACAAATCAATTTTATTGACAATTACTACCAAATAGGTAACATTTGAGTCTTGATTTATAACATTAAGCCTAATATGGTCTTTATACGTACTCATTATACCTATGTGCAACTTTTTAGTATTATTTAAAATCGTAATCATGCAAAAAGCTTGCTCTTTCTTGTCAATAGAGATTGTTATTACCAAGAAAGAAAGGGAATGTAATAACTAGTAATGGAGTCTATAAATTATTGAGAAAGTAATTCTTTTAGAAGTTCAAAGAATGTATATTGAGACAAAGCCTTAGCCAAAATATTATACAAATATAGGACTCCTCCATAACGAAATGAAACTAGAAAGTTACAAGAGCAAAATAAAGGAACAAACCAATCAACTGCTCAAATTAATCATAATAAAAATCTTGAGCTCTCCATATATGATATATGAATACACTTCTTATGGAAATTAATTTGATAAAGAAGCAATAAGAGATTAAGGCCTTAAAGCCACCTCAAAGGAGATGGATAGTTTTGTTCCCATAACTTTTACCATTCTCAAATTATTAAGATATTTTTATGAAACACAACATTGATAGCCCTGTTAAACCCTTTTAAAATTTGTTAATTCCTCTCCCACCATAAAATATAGGCTAAGCATCCTAGAGCAAGTTGTATGCATTTTATGTCATCTTTGTTGCCGCATTGAGTATTGAGAGCCCATTAAATGGCACATATCCAGTCCCTGACCTCACAAAGCGCCTCATATGTTTTAAGACATTAGACTACACTAATTTAGAGTAAGACTGTTCAATACATTAAGGAGTTTATAGATTCTTAGGATTGTCAACGTAACTTACAATTGAGATTTATTTGGGAGCTAAAGTCCCTTATTACTTACTTCAGTTTTGCAAGTCTCTCCTTTATAAATAAATAGAGTACAAAAGCCACTTTAGTGGCTAAAAATTTGTTCCAGTCTAAATTATTCCAACTAAATTTAAGATTTGAATCCTTTAGCAAGTCCCTGCATGACTTATTGGTAAATAAACCTGTTAAATGTTTTGATGAAGTTTTAAATTAAAAAAATTCTTTACTATAAGTATACAAATATTATCTTATAGCATAAAGAGTATCATCCTACTAGGATTAGTCACCCATCAATTCTTGTAAATTTTGTTTAAAATAAAAAATAAGATAATTCACAAAAAAATAAACCAGAAATAAAGAATGAATAATTAAACAATGAAATATACATAGTTAACTGATTAATTGATCAATGATGAAGACTAGGAATTACTTCAATATTTATTTGTTTTCACTTCACCTTTTTGATTTAATACTCCTTGGCCTTAGATATCTAATAATTATGATTCCCCTCTCTCAAGATATAATTAAGTAATCCTAATTAAAACAACTATAAATTAAATTGTCACCTATCGATCTACCAAAACTCTTCCCAACTATGCAATTGGATTTGAACCAATCTTATGTTGGAGTTATGTAAATATAGTGCCCTGGAAAGCAAGTGTATTTACATGTAACTTTATCTTCTTTAGTTACAGTT
>JANVCQ010000008.1:27048456-27080823 GCA_025531925.1 Erythroxylum plowmanianum
GTAACTTTTTGGAAAGAACTTTAAAGCACTTAAGAGATTCATCTTTCTGTGATAAAAACAATATCCAATAAAATCTAGTGAAGTCATCAACAATTACGAGACCATACTTCTTTCCGCTAAGACTTAATGTTCTAGTTGGACCAAACAAATCTATATGTAACAACTCCAAAGGTTTGGATGAGGTTACAACATTTTTAGAAGAAAAAGATGTTTTAATTTGTTTTCCTTTCTAACAACTCTCACAAAAGAAGTCTTTGTTAAAACTTATTTTTGGTAATCCTCTTACCAAATTATGTATAACCAACTTGGAAATATGTTCAAAACTAACATGACTTAGCTTTTGATGCTAAATCAGTTTTTCTTCATTTGTTGATATAAAACGTGAAACATTTTGACTTTTCAAAACATCTAAATCAATCTTATAGAGATTGTTTCGTCTCTTGGCAGAAAAGAATACAGAACTGTCCTTGTTTTTAATTACACAAGAATTTTGATTATAGTATACTTCAAAACCAAAATCACATAATTTACATACACTAATTAGATTATGCTTTAAACCTTCAACTAGAAAAACATTATCAATAGACGCAAATGAATCTTTACCAATTTTGTCTATTCCAAATTTTTTGCCTTATTAATTGTCTCCAAAAGTTACTATTCCTCCTTTCCTATCTTGGAGGTTTAGGAACATATACCTTCTTCCGATCATGTGTCGCAAGCATTCACTGTCCAAGTACCATTGGTGTTGGCTGCTTTTTCCAATAAGATAGATCTGCAGTATATATTATATCTTTCTTAGGTACCCATATTTTCTTGGGTCCTTTGGGGTTAGACTTACAATAATTCATCAAATAATAAGAGTATTGTTTCTTATTATTTCTGCTAGAAACACAATTCTTATTATAACGAACATTACTATTAGTAAACCCTAAACCACTCCTATCCTTTGGATGTCTATATTTTCCAATCATCTCATTCATCCTTTTAGTACTATTAGTAAATATCGATAAATTTGTTGAAAGACTATTAATCCTTTGCTTCAGTTGATTAATTTCTTCAGATCTATCTACAGTTACTTTCTTTCTCATATCGTCTACTTGTTTTTTAAGACAGACATTTTCTTTCTCTAACACTTCCGTGTTCTTCAAGCTTCCAATAAATTTCTTTTTCCTAATTCTATATTTCTTTAGTATAGCATGCGAATCTTCTAATACTTCTAAATATGCTTCTTGAAGATCATTAAGATTAGAAGTTACCTCATCGTTGCATTCTTCTTCAACTACCAAACATATATTTGTTTGTTCTGATGCTACAGAGTCGGAATCAGATTCAGATGAATCCAAGTCTTCCCAAGTTGCCATCATGCTCTTTTTTATTTTCTTTATTTTTCTTTTGCTTTCTTTTGAGCAATGGACATTCAGACTTATAATGTCCTGGTTTGTTGCATTCGTAGCAGATGATAGACATTTTCTCATTCTTGACATCTTCTTTGCTATTCTTCTTAAAAGAAAAATCTTTGTTTCCTTTAGTTTTCTTTTTCCACATCCTTCTAATATTTCTTGAAATAAAGGATAATTCATCATCATCTTCACTTGAATCTTAATCAGACTCACTGGTATCATTATCCTTGATTTCTTCAATCTTTAATGCTTTTGAAGATGTGCTTCTATTTTTCTGGTTCTTTTGATTCTTCTGACTAGCCTTTAATGCGATAGACTTATCTCTTCTAGGTTTATCTTCTGCATCAAGCTCTACTTTATGTATTTTCAATGAACCAAGCAATTCATCTAGCTTCAACTTGCTTAAGTCCTTGGCTTCTTGTATTGCTGTAACCTTGGGTCTCCATCTTTTAGGTAGGCTTCTAAGAATCTTCCTAACGTGATCTTGATTATCATAGATTCTCCCAAGAGCTTTAAGTCTATTAATAATTGTTTGAAATTGTTCAAACATTTGATCAATAGATTCCTCATCTTTCATTTTGGATAACTCATACTGATGAACAAGAATACTAATCTTGGACTCTTTCACTTGATTTGTGCCTTCGTATGCAATGACTAATGTGTCCCACATCTCCTTTGAAGATACGCATCCATGAACCTTATCATATTCACTTTTGCTTAGGCCACAACTTAGAAAGAACTTGGCCTTTGAATTCAACTGAAATCGAGCTTTCTGATCGACTAACCATCTGTCACAAGAGATGATATTGCATTCATCATCTATTGATGTATATGGACCATTCTCGATGATATCCTAAAGATCAATATATGTGGATTCTATGAAGAGCCACATTCTATCCTTCCAATAATGATAATCCTCACCATTGAATCTAGGAGGTCTTGTGACCTAGGCCCCTTCAGTTATAAAAACATGTAATTCAGTGATGGATCTTTGTCCTTACTTTGCAACAGTGTTTCTTGGAAACCTGGCTCTGATACCAGCTGAAGTAAATCACTTGTTAATATAGAAATTCGATATAATATGTAAACTACACAAGAAGGGAGGTTGAATTGTGTAATCTTTTCGAAAATAGTAATCTTTTGAGACTTCTTGAATTTCTTTACAAAATTCAAATGATCACTAAAAAACTTTGCTAAAGTTGATAAGCAATGCAATCACAAGTAATATTATCTACATGTCTAACACAACAAAATTAAAGATAAGGGTTAGAGAATAGATGCTGTGATTTTATACTGATTCACCCCAAACCTTGGGCTATGTCTAGTCTTTAGAGTTTTTCTAAGATTTCACTATACTCTTTCAACTTTACAAGTATTATTTCACATGTAGAGCCTCTTCAGGTCTCTCTCACAAAGTATTCTTTATGAGCTGGATTAGCCTCTCCAAGCTCTAGCCTTCCTTTCTTTCTCTAAGAAAAGTATTTTTGAGCTTTCTTTCTCTAAGAAAAGTACTTTTGCACTCTAAATACAGAATTTTTTCTAATATCAAAAATGTTTATTCTCTATTTGTTTCTCTATATGTATTCGTGTGTAGTTTTTGACTCAAACTAATATTTATAGCCTAAGTCTCTAACTGTCTTCTTGATAACCGCTTTTTGAATCTTCTAGAAACAGTTATTAGTTGAGTCCTATAACTAACTCCAACAAATTAACTGACTGACGTTCTAGCATATCTTCCTTTTATATCGTCTGGAATAACTTTTCTTCTGTTACTGTATTTCATTTGTTATTCCGTTTCGTCTTATGTTGCACTTCATTTTATGTTGCGTTGCTTCATCTTATGTTGCATCTTATGTTGCGCTTCATCTTATGCTTCGACTTCATCTTATGCTTCGACTTCGTCTTATGCTTCGACTTCGTCTTATGCTTCGACCTCGTCTTATGTTACCGGACGTCGTCTTATGTTGCGACTTCGTCTTATACTGCTACGCTTCATTTTATGTTGCAACTTCGTCTTATGTTATGTTTTGTCTTATGTTGCCTAAGTGTTACTTGCATTTATCTGCACACTTAACAACTTCATCAAAACAGTTCATACATTTCTAACATTATTATTATTTGATTGTCATCAAAATTAATAGAAGTGAAGTCCTCTTGACTTAACACACAATCTCATCAATATACAATTTTAATCTCTCCAATGAGTAGGTTGTGTAGACAGGTAGAAAATGATCAAACTTCGTCAATCTGTCCATATAACGCAAATAACATCATGACCCTTCAGTGTATGAGGTAGTCTAACTACAAAATTCATTATCACATGCTCCCACTTACCTGCTAGTTTTTGATGTGTTGCTTTAATATGTTGATAAGGAAGGCATCTGGCCACAAATTTTGCTCTCTCTCCCTTCATCCCTAGCCACTAATAACTCTCTCTAAGAGTTCGATACATCTTGGTGCTATCAGGAAGCATAGCATAAGCTAAACTGTGAGCTTCCTCTAAGATAGCTCGCCTAAGACCCTGATCATTCGGCACACAGACTCTGTCTCTGAAGACTAAAAACCCATCTTCTCTCAGTCTAAACCCCTCACTCTCTTCGGATGGAAATTTCTCATGAATGACTCCTAACTCGAGATCATCAACCTGCGATCTCCTATTCTCATCAAATAATGTCAGTTGAACTTCAAACCGTGCTAGCAATGTTCTGTCATCCTCTGCCACTAAGAGTCTAACCCCAAGTGTTGACCATCGAATTTTTTTCTCTAGTTAAGCATAATTTGAATGAATTATGAGGCCATTATAGGAATATTTTGTGGAGTTAATTATTATGTTAAGGTTAGACTAAATTAAGGTATTAATGTTGTAAGAATGTATCAAGGGCAAAATTGGCAAGTCACTTAAGGTTAAAAGACACAAGGCTTAATGGAAGGGCAAAGTGGACTTTGCACATTCTTTTAGGGTATAAGTGGAAGAAGAGTGTTGTCTTGTATTTTGAGAAGGAAGAAACAAAAATAAGAAAGAAAGAGAGAGGAAGAAAATGTGGAAAGAAGAAGAAGGAAGGGGATTTGCTAGGGTAATCATCTCTCCTTCTTGCTTTGTTAGAAAATGGTTTAGACAAAAGAATTTGTGTGGGATTTGTGTTGGAAAAAAGAAAGAACTAAAGAATCATTTTTTATTTTTTTAGATTTCTAAGCTAGGGTTTCATGGTGATTGAAGAAGCTTTGGGTAAACAAGTACATGTCCTTGATTTGATGAATGAAGCATGTTTTGGTGATAGTTAGAAGTAAAATGGGGTTGAATAGAGTAAGAATTTGGAAAAAAGATTTGGGAGAAGTGTTACATTTCTTTGAAAGTTCGGCACTGCCAATTTTGTAGTTTGCCATGGCCAACATTGACAAAATTTAAAGTGTGCCATGACGAACTTTTTGACTCGCCGTGGCAAAGTTTGTCTAGAAATAGCTTGAACATGTTTTAGTATTTTAGGCATAACTTTTATGTAGTTATTCAAATGGATTGATTTTTGACTTGAGTAAACTAGAGACATAGGTCTACAAATGTATGAAAGAATCGAGTTCAAATTCAGTCTCTAAGAACTTCAATGTTTGGATGGAATTTGGGCGTAGAATATTGCTTTAGTATAAGAACAACTCGAAAATGTTTGGGGTATAACTTTTAGAGTACTAAACCAAATTGAATGATTTTAGTGTCATTAGAAACTTAACACAATGAGAAACATTTTTCTAGGAGGAAGTGTTAACAAATTTCGTCATTTACCTGATCTGAATGATCACGTAAAATTGACCCAAAGGTTGGGACTTTTCGAAAAGTTTGAGTATTTAGGATTTATCTTAGTGATTATGCTATATATGGGTCCTCAAATTGTATTCCTATTAAATCGGAATTTTTGTCATTGATAAAGGGAATCAAAGAAGGCAAGAGGAGCAAGAGGAAAGACATCCCTAAGCAAGTTTATCAACAAGGAAATCAAGGTGGG
Source organism: Erythroxylum plowmanianum (assembly GCA_025531925.1). Taxonomy (NCBI): domain Eukaryota; kingdom Viridiplantae; phylum Streptophyta; class Magnoliopsida; order Malpighiales; family Erythroxylaceae; genus Erythroxylum; species Erythroxylum plowmanianum. The sequence continues at coordinate 27,053,852 of JANVCQ010000008.1, forward strand.
TACATGTTTATAATAGAGTAAATAAGCCACTAAATGTTTTCTTTGAATCAAGGAAGTTTAATGATTTTAATTGCATCATATATGTTGCATTTATTGCTTCTTAGATGAATTGAGAAATTGTTATATGTTTGCTACATGAATTATGTTAATGATTTTTGAAAAGATTTTGAAAATTATTCTTTTTGAAAGGATGCAAGTTTATGAAATCAGGTTTTTGGAAGTGGTTTTTGAAATTTCTCATATGCATGAAAAATAAGTTTCAAAATGTGCCAGTTTAGGCAAAAAGTTTACAAGATTGAAATATATGTTATGTGGGTTTGGTTTGGTCCATTATGTATGTCAAGTGCACTCCCGCCTGTCCGCTAATGACATAGAGCTCCTTCATGGACTCCCTCATGTTTACAACTACATAAAATCACTATATGGGATTGTGATAGTTCGTTCTGTTCACGACTGCACAGGACCATTATATGGAAATGTGTTAGTTCGATCTATTTATGGAACTCTCGAGCCATTCTGATGTGCTTATGAAGTGTTAACAAATTTGACGCATACATCATTTATAATTGCTCACAGATTGTTTGATAAATTGAGAATTTTGAGAAATAAGTGTTTAGTGATTTTTCATGCTAAATTACTATGGTTTCCAAAATGTATAATGGCAATGAGTTTTGAAAATGGTTTTTGCTTGTTTCTCGATTATACATCTGCTACCCACGAGTTTTAAGCTCACCCCTATTCAATCCCCATCTTCAGGTGATGAGCAAGAGATTGAGTGATCAAGAGCATAAAGGCATTTGGCAATTAAAAGATAGTTAGCTTTTGTACTAAGTTAGTTTAATTTTTGAGTAGCTTTAGCAATATATCAAACATGAGCATCCGTGTTTATTTTGTATTAAACGAATGATGTCATGTTGATATTTGATTAAGTTTTGTAAAACTCCTTCTTTAGAGGTTAATGAAATATGAATTTGCATATGGATGAGGTTGAGATGAAATTAGATATACTTGAGGAAGTTATTGTTTTGGGATTAATCTTTTTTATTACAAATTGTTGTAACAGATAAGTGAAATTTTACGGAAAGGAAAGATAGGAAATTGTGAAAAATGAGAATTAGTTGTAAGTAATGAATTAAATGAGTAGAGATTAGAGTGTATGATGAAATAATATTGGTATTTGAATGGTTATGAAATGATGTTGCATTAAAGGAAGTGAATTTGGGACATTTAAGAGTGAGGGTAAGGTTAGGAAAGATGTAAGGGTATTTCGGTGTGATTTTTCACAACTTGACAATAGCGAAGCCAAGAGTTTGCGGCAACGTATTTGTCTCGAGGGGATTTTGGCTTTCAGTGGCGACTTCGTTGCGGCGAAACCAAGCATTCACCGCGGTGAACTTCACTCGGAGGGTCATATGGCATAATTCCATTTGTTTGCTGTGGTGAAACAATAGTTCGTCATGGCAAACCCTTCATGGCTTCCGGAGAAATTTGACAAGTACAATATGATTAGGGATATGATCATAAAAATTGGTTGTCGTATATCAATTAATCAAATAGAGAAATTTTCGGGATGTTATGAGAATAAAGATGAACCGATGATGGTTAAGGAGATTTTATTGGAATACACTAACGTTTCATACTTCGAAGTTGGGTTTCAAAAATAGGGTCCAACAGTTGTGGTATCAGAGCGCCTAGGTTTATTATCTTACATGGGCATTTCATGATATGAGAAAATGAAAGTTTGTGGATATTTAGAAATAAGAGATATTACATAGTCCGATATGTTAGGCACAGATTGAGCATTTATGGTTATGTCAGTGAATTTGGTGACAAAATTTTGTTGTGGATATGTACTTGAATTGATATGGATGTGAATTTATATTCATGAATTGATTGAGAAGAAATCGAGACATAGGCAGAAATCACAAGATTTAAGGTGTTTTATGCAAAGTGGAATTGAATGGTTGAACTTGGAATTTAAAGTGATTGTTTAATTACTATGATAAGAGCTATGATTTGATATAAGATTATGTTAGTGAAAATGAGATCAGTTTCAAGATGGCTATGTGTCTATACTTCTAAATTGATTAAGAAAGTACGTAGGGAAAATGGAACAAATGATAGCGATATATGTAGAAGTTATCAAAGTTGTGTTGGCCAGTTATCCTGAGAATATATTCGATCATGTGGTTATATTGGTGAATAATATGATTGGGTACATATGAGATCTATATTTGGATATGGTATAGAATGGTAATCTATAATCCTTATAGATAAAATCATGAGATGAATCACAGTAACGCGATGGAAGTACGGAATAGGCGATTATGCTAAAAAGGGTAACTACTATAGAGGAGTAATTTTTGAATAATCATAGAATATTCAGAAGTTGTTCAGAATCAATTACGATTGACATATCATTAGCATGAGATATAAATTGGTGACTTACCGAAATTACCTTTGTGTATAAGATGAAATGATCTTAATGGTACATAACAAAATATAAGAGTAAACGAATATGCCTCTTATTTCATTGAGTTTTATTATAAAGAATATTTTGATCGTGTAAAGTGCAACAGAAATTGAAATTATTGAAATATTATGAACAGTTGAAATTGATCTTATTGAGGTATTAAGAATGGTTGAAATAGCATTGATGAATATAGTTGACTGATAAAGATTATAGAAATAGTGTAGATGATTGAGGTAAGAATTCTTTTTGAGATAAAGATGTTTTATCGAATCATATCACGTGAATTAAATGTTACATTTTGAGGAATGAATGACTATTAATAAATCAAAAGTAAATATTGGAGTCCTATCCCTAGTAGAGATTCAAGCATAAGAGGTAGAGTATGCTACTGAGAATGTATGTATTTTGTTTGATGTAAAGTATCCAACTATGAGAGTGGATTCTTGAATTTGAGGAGACATTGATTGCTAATGTGAGGAGTATATAGATTCACGTTATATTCTGAGTAAATATGTTCAGGAGATACAAAGTTGTCCTAATGAATGTGTTACAAACATAGGAAGTTAAGATTTCAAATAAATTGAAATGTGTGGAGAAACTAGTAGAAATGAGCAAATACTAGAATAAGTCAATGTGAAATATGAGGATATCTAAAGAATGGAGAAAATCATTCAAGAAAGGTACGTCCATTAGGAAATTGAAAATAACGTGAGATAATGTTACCTCATTGAGAAATTAGCTATTTAAGGAATTACGAGAACTAATTATGGACATATGGAGCTTTGGAAATATTTGTTCGAGTTAACAAATGTCCCAACAGTAATATGGTATTACAGATTAAAGCGATCTAAGCAAAATTTGATGATATATTACGTGTATTCGAAAAGTTGAGAAGAATAGTTTGAATACTTCAAGAAAAACATGTAAATCGTATGAGTAATGAAAGTAAAGAGAATTTTGAGGAATTATAACACTAATTACCGTCTGGATTTGGAGATTTTATAGTATACAATGATATTGTATAAGATATTATGATAAAATCCAATGTAGCATGATAAAGTGATTTCATATGTATGGAGATAATTGAAATCTTATGGGTTGATTATTTGATACATGAATCGAAACTTGTTGCAATAATGATTGCTTAAAAGTTGGAGATATTATATGTACATAAACATCTTGGATATTTATAAATATATATAGATCATTAAACTTTGAGGTAATTATGGAGTTGAGAGAAGTGAATACGAGACTGAGACAATGGGTAGTAGTACTGAAAGATTATGATTGTACAAATGAGTATTTTCCTGTAAAGTTAGTATTGTATTTGATACATTAAGCAGAATTCCCGATAGCAGTGAAGCATGAATTCAGATATTGAGGTTATCAGATCTAGTGCAAAAAGGAGCATAGAATGTGGAGTTGAATTTTGGGCAAATCAAAGTACTATTTACTATGGAATTAAAGATTAGTTACACATGAAAGGATTAATAAAGACTAAATTGAGGATTCAGAAATTGTGAATCTTACTAGGAAATTGGAAATGAATACAAATTTTGAGTTCAAATAGGAAGAATAATACTTTGTGATTGAAATAAGAAGTAAGTGTACTGATAAAGGTGATTGAACAAAGACATTGTTAGATAAGCGTAAATAACAACCTATGATATACATCCTAGTAGGAATACACCAAGATAGCATTTGATGGCTAAGGTGGTAGAAGCAAATGATCACACTTGTGAGTTGCCAACAGTCTTGACTACTGTAGATATGCTTAAAACTTATATTTTGGAGTTTATAGGAATATGAGATCAATGTACAACTTTGATTGACTTTAAACATAACAGTTATTATCGTAGTGAAGTTGTTAGAATACTGTATGGGGCATTTTATGACAATAGGAGTCGTCTGCCCTTACATTTAAAATGAATAAGGCCTAAAATGATTGAAGGCCAGGATTAATTCAAAGGATATTGTTGTGATTCAAGAATGATAAAGGAGTTGGTGGGTCAACACAGAAGTTGTGGAATAAAGTGAGATGAACATAAGAGTTAAGTGTATTGACGCTACAGTGATGTGAATTATTGAGTGAAAGATAAATTGTCTATGAGAGTATCACCTTGTCAAGGTGTGCTTCCGTTAAGTAAAAGGTGTGCTCAGGTTAGGAAAAAGGGATTAGCTATGCCCGATATGAATTAATCTGTATGAAATTATTATGAGTCAGTGCTACTGATAAGAGATGTCTTATATTCATAATGTGATATATGTGAGTATATTACAGAATATTGATATGATATGATATTGGTGTTATTGACACAGGCAGTGGAAAAATTTGTGAGTAATATGAAGCATAATGAGGAATTAATTAAGAAAGTGAATGACTAAATAAGGGATTGAAAGACCAAGTGAGTCTATTAACTATGGCCATTTGAAAGAATTAAGAAACATTTAAGCGATGAAGTTAAATGGGAAACAAAAGAGTGTAAGAGGAAGCATACCCCTGTTTTTTGATCAGTTAGATAAAAATTTCAAGGATGAAATTCTTTTAAAAGGGGAAGAAATGTTAGCCCCCAGAATTTTTTTCTCTAATTTAGCATGATTTGAATGAATTATGAGGTCTTTATAGGATTATTTTGTGGAGTTAATTATTATATTAAGGTTAGTAAGATTATATGACATAGGTTAGACTAAATTAAGGTATTAATGTTGTAAGAATGTATCAAGGGCAAAATTAGCAAGTCACTTAAGGTTAAAAGACATAAGACTTAATAGAAGGGCAAAGTAGACTTTGCACATTCTTTTAGGGTATAAGTGGAAGAAGAGTGTTGTCTTGTATTTTGAGAAGGAAGAAACGAAAATAAGAAAGAAAGAGAGAGGAAGAAAACATGGAAAGAAGACAACACTCTTTCTAGAAACTTAAGACAATGAGGAACATTTTTCTAGAAGTAAGTGTTAACAAATTTCTTCATTTACCTGATCTGAATGATCATGTAAAAATGACCCAAAGGTTAGGACTTTTGGAAAAGTTTGAGTATCTAGGATTTATCTTAGTGATTATACTACATGTGGGTCCTCAAATTGTATTCCTATTAAATGGGAATTTTTGTCATTGATAAAGGGAATCAAAGAAGGCAAGAGGAGCAAGAGGAAAGACATCCCTAAGCAAGTTTATAAACAAGGAAATCAAGGTGGGTACATATTTATAATAGTGTAAATAAGCCACTAAATGTTTTCTTTGAATCAAGGAAGTTTAATGATTTCAATTGCATCATATATGTTGCATTTTTTGCTTCTTGAATGAATTGAGAAATTGTTATATATTTGCTACATGAATTGTGTTAATGATTTTTGAAAAGAATTTGAAAATGATTCTTTTTGAAAGGATGCAAGTTTATGAAATCAAGTTTTCAAAAGTGGTTTTCGAAATATCTCATGTGCATGAAAAACAAGTTTCAAAATATGCCATTTTGGGCAATAAGTTTACAAGATATGAAATATATGTTATGTGGGTTTGGTTTGGTCCATTCTATATGTCAAGTGCACTTCGACTGAAGGCTTCTCCTGCGTGCCCGTTAGTGGCATGGAACTCCTTCATGGACTCTCTCATGTTTACGACTAAACAAATCCACTATTTGGAATTGTGTTAGTTCATTTTGTTCATAACTACATAGGAACATTATATGGAAATGTGTTAGTTCATTTTCTTTATGGACCTCCCAAATCAATCTGATGTGCTTATGTTCTTGTGAAGTGCTAACAAATTTGATGCATACATCATTTATAATTGCTCACGAATTGTTTGATAAATTGAGAATTTTGAGAAATAAGTGTTTGGTGATTTTTCATCCTAAATTACTATGGTTTCCAAAATGTATAATGGCAATGAGTTTTGAAAATGGTTTTTCTTGTTTCTCGATTATAAATCTGTTATCCACGAGCTTTAAGCTCACCCCCATTCAGTCCCTATCTTCAGGGGATGAGCAAGAGATCGAGTGATTAATAGCATAAAGGCATTTGGCAACTACAAGATAGTTAGCTTTTGTACTAAGTTAGTTTGATTTTTGAGTAGCTTTAGCAATATATCAAACATAAGCATCAATGTGTATTTTATAGTAAGCAAATGATGTCATGTTAATATGTGATTAAGTTTTGTAAAACTCCTTCTTTAGAGGTTAATGAAATATGAATTTGCATATGGATGAGGTTGAGATGAAATTAGATATACTTGAGGAAGTTATCATTTTGAGATTAATCTTTTTGATTACAAATTGTTGTAACAGATAAGTGAGATTTTATGGAAAGGAAAGGTAGGAAATTGTGAAAAATGAGAATTATTTGTAAGTAATGAATTAAATGAGTATAGATTAGAGTGTATGATGAAATAATATTGGCAATTGAATGGTTATGAAATGATGTTGCATTAAAGGAAGTGAATTTGGGACACTTAAGAGTGAGGGTAAGGTTAGGAAAGATGTAAGGGTGTTTTGGTGTGATTTTTGACAACTTCGCTGCAGTGAAGCCAAGAGTTCACCGCGATGTATTTTTCTCGAGGGGATTTTGACTTTCAGTGGTGACTTCGGCACAGTGAAGCCAAGCATTCACTGTAGCAAACTTCACCCAAAGGGTCGTCTAATATAATCCCATTTGTTCGCCGCGGCAAAACAATAGTTCGTCGCGACGAACCCTTCAAGGCTTCTGGAGAAATTTAACAAGTACAATATGATTGGGACATGATCATTAGAATTGGTTGTCGTATATCAATTGATCAAATAGAGAAATTTTCGGGATGTTATGAGAATGTAGATGAACCGATGATGGTTAAGGAGATTTTATTGAAATACACTTACATTTCATGACTCCGAAGTTGGGCTCCGGAAACGGGGTCCAACATCAAGGCTCCGCACTCTCATCAAATGTGTTATATAAGGATTTTACTTAACATTTACTACCAAACAGGACTTACGAATCAGTGTATCGACTACCACATTTGCTTTTCTTGGGTGATATTCGATTATTAAATCATAATCCTTAATCAATTCCAACCATCTTCTTTTTATGAGGTTTAGCTCCTTCTATGTCATTAGGTACTTTAGACTCTTATGGTCGATATATAGGCGACTAGAGTCAATCTCGAAGACTAAATTATAGAGATACCTAAATAAACATGTGGGTGCTTATTAGAGAACAAATTTAGTAAATTAACCCCATATGACAATTCCATTTGAAACATTACTTATATGTCTAAAAATTGTCACTGTGATGATTATATAAATGATCCTTTAACTTGAAATCTCCAAAGGTATCTTACACAGGGATTGCTATGTTTTGATACTACTTAGGACCTATTCTAGTCAAGGATAACCTAGTTAGTAGTGATTAGATACAATATGAATCATATAGAGATAGGTGAGTAATCAATATATGATTCCCTTAAAGTGATTAGGAAGAATGTTTCATTGTTCTCGATTAGTGCTAAATTGGAAATTCCTTGGCTAAGGTGGAATGGCCCTTCATGAAATAGTCAAAAAATGTTATTACTTGAATCGATTGCTAATAGTGGAGAAATAACATGATTGTACTCAGATGGATAGAGACTAATTTTATTCTCTATTTATAATCAAAATATTGTATGATGAAATAATTGAATTATATAGAAAATCATGTACAAAAAGGTTAGTCAAAACCACTTTAACATTTCCAAATATTTTAGTGGTCATAATGCGTTGTTATATCCCAATCTTGATCTATAGATATAAGTTGTTTAATTTGATAATTAAAGATAGACTAAAAGGAGTTTAATTTATCTAATCTAAATATAATTTAGAGTCGTAATTTATATTCATTGCCAACATATTTAAGAACCTAATGGGTCATATATAAAGAATGGGTTAAAGAGAGAAAAGATATTTAATCAATTTGGACTTGATTACAAATTTGAGAAATTTTTTGATTAAATGTGAGATATTTAATAAATAAGGATCAATATGATATATTGGATCATATTTGGGCATAATCTAATTTCAATTAAATTACTAAAATATCCAAAACTTATTATAAATAAGTTGAAGCTCTAAGGGAACTGGCACTCCTTGTCTAACCCCTACTGTAATAGTTGTAGAGTTCTCTCAACATGTTATTTAGAAACTATTTAAGGTTGGATACTTATGCAGTTATAATGGTTGAGATAAGTCCATTTCAAAAATAGTTTGAGGGAAACAATAAGAAAATGATCAAACTTCTCAATAAGATACGAATTACAATCCATGTTTTATTATAATTTATGTGTTAATTATCTTATAGAATTTAAGTTATCTTTCCTTTTTGGAATTTAAACAAAAATATTAGTTATTATTCAACTATTCAAGGTATTAGATCCTATCCTAGTTTTTCTATTAAATTTTTTATTGTTATGGATCATAATTTAAGTATTTAAATTAAAACCCTAATCATTAAACAATAGATTTGCTAGAATTTGAAATGTTCAAATTAAAAATTTAGGAACCCTAAATTTAACTTGAAATTGAAGTGCCAATAAGATTAAAAAGAATTGTTTAAATTTTAAGCAATAATCTTTTTAAAATTAGAATCATTAAACATTTCGAAAACCTGGAATATTAAACTTCAAAAACAAAACCACATCCCTTGGTTTTGAAAGCAATCCAACCCCAAGCAATAGGAAAATTGGATTGGTGATGGATTGGGTGTTTTAACTTAATGTTAAGCTATTACAGGTTAGTTCGTTTGTGTATGTTTTCCATCGGCATGGTTTAATACTGGTTTTATGAGCTACTAATGGTTGAACAAGCATAGAGGTGTGGCCAAGTGTCGATGTAGCTCTATGAGATGGATAGTGATGAGTTGCTAGGAGACATACAATTACATATGCTAGTTGGCCACTGTAACAAAAATAAAGTGTTATGGTTAATTTTTAGTAAAGAGAGAAATGAAGAACAAAGAAGAGAGGGAGAGGGAAGAATCTAGAAGGAGGAGAGAGAAGGCAGAGAAATTTATATAGAGAGAGATACACAACTAATTCATATTATTATGTTATTCCCTAAAACGGTTACTATGTATTGACATTTTATACGTAACAATTCCTCCTACTTTAAAAAACCTTATCTACAAGGTTTAACAGGGAAAGTATTAAGGAGGTTTACAGAATGGACTAAAAAGAAATAATTATATTTTCTTTTTAACGAAATTGAAAGTCTTTTCATCACTTATCTCTTTAACGACATCACTGATAGTAGCTTTTTTAACATTGTGAAGGAAGGTAACAAGGTTATTAGTAGGATGAAAAACAATGGAACCAAAAAAAACTCCAATAATGTAACCACCTACAAAGCTCACACCCTGCTCATTTAGCAGAACTCCAAAACTAAATGAAATGCTTCTATATTCTGTAGGGTCAATTTGCATATTACTCTTGACGAGATTAAAAGGAGTAACCACCATATTAGTTAGACTACAACTGAGAATACCACCGACCATAAAAGTAACATAGAAAGTAGGAGAGTACATCTCGATCTTACTAGGATCACTGGGAGAGGGGACAATGAAGGAATTCAGAAATGACATCTCTATTAGTCATAAGAGAGGTGGACTCCGAGGGTAAAGTATAAGCAGATGAGGAGTTAAGGATTTTAGAGAGATCTGTCTTTATATAGTCCTTCTCTTGCATGGTTTGCTTGTTTTGATTCATAGGTTTAAAAGTAACTGAAATAGTCACTCCTTGTAGCTGCATAAATTTTGTGAACATAGCTTGTAGCATATCCTTCTCCATCCTTTCTGCACTGTTTTGTGCTTCTAGGAATAGTTTCTAGTTCTTGATTTGCGCCTCTATCAACTTCTTCATGTTTCTTCGATTTTATGCAGCTCAACCATTTTCATCGAGGAGTGTATTTTCTGATACCAAGTGTTATGGTTAATATTTAGTAAAGAGATAAATGAAAAACAAAGAAGAGAGGGAGAGGGGAGAATCCAGAAGAGGAAAGAGCAGGTATAGAAATTTAGAGAGAGAGAGATACACAACTAATTCATATTCTTCTATTATTCCCCAAAATTGTTACTACATATTAAAATTTTATACGCAATATAAAGAGTCTTACTGATGACAAAGGTGAATTGACGGTAATATACTGATGGCTAAAACTTTACATGAAGATGGGGGCGTGTCTGGATAGCTGTTGATCAAAAGAAAGGACGATAGCATATTTGGAGTCGACAATGGGAACAACGACGACAAAACAAGGGGAACAATAATAAGTTTTAAAATGAAAACTAAGGTTTCATTCTTTTGGAATTAGGGTTTTCAAGAAGAAGAAATGAGATGTTTGGAAGTATAAACAAACTTATTATCGGGATATAATAAGGTTATTTGGTAATTAGGATTCCTAGGGTTAGAACAAAGCTCGTTTGGTTACAAGGATATACTTATTACAGTACTTGAATAAGGTTTTTTGGCTATTAGATTAAAGTAATCCAATCCATAGTTTGGAATAGAGTATTCTAGGACATATTTCCAAATGAAATTATAAAAAAAAATTGATTTATCAAAAAAGATAATTTTCTTGATTAAAATTTTGAAAATTTTCATTGATTAATTAAGAAAAATCAAAATTTTTAAATAATTTTGACAATTAGTGTTCTAATTTATTAAGGAAGCAAATTGTGTTCTAATTAAAGGAAATTTTTATTTAATTAAATTGGAAATAATTTTCTAATTGGAATGGAATTTCTTACTTGTTAAATTGTCAAAAGGAGTTCCTTTAAATTACCAATAGTAAAAAGTATAATTCATTGAAATTTATTTTCAATTAAAATTTTTAAACGAGTCAAGATAATTAAAAATAGTTTTCAATTGAATTTGAAAAAATTTCAAATCAAGTTAAATTTCTATTTGGAATATGAATTTTATTTATTTAGAAATCAATTAGTTTAATCTGATTTAGTTATTCAATGAGTTTGAAATATTATTTTAGATTATGAAGATCTATAACTAGAATCAAGAAGCTCAATATTTTATGCATGTAATTTGATTATGAGTGCATAAGTTTGTTTATACATTCATATATATATATATATATAACAATGAGTTTGATATGCATGTTAAATTGCATGTTTTATGTATGTGATATTATTACGTGTAATTTTATGTTTGATGATAATACTTGAAATTATATCCTTCATTATAAATATAAAGTACATGTTGAGAACATGGATGTTGCCTTCTATTTTATTAGAATAAACCAAATTTCTATTTATTGTTAGACTTCTGTTGAGAAAACTCAAGGTTTGCTTTAACTCGAATATATTTAGTCTTCTAAAAGTGGGTCTTACTTAACTAAATTTGTATGAATTGGATAAACAAACTCTTAATCACATGAATTTAGAGGTAGGATTAAGAATAACATATAAGATATGTTTTAGCAAGAGTTGTCACCCAATGAATTTAGGAGTCACATAAGATATGATTAATGAAGTTTTTATCCACATAATTTAAGTTTAGTTAATTTATTGAGCAAAATCAACATTAACTAAATTTGAATAGGATTTTGGCCCACCAGAAAGATTAGGGTAATTTTCCAAATAGTATTAAAGACTAGTATTTTTGAACAAAATAATAAGATTCACCAAATATATGATTAAAGACCTAATCTTATTTGGTAGTCATAACATATAGCTTGTTGCTTGCTTTTCTTGTATTTATATTTTGTTATGAGTATAATTTACCTTGTTTAGTATAGTTGGTACTAAGTTAGTGAAATTAATTTCTTGTGCATATGTTAAATTTGAGAAGAATTATTAAAGTTTGATAGAAAAGTTGTATGTCTATTATATAATTTTGCTATTAATCCCTGTTAAGAATATAACATTAAAGTTTTAGAGATATGTCAAAATCATATAAATGACAAAATATAATGAAATTTTGAGTTGATTAATGTCTCATAAATTTTAATGACATCATATAAGATGTATGTCAATACCATAATAGCATGATGTAAGAAGTTGTACAAAGTACAGACTAAAAGGTATAGTACCTTAATGAAATTATTTCATTCAATTTAGTGTACCAAAATCATAATTATGGATTATAGTTGAAGACATTTTCTATATTATGATAATAGTTTTCATTAGAAGAAAAATGATTGTCTCCATTTTCTTGCTTATATGTGATATGATGGAGATCATATATGTTTTTAGCTTATTCTTATAATTATTTGATACTGAATTCATATTCAACATTACAATAATTTTAAAAGCAAGATAACAAATAGAATGTTAAGTGAAGGTAGTTAATCCAAGTTTATACAAATAGTTTATGTGTGTTAGATCAAAAGAGATTACACTTAAAAAACATGGAAAGAATAAAAAGTTAGATAACTAAGACTATCCTTTTATGCCAAGTTGGTTAAATCAATAAAATGAGAATCATAAAGTTACATACTAGGGTATATGTAGCCTTTTGATTATAAATGATATGTAGCTTGTGAAATTGTTGAGTTAAGCAATAACCAAATCAACTTTTGGTGAAAGGATAATAATGATATTAAATTATTAAATTATATATATGTGATATGTAAGATATGAAAACAATTTAAATAAAAGGATGATAATTTTATTTCTTTAGTTTACTAAGGATTTTATATGATATAGTCATCTATATTAAATGAAATATTGATTTAAAAATTCACAAGAGTTTAAAATGTTTAAATCTAAATAGAATTTATGCATTGAGAATGTTAAAGCACTTTGATGAGATTGATGTGGTGAGTTATAATTTTTTTTATTGTCTACAGAGAATGAGGTTCTCTAGTTAATACCTTGATAACTAAATTCCATAATAGTATGAACTCATATAAGTAGGAAAATATAATATGAAATATAGTATGATGCAATTTTATTTCTTCTATAGTTGTTCCTAGTACTACAACTTACCTTTGATAGTTCCAATCAAGTCAATTAGTAATATTTCATATTAGATATGAAATGATAAGACTTTAAAGAGCCAAAGTTAACAATTTTGGTATATTATATATTATCTAATAAGTTTAAAACTAAATTAGAAATAAAAGGTTAAGAGATATGATCTAAAAGGTTGAATATAATCTTACTGACCTATTGAAAAGATTGATAATTTTTATGAATACTTATAAAAGAATGGTTCTCATGATAAGTAGTAGGAGTAACATGAAGTTTGAAAAGTTTAAATCTCATGACAATATGTCCAATTAGAACTAATTCCTTTCTTGATACATTTGATGTATAGTTGAAAGGTTAAGAGACATTGAAACATTCATTTTCATAATGAATTTAAAGAGTTTGTTTTGGAGTTGATTGTAACTTCTGTCATATTTGTAAGAAGGTTTGTGGGATTCTAGTTGTCCTTTTTAGTGGGAGTATGTAAAGATATATGGCTCGTAATGTAATATCCTAGTTTGATAATTGTACTGTGTAATGTGTTGTACATGCATTTTATAAAGTATGCTCTATTTATGATGTACTAGAGTAATTTAAGCCTTTAAATGTATTATTGAGGTTATAAAAGAGATCACGAATATATAAGAATTGGTTTTAGACTCGACCAAAAATTTCTTAAAAAATTTCCTAAAACTCTGAAAAGCTACGAAATGAGTCTGAACGAACTTTAAAAGTCTCAAAATGTACTTTGAGGATTGAGGTGATACTTTTCAATAAAATTAGAATAATTTTTAGATGAATAGTGAATTTGGTGAATAGTATTTTGATGAATAGTGAATATGCTTGAATAGTGAACTTGGGGACCCAAGCTCGAAAATTTGAACCACACTCGGAATAGATATTAGAGTTTAATGATACTAAAACGGTTTGAAAATAAGTCCGATCGGATGAATTTCGGAAGTTTCGAAAGTTTAGGGCTAAAGTGCCCATTTTGGAAAATAATATGATTTTAAAGCCATTCAAAATTTCTTTAAAGCATCCAATCAATAAGTATTGACCCTAATTTGAGTATTTTATGGTCAATTTGATGATAAGATAGTTGTGAAATATTTTTGGAATTTAATTCGATCAGTTGGTGAATTAAATGCATCAAAGGGCAATTTGGTTGTTTTGTATTCATTAAAGGACACTTTGGTATTTTTAGAAGAAGTTAGTGGAATGATGAGTCATTAGAAGAGAACCAACTAAATAGTGACAAGTGGCATGAGTAAAAGTGTAAATATGAGACATTTTGGTAAAGTTGTAATTATAAGATGTCATGAAGGATAAAGGAGTAATTATAATGGAAATGGGGGCAAAATTGTAATTCAACAAAGTTTTCATCTTCTTTAAACGTTGATGGATGGCGTTGATGAGAGAAACGTAGAGAAAGAGAGAAAAAAGAAAAGAGAAAGGAGAAGAGAGAGCAACAGTTATGCCAAAGTGAAGTGATCCAAACCATTTTTCATGCTCTTCTACCTCCAACTAGGCATCCAATAAAGTTCCATGGTCATTCAAGTGAGTAAGAAGAAGAAAATGGGTTGGTAAGCTTCCTAATCTTGTTGAAAAATCTAATTTGTCAGGTTATAGGTTAGATTTGGTTTAATGGTGTGATTTACACCCTTTTGATGTAATATCAAGGTTTTATTGCATTGGAAGCAATTGAGAGAAGAAAATCACATGAATCAAGTGTATGGAACCTTAG
Source organism: Erythroxylum plowmanianum (assembly GCA_025531925.1). Lineage (NCBI taxonomy): Eukaryota > Viridiplantae > Streptophyta > Magnoliopsida > Malpighiales > Erythroxylaceae > Erythroxylum > Erythroxylum plowmanianum. The sequence goes on from JANVCQ010000008.1 coordinate 27,068,989, forward strand.
TCAAACTTGGTCAAAGGTGAGATATATTGCCTAAAGTGTCTTATATTGTTCTTTGATGATTTATGAGTAATGAATTGCATTAGGAAGTTAGTTTAACAATGAAAGAATGAAAGAAAGCCTATGGAATTGATTAGATGAGTTTTTGGCCAAGGTTAGGGTTTTTAATGTGTTATGATCCAAAATTTTATTTTGATGTTTTATGTTGTTCATAGCATTATTGTAATGCTAATGTAGTAAAGAAACGAAAAATAATTGATTTGGAATTGGTTTTGGTTGAGGTTCGGCCTAGAGTGCTTGATTTTGTAAAAACAATTAATGAAATTTTATGGCTTAAATGTGTGTATTAAAATGCCAGGGGAGTTAATTTAGATTGGTCTTAAGTGTTAGAAACCAAATGAAATTGAATTGGAAGAGTTTAAGGTATATAATATGTTAAGTTTACCCTTAAGGGCGGCATTTTTAGCATAAAAATATGGTTATGAAGTAATAACCATGTGAATGTGATTAAGGACGTGGAGTGTACATGGAAAGTAATGAAGTTGACATGGCTTATGGTATATTTAATTGAAAAATATATTAAAGAGTTGAATGTATTGGTATTGGGTTTTTGGATTGGACAACGAAGCCAGCTGAAGGGTTTTGAAGTGGTGAAAAGGAAATCAGCAAGTTATGAGTGTATTTTAACTATTTTATATAACTTAATTATTTGCAAAAGAATTAATGGCTTGTAAATGTTATTTAAATTAAATTGAGTTTACGCAAATAGTTTTCATTTGATCATAAATGGATATTTATATTGAGTTTTATGTAAATGATATTTTTCCAATGAATATTGCTAGTGTAAGTGTATGTTTTGGCAATATATGATTTTTAAATTGAAAATTAAATTTTATATGATTGACAGTTACAATGACATAATTCAATTATGAATCCTCCCATACTTATTTTAGAAAATAAGATGAGTCGTAAATGTAAGAGTTGCTTTTGCTTAGGGTACACTGCTAGGCTTTATACATGTTATTATACCAGTATTTTTATAATGGTTAACTTGTTACGGGTAAGCAATGTCGAACCAACTTTATGACTTCATATAGGTAAGGAATGCTACTACCAGTATATAGAGGGTAACCTGTCACGAGTATGCAATGTAAAACCAGCTCTGTAACTAGTAGTTAACCGATCGCGATTAAACGATGCAAAACTAGCTCCGATACTTTAGGCCTAGTGTACTGTATGATAAAGAAACTAATGGTGGACTACGTTGAGTAAGAAAAGTCATGTAATAATAATGTCGCAACTATTTATTTTAAAAGTGATTTGAGAGGTACCATATAATACCAATTCTAATGGATGACTTATTTTCTGTATAAAAATTTTTAGAAAACTTATTGCCACCACTGTTTATTGATTAAGGAAAATGAGAAATGGAAACTTTTATATTATGAGTTTAATTTCAAAAAGCATTTGGAAATAGTGTTTAAGAAAATTTGAAATTATGTTTTACGATGTGGTATGTTATTACCAAATTTGGTGATGCATGAATAAATTGTTATGGAAAATGTTTTACCATGAGTTTTATGATTTTATGGAATATTACAGTAATGTTGTTAAGAAAAGTTCAATTTTTTTATAAACTGATTACACTTACTAAGCTCATTTAGTTCACCCTTACTTTTATGTTTTTAAACAAACCACCCCAGGTATGCTTACAGGTGCTGGGACTTCACCTTAAGATTAATTGTATTGTCAGCTGTTGTTGTGCTTATGTGATCTTGCTATGCCCATTTGTGTAAAAAAAATAAATGTTTATAAAAGTTTTTAAATGAAATTCATAAATATGTCTTAGCTTTTAAAAGTTTATTGTAGTGACTATTGAGAATTATTTGTTTGGTTGCCTGTGAGTGGATTTAAAGTCCAAAGTTTGTAGTTAAGAAATTGGTGTAAATATAGAAATGTTTTCAACTTTTACAGGGATTTTAAAAATTTTGGAAATGTGAAAACGTAGTTGTTATGCTACCGAAATTTTCAGTTAAATGATAGAAAAAAATTCCCACTATTTTTCATGCTTTTAATTATTAAAGTATAAAAGGTTTTAAACAATTGAATGACTTAGCTTTGCGAGAACCCTTTGGTCGAGTTAGATACTAATTGGAGGGCTACTGTGGGTCGTTAGAGCCTCTACTCGGGTTCCAAAAAGGGAACCCCAGGATTGGTCCTTTTAGGTGGTATCACAACCTATTTTAAAATAAGGTTGTTTCTATACGTGTTATTACTTCATAAGACATTTTTACGTTGTTTTTATAAACCGAGAAACCCTAAAATTTTTGTTATTTCCCATGCACTTGAGTTTATAAAGAAGTTTTCTAGTGTTATATAGTTTATCTTTGAGTTCACATAATAATGCACCGACAAAACCTTAAGGGTCCCAAAGCCACACTAAAGGCTCCAACAATTGAAGTATCTTCTTCTCAAGAGGCGAGCATAGGGAGGTTCAGTAAATGTTTTTTTTTATAAATCAACCTCGTTCAGAAAAGTTAAGATTGACAAAATCGTCGGTGGAATATTGTTTTCTTACCTTGAGTGAACAATATAGATATGGGTAGTGGCAATGTGCCAGTCGCGAGAGGCCATAGAAGTGTCAGGAAGTTTGATTGAGCATATTTTTAAGTTAGGCACAAAACAGTTTGATAAGAGTAGAGGACCTGAAAGTTCCCTAATTTGGTTAGATCAATATAAGAATAATAAATTTCGATGGCTTGGTGATAGAAAGATGAGATGAGAAATATCGTATAGATAGAGGTTAGTCAAATCACCTACAGTGTCCAGTAACTCTTAAAACACTAGGAGCTCAATACTAAGGTGAAGCTAATGAAGGAGACCATCAGCATAAGCTGGGGTAATTGCAGTAACCCAACAGGATGATAAGGATACATTCGGTATGGTGATTGGAACCAGTAGTGATGAATATATTGAGGTCGATCCTAGAACTATACACTCAAATGTGTTAAAAGATTTCATTAGATAGATTAGTGTGAAGTTGGAGCTTTTAGAGTGCCATTTGATAATAACTACTTTTGCTAAAGCTATGCCAATAATGTAGACTGTTCATATAGGTAGTTACATAGTAATTAAAATTAGAAGCTCTCTAATAAATTGATCCTATTAGACATCCATGACCATGAGTCATACCAGGAAGGAAATTGGCTAATAGTATGCTTTGTCGATATGGATTGGTTATAAAGGAAATTAGGATTGGCATATAAGGGAAGTTAGATAAGTATTCAACAAAAAATGTAGAATGCTCCCATCTCTTAGCATATCAGCCATGATAGCTAGAAAAGTACTAAGAAATTACTATACAAGTTATTTAGTTCTATGACTCAATAATTACAAAAGTTTATGAGGTTATTTAACATTTTAATACTGGAAAAGTAATTTATGAATATATCTAAAGGAAGAAATTGCTTATTATGGTTGAATTCACTGAGGATTAATTATTGATATGAGTAATTGGTGACTAAATTTTGATATGTTTAAATGTTATGACCTTATAGAGTGATTGATTAATCAATTTTGGCATAAAATTTTATTTTAAAGATCAAGTCTATTTTGATTATACGGTGATTTGTGGATCCGTACCAAGTAATGTTATAGATGACATTATGATGGAATCTTTAATCAAGATTGATGATTGAACAATATTTGTTAAAGCAATGATCAGTTTAATAGAAGCTTCCAATTATGTGTGTATTAGCATATCGATTCTACGTATTGAACATTCAATATTTTAAGTTCCTTTTGATGTAAGTCAATTGTGTTATTTTTTGAAAATCAGATGAGTACAAATGGTGGTAAAATTTTTAAGGAAATTGGAGTAATAAGTTTTGATCCATAATGGAAAATTGTCTTAATAGAACCCAGAGGTACTATTTTATAGATAATTATAATTGATTATTATAAGAATGATAAGAATTATGTATGAGACCTTTGAACAAGTATGACATGGAGATTTTAGATAATTAAAATTCTTTTAGTAATTAATGAAGTCCTAGATTGAGTTCTGAGGTTCCTCAAATCATATCAACGTTTTGTAGTATTAGAAATGGAAAATTAAAGATATTCTTATTGAACATTAGAGTTGCATGGTGGAAGTATGAGGTATATTCCTTGTTTAAAGAGATTAAGGTTTGATAAGCTTGAAATTGCATTATGAGATAGTAACATTTAAACTCTGAACTAATTGAATGGTTTTTTACATGAATAGGATATTATGTTAGTGTCTTACGATATGATCTTAAATGATTGATTTTCTTCTAAAGAATAAGATGGGAAATGAAAAAGGTATAATAAATAGTTCACCAATGGTTATGGATTTAAGATTCGAATGCTAAGGAGTCCATATGAGGCATAAGAAATATAAGAAAAATATGATTGAGTTTTGTTTATAATTAGATACAACGAGAAAGGAAGGGTTTGTTATTCAGAAGTATATGAGAACAATTATTTTATGGAGAATCCCAATCAAAGTTTCATTAGTAGTAACTACGTAAATGTGAATCGTGATAGTGTTAAATGGATGGTTTCATGTATGGTTAAGTTAGCAAAGTAGTGACTAAACTGATTTGTAGTGAGAAAGCGAAAGCAATGACTTCAACAAAGGAGTTTCATGTGGAGATAAGTTGCAAATTCCGAGGGAATTTGATTAGGAGGTAACATTATATTGGAGCTACATCAAGAATTGTGTGTACTAGTCATGGCTACACTTAAGAAAGAAATTCTAGATTAAGTCACTCACCAATATTTACAGTGCATCTGAGGAACACAAAGAGGCATTATACCTTGAAAGTGCATTAAGATCGAAAAGGTATGAAAATGGTGATAGCAAAGTATATGTTTAAATGCTTGTAAAATCAACAAGTCAAGGCTGAGAGCCAAAAAATGCAAAAAAAAAAAGAATTTGCTCAGCCACTCCTTATTTGGGAATGGAAATGGAACCATATTATGAAGGATTTTATGGTAGCAATTTCGCGAAATCTAGTTGGATAGATAGTATATGGGAGATAAAGGATTAAATTAAAATAAACTGCCCATTTCCTAACCATCCAACGTAGAGTGCTAGTATATAATGAGAAAATTGGTTGAACTAAACTAGTTTTGATAACCCCAAATTAGATCAAAAGTATGCGGGTTAAAGTGATAGGACCTCAAATTGACAACAGAACTAAGTTTGGAAATGGTGGAAGAATTTGGAGTTAAAGTTTAAAAAATCAAAAAGTTTTTGCGAATATCATCATAGAAAGGAATAGTCTGTTTTAGACAATGTGACAAGTTAAGCCCACAATATGTTGGTCCCTATAAAGTGATTGACAAAGTGGAAGCACAAAGAATGGATACAAAGTCAAGATCTATATTTTTTCAGAACATTAAATTTGTTTAAAATTTTGACGACAAAATTTTTATAAGGAAGGGAGAGTTTTTAATATCTCAATTTGATAATTGTACTACGTAATGTGTTGTACATGCATTTTATAAAATATGCTTTATTTATGGTATACTAGAGTAATTTAAGCCTTTAAATGTATTGTTAAGGTTATAATAGAGATCACGGATAGACCAAAAATAGTTTTGGACTTGACTGAAAATTTCTTAGAAAATTTTTTAAAACTTCGAAAAACTAATTTAAAAGTCTAAAAATGTACTTTGAGGATTTAGGTGATACTTTTTAATGAAATCAAGATGATTTCTGGATGAATAGTAAATATGAGTTAATAGTATTTTTGGATAAATAGTGAATCCGCTTAAATAGTGATTTTGGGGACCCATTTCGAAAATTTGAAACATATCCAAAATACTTATTAGAGTATAATGATATTAAGATGGTTTCAAAATAAGTCCAGTCGGATGAATTTTGAAAGTTTCGAAAGTTTAGGTTAAAATGCTCTTTTCGAAAAATAATGGGTATTGAGGATTTTTAAACCCATTCGATTTTTTTAAAAGCATCTAATAAATTAGTAATGACCATAATTCAAGTATTTTATGGTCAATTTGATGATAAGATGGTTGTCTAATATTTTCGAAATTTAGTTTGGTTAGTTGGTGAATTAAATGCATTATAGTGCAATTTGGTATTTTTACAAGAAATTAGTGGAATGATGAGTCATTAGAAGAGAACCAATTAAATAGTGACAAGTGGCATAGGTAAAAGTGTAAACATGAGACATTTTGGTAAAGTTGTAATTATAAGATGTTATGAATCATAAAGGTGTAATTACAATGGAAATGGGGGCAAAATTATAATTTAACAAAGCCTTCATCGTCTTTAAATGTTAGTGGCTGGCGTTGATGAGAGAAATGTAGAGAAAGAGAGGAAAAAGAAGAGAAAAAAGAAAAGAAAAAAGAAAGGAGAAGAGAGAGCTACGGTTAAGCCAAAGTGAAGTGACCCAAACCATTTTTCATGCTCTTCTACCTCCAATTAAGTGTCCAATAAAGTTTTATGGTCATTCAGGTGAAGAAGAAGAAGAAAATGGATTAGTAAGCTCACTAATCTTGTTGAAAAATATAATTTGTTAGGTTATCGGTTAGATTTGCTTTTGATGGTATGATTTATACCCTTTTGATGTAATATCAAGGTTTTATTGCATTGGAAGCAATTGGGAGAAGAAAATCACATGAATCAAGTATACGAAACCTTGGTCAAACTTGGTCAAAGGTGAGGTCTATTGCCTAAAGTGTCTTATGTTATTTATGAATTGCATTAGGAAGTTAGTTTAATGATGAAAGAATGAAAGAAAAACTACAGAAATGATTAGATGAGTTTTCGGCCAAGATTAGGGTTTTTAATGTGTTATGATCCAATGGATTTCATTTGATCATGAAATGAATATTTATACTGTGTTTTATGTAAATGATATTTTTCAAATGAATATTGTTAGCATAAATGTATCCTTTGGCAATTTATGACTTTTAAATTGAAAGTTAAATTTTATATGATTGGGAGTTGCAATGAAATAATTCAATTATGAATCCTCGTATACTTAATTTAGAAAATAAGATGAGTTGTAAATGTAAGAGTTGCTTTTGCATATGGTACGCTACTAGGCTTTATACATGTTATTATACCGGTATATTTATAACGGTTAACTTGTTACGGGTAAGTGATGTAGAACCAGCTCGGTAAATAGTAGTTAATCAGTCATGGCTAAAAGATGTAGAACTAGCCCTATGACTTGTTATGGGTAAACGATGTAGAACCAGCTCTGTAACTATCTATATATAGCGGTTAACCTGTTACGGGTAAGCGATGTCGAACCAACTCTATAACTAATGGTTAACCGATCGTGGGTAAGCGATGCCAAACCAACTTCATGACTTTAGGCCTAGTGTCCTGTATGATAAAGAAACTAGTGGTAGGCTACGTTGAGTAAGAAATGTCATGTAATAATAATGTCACCACTATTTATTTTAAAAGTGATTTAAGAGGTATGATATAATACCAATTCTAGTGGATGACTTATTTTCTGTATAAAAATTTTCAGAAAAGTTATTGCCACCACTGTTTATTGATTAAGGAAAATTAGAATTGGAAACTTTTATGTTACGAGTTTAATTTTGAAAAACGTTTCGAAATTGTATATAAGAAAATTGAAATTGTGTTTTACGAAATGTTATGTTATTAGTAGATTTGATGATGCACCAATAAATTGTTATGGAAAATGTTTTGTCATGAGCTTTATGATTGTATAGATTATTGTAGTTATATTGTTATGAAAAGTTCAATTTTCTAGTAAACTGATTACACTCACTGAGCTCATTTAGGTCACCTTTATTTTTATATTTTTAAACAAACCACCCCAAGTATGCTTACAGGTGCTGCAGAATTGGGAGTCTGCCTCAAGATTAGTTGTATTGTCAGGTGTTGTTGTGCTTGTGTCATTTTTCTATGTATGGTTGTGTAAAAAAAAGGATGTTTATAAAAGCTCTTAAATGAAATGCATGAATATGTCTTAGCTTTTAAAATTTTATTGTAATGACTGTTGAGAATTATTTGTTTGGGTTGTTTGTGAGTGGACTTGAAGTCCAAAATTTGTAGTTGAGAAATTGGTGTGAATATAGAAGTGTTTTCAACTTTTACAGGGCCTTCAAAATTTTTAAGAATATGAAAATACAATTGTTATGTTGCCGAAATTTTCAATAATATGATAGAAAAAAGTTTCGACTATTTTTCGTGCTTTTAATTATTAAAGCATAAAAGGTTTTAAAGGTTTTAAATGGTTGAACGGCTTGGCTTTACAGGAATGCTTCAATCGAGTCAGATATTGATTGGCAGGCTACCGTAAGTCCCTGGGAAGCCTCTACTCAGGTTCCAAAAAGGGAACTCCTGAATGGGTCCTTTCACATAGAAAGAAAAACAATTCATATTTTCAATTGTTGAAAATATAGTTGTCCAAGAACAATTCATATAGGATATGAAAAGGTAACAACTTAATTCTAAGAATTAGATTTATAGAAATAGATTAGAATTTGTTTATCTATAATTTGTTTACCTATTCTACATCTAAATACATAAATGTACTAAAACTGTTTAGTATTTGAGATATCTTATACTTATGAAGTGTTAAGGATATCCTTTATTCTATAAATGATTTGATATTTGAGTTCAAAGTTATACGGATATTAACTTTAGAAGTAAATCCTAATGAAAATATATTTTACTTAGAATAATATTGTTTTTAGATTAGAAAGATTCCAATATAGAAACGGTTACTAATTAAGCCTTAATAGTGGAAATGATTATTTGGATTAATAAGTTATTTAATGATCTTGATATAGTTTCTTCACTTTCTTGCACTATTCAAGACAATAATATATTGTAGCACGTTAGAGCCATTGGGCATGTGAAAGGAGCTAAGATCTTATTAAAGATCGAAGCATGTATTTAGGCAATTTCTCTAAATTATGATGATAATTATGATGAAAGTTATAATATTTAAACATGTTCTCACTATAGAGAATCTTGAAGAATTCTCTTACTAAACCACTATGCTTACAGGTGTTGTAGAATTGGGAGTCTGCCTCAAGATTAGTTGTATTGTCAGGTGTTGTTGTGCTTGTGTCATTTTTCTATGTATGGTTGTGTAAAAAAAAGGATGTTTATAAAAGCTCTTAAATGAAATGCATGAATATGTCTTAGCTTTTAAAATTTTATTGTAATGACTGTTGAGAATTATTTGTTTGGGTTGTTTGTGAGTGGACTTGAAGTCCAAAATTTGTAGTTGAGAAATTGGTGTGAATATAGAAGTGTTTTCAACTTTTACAGGGCCTTCAAAATTTTTAAGAATATGAAAATACAATTGTTATGTTGCCGAAATTTTCAATAATATGATAGAAAAAAGTTTCGACTATTTTTCGTGCTTTTAATTATTAAAGCATAAAAGGTTTTAAAGGTTTTAAATGGTTGAACGGCTTGGCTTTACAGGAATGCTTCAATCGAGTCAGATATTGATTGGCAGGCTACCGTAAGTCCCTGGGAAGCCTCTACTCAGGTTCCAAAAAGGGAACTCCTGAATGGGTCCTTTCACATAGAAAGAAAAACAATTCATATTTTCAATTGTTGAAAATATAGTTGTCCAAGAACAATTCATATAGGATATGAAAAGGTAACAACTTAATTCTAAGAATTAGATTTATAGAAATAGATTAGAATTTGTTTATCTATAATTTGTTTACCTATTCTACATCTAAATACATAAATGTACTAAAACTGTTTAGTATTTGAGATATCTTATACTTATGAAGTGTTAAGGATATCCTTTATTCTATAAATGATTTGATATTTGAGTTCAAAGTTATACGGATATTAACTTTAGAAGTAAATCCTAATGAAAATATATTTTACTTAGAATAATATTGTTTTTAGATTAGAAAGATTCCAATATAGAAACGGTTACTAATTAAGCCTTAATAGTGGAAATGATTATTTGGATTAATAAGTTATTTAATGATCTTGATATAGTTTCTTCACTTTCTTGCACTATTCAAGACAATAATATATTGTAGCACGTTAGAGCCATTGGGCATGTGAAAGGAGCTAAGATCTTATTAAAGATCGAAGCATGTATTTAGGCAATTTCTCTTAATTATGATGATAATTATGATGAAAGTTATAATATTTAAACATGTTCTCACTATAGAGAATCTTGTAGAATTCTCTTACTAAACCACTATCCTAATAGTAGATCGTCATACGGTGATATAATATAAGATACTTAAACGATTGGCAAGTAGAAGATTATTGGTTTATGCCCTGCAACCAATTGGTTGGTTATAGTTTAGTGATATAATTATTCAAAAGCATTCATTATCTTATACATATTTAGACATATTTGCTAAAGTCTATTGGATAAATATACATTGAAAATGAATTTATGATGAGATCACAAATTCATATTGCATTTATGTATTATCCCTAAATTATTCCTAATCGTTATTCTATTAAGATTGGACATGAATAGAGCACAAAAATACTAGCACACATTATGGTTTTTTTTCCTTATGAAGGAAGTATTCAATCCCATACATTAAAGTATGGAGATACTTAAACAAACATGTGAGTATTTGTAAAGAACAAGTTCATTGAATTAACCCTATATAAGAATTTCATTTGTAACATTAGTGATCATTTCACTTGAGTTCTTTAAAGTTATCCAGCATAAGGATTGCTATATTTTGATACTATTTAAAACATAATCTAGTTGAAGATATCTCATTCGGTAGTCATTGAATATAACATGAATTATACGAAGATAGTTGAGTGATTAGGATTCATCACCTTAAAGTGACTAAGGAAAATGTTCCATTGTTTTGATACAGTATTAACAGTAATTCCTTGGACAAGGTTGAATGAAACTTTGTAAAATATTTTACAAATGTCATTAATTAATTAATAACTAATGGTAGAGAACTAACATGATTGGATTTAAATAAAGTAGACATTAATTTAATACTCTAATTCTATTGGGAAAATTGAATGATGAAAGGATTGAATTATATGAAAGAATCATGCATAAAAAGGTTAGCCAAAACTCTTTTGACATTTCTAAATATTTAGGTGATTATGATGCATTACTAGATGTCAATCTTAATCTATGGATATAAATTGTTTAATTAGAAAATTAAAGATAAATGAATGGAGTTTAATTTATATAATCCTAAATATTATTTAGGGTTATAATTTATATCCATTTTTAACATATTTGGAAACCTAATTGGTCACGCACAAAGAATAGTTTTAAGAGAGAAAAGATATTTTAATCAAGTTGGACTTGAATGTAAAGTTTGAGAAACTTTATGATCTTAATAATCAAGTATCAATAAGAAATATTGGATCTTATTTAAGCATAATTGATACGTAATTAGAATTATTGTAATTATAATTAAATTTTAATTAAAAATAGTATTTAATTTTAATTAAATTACTATAATGTCTAAAACCTATTATAAATAGGCTTAAAGCTAAAGAAGCTTACACTCCTTGCCTAACCCTCTTTACTATAGTTATAGAGTTCTTTCAACATATTCTGTGGATACTATTAGAGGTTAGTTATGCAATACTTATTTTTCGTTTAATATTGTTTATATGGTTATCTTTTGTTATAACCTTCTCCCTAGCTACATAATCCTTTTTTAACCAAAAATAATATATGCTAAACTTGAGTATATAATAGTTCAGAACCATAATAACAAACTGTTGGACCAATGTTGGTTAACAAATTAAATCCCTTTATGTTTTGATAATAATAAAATATATAGAATTAGTTAAGAAATTATTTCAGGTAT
>JANVCQ010000008.1:27093030-27104838 GCA_025531925.1 Erythroxylum plowmanianum
TTAAATAATATCATTAAATTCCTTATTATTTTTAATTTGGTTCTTAATAAGAATAAACAACAAAACCAGATTTCCAAAAATCTTTTATTTTGGAGTTAGCTTTGGAATAACGTATAAGAATAATTAAAAATGGCTTTGGTTGGATTTGGTTTTGCATATAGCTTACAAACGGAGCTTGTGGGTGGGTTTCACGGGCACCTGTCCATTTAAGAAGAGAGTCAGTTAAATTTTTACCACAAAATGGCATTGTCTTATTCTGTCAAGTGGGTTTCACAGGTGCCTGTTCATTTAAGAAGAGAATCTGTCAAATTTTGGCGTCGTCTTATTCTTCAACAAAATAAGATAGGGTAGGACTCATCTCCTCGAAAAGGTCTTACTCCCCAAGAAATCGTGATAGATCTGCAGGTCGTACTCCATGGTGCCTTTAGCCCTCACAACATCTGGTAACATGTCATGTCCGAGAGCTTGCAGAAGTCACTATGTAGTGCCTCACGGGGTGGTTCTCAGTCTGTCATTGTCCCTAGAAAGTTGACCTAGGTCTAAGCAGACCATTCTATCTTTATAGCAGCGCATTCAGTGGAAACAAGCAAGGACCTCAAAGCCCTGATAAAAGAAACCACTTATTGTGCTGTACAGAGGTGAAAATGCACTCCTATTATACAAAATCAATCACCTTCACGTCCCAACTGTGGGAAGAATAACTTGATCTTAATCCTCGACCCTTTAACCTACTATGTTGAGCGATCATGCTTACAGAGTCAATGCTGCCTCATCTGTCACTTCCATAAGAAAAATGTACTCTACCGACCCACTAGGATGACCTCCTAGTCTATGGGGGTCTCCCTCGTCTTTCTTGAAGGAGCTGCGCTTGCTAGTTGCTACACTTCTTATTCACCTCGTTCATAAGCTCGAGCAGATTTATATCTATTCCCATAAAAGACAAGTTAAATTGTTAGAAACCTGAAAGAAACGCAATTAGTAAAAGGAAACAGCATACGTGTCTCTTTGTCAAAAAAGTCAGCCTCAAGTAAGTTTCCTCGTCTAATATGGCATCCTTAGGTGTAAAGGAAGAGACTTTTTCAATAGAATATTTGATTTCTGATCGAACACTACGCGACTCTTATTACAAAACTAAAATAAGGGCTTTCATGCCCCTGTAAATATTTGAACCTCTAGTGACTCGTCCACTAGCCTGAGAGAACATGAACTTCTCCATTTATGCACATCATAAGGATATATACATACCAAGAGTACCATTTTAGGCTTGGAGTTTAGGCTAAATCACCTAAGAGACTTCCTGCAAGCTTGAGTTGCTTCATGTATCTCAATAAGGCCACTAATGACTTCATATCACATTGATGAAGGGCTAAAACAAAACATGCTATAATTCAGCACATGTGAGAATGCAGCTAGTTTAGTCATATCTCCTTAATAATTCTATACATAACGTTGTAAAATGACAACCTTGTTCCATTCTTAAAGCTCCCATAATTGTCACTGATCTCACTAGGCTTAGGACAACATGCCCGTTTAGACTCAAATGGTCGTCGAACCCTGACATGATGGTGACGTTGTACTTGACCAACATATCTTCATAGTCAAGTCCAAGTCTAAGCTTGTAAACCTCATACCTACGGTATTGACTCTAGGGCTAGAGGCCGATCGTCCACACGCCTTACCCCCCGAAGGTACCTTCCTAATATCAATAGAGGAGCCCTTATATCTAGGCCTATAAGTAGACCTTAAGGAACTAGCAAACCTATTAACCAAGTCACTGCCACTACAGTGAGATATGTACTACCTTCTTAATGTAAAAGACGTAAAGCAGATTGTGGAATAAGTGTTGTATTTAGAGTGCACTTTTAAGCCATTAGTAGGTTGCAGGTTGCCGGTTTCAGGTTGACTCGCGTAAGCTACGGGTTTATGTTGACGAAGATTCAAAAGGGGCTTGATCCTTTGTTTTATTTTCTGTGTATCAATTTTGTTTTTTTTAATTTTAATTTTTTAATTATGTGAAATTTATATAAATAAAAGGTTGAGATTGAAAGAAATAAAATTGATACACAAAAAATAAGACAGAAGATCTCAAGTGAATTCAAAAGCCACGAAGAAGTCATGACAATGGAAATAAACAATAACCCAGATAAATGCAAAACGAAAGGCTATGGCTTCAACTTGCAAGACCTTTCCGTACCCTGGGGCATCCCGCCAATAGTTTCCTGCGAAACTTTAATCTCTCATCCAAATTTAATGCACGATAACCTGTTGATAGGACATCAAGCGTCAGACCTGATGTTTGGTTATATATAGTCAAACCCCCTAATATACGCAGTTTATAATTTAATAAGGACTCTCTTAATTTAAGTGATATTGTAAGTTTTAACCTTCCTTATGTATGTAGTTATTTAAAATTTGAGATCAGAACTTTACTTTTTTGCAAAGAACCTATCTGACTTGAGTGAAAATTAGTCTAAATATAAATAACTTAAAAATATCTTCTCATAATTGAAATTCTCCTAAAATACCTCGTCGGCAATAAAAAAAAAATCATATCAACCTTAACTCAGCCACGGAACTTCTTTAACACCTATAAGGGAAAACGATACACAATAAACAAATACATGGGCCTTATGAAAGCCCATAACCTAAAGGATGAACAACGCATGCCACGGATTTTTTGGATTCTGTTAACAGAAATGGGACCCAAAATTTAAATTTACGCAATAGAATTGCCATTCTACCATATTAAGTAAAGTTTAGATAAAAATCCTAAAAATTTAGTCCAAAGATCTAAAATTAAAAATAGGTAAGATATTATCTCAATGTTATGAATATCGTACCAACCTTATTACTAGTTGAATTTTGGTACGATATTATAACGATACTGGTCAATATTAGATACCGTTTTAAACAATTTTTTAAATTTATGAAATTGTCCCTGAATTTTTTAAAAATTACAAAATAGCTCATTAATATGTTGTACTATATAATTTATAATTTTACACCAACTATGTCTCTAAAAATTAAAATAATAAAATTTAAAATAATAAAAATTTATTTTTTTATTAACAATAATTTTCAGATATTTAACATATAAATAATAATTGCAATTAATATAAAAAGGCATAAATAATAACTACAATTAATATGAAAAAGACAATTATCATACAAATTTAAAATTAAGAACAATACACAATATTTAAAATATTGTAATTTCATCATACAATAAATAATAATTACATCAAATAAAAAGAACAATAAATATCCTTAACTTTCTAATTATTACAATTTACCATAAAAGTTCGTGATGAGGAAATAACCAAGTAAAATTGAAACTTGAAACAAAAAGCATTTACAATTACATTGTAAATATAGAATTTAACATATGTATCAAATATAAGTAAAATTAAAAGAAGAAAAGAAACAAAAACCTAGAACTTTATTCAATCGTCTAAAGGGACATTCGCTATAACTGTACTAACCCCAATTATCATTTAATACAAAATATTGATCACTGAGAAGATCCCCATCATCATCATCGTTTAAATTTAATGCACCAAATGACATGTCAATGTTTTCCCATTAAGATTATCTTCCAAGTCGCTCACATTTACCAAACCAAGTTCCTCTAAAATCTAATATGCCAAAAGTTCAATGTTATCAATACAAATTAGATCTAATAAACTATTTGGGTTATTAAGAGTCCTAGTAAATAATAAAATTTAATTATTAAAAACTATAAAAAAAATTATATATAAATTAATAATGTTAATAGCATACATTTCCCAAAGCTTTAAATTATAACAAACAAAGATCAAGTCATTCAATCTCTTATGCTTTAATCTATTCTTTTTTCTTAGATTGGATGAATTCAATTTTGCTCTGATTTCGAATTGATCCCACCAAGAAATTGTAAGTCGTAAGATAACAAAAGTAATATTATAAACAAAATAAAGTGATAATTAATTTTTAACAAGAAAAGGGAAAAAGGTTAATAACTAGATAAAGTTTTGCCGTTTGTCAAATAGCAATTGGCATCCCAAAATCTCCATAAAACTGCTTATAGAGTTCCATTTGTGATCTCAGGATCTTGTATCATCTCATGGGCAACAACTGTTATAATAGTTAATAGTGTTCCCTTATTAACTTCAACTTTCTTTGTAAAATCTGGTCTGAAATAGACACTAGGATTCAAAAATGCCCCAGTTGTAAACAACAGAGATAAAGTTGCCTTTCCTATTTGTTATTGATGACTGTAAGATAAGGTGTGTACAAAGAAAGCATATTTTTTTTCATATTAGCCTTAATTGCTTTCTTAACCCTCTCCATGGCATTAAAAAAACCCATTGTTACCTTTTTAGCTCTACCAGCTAAACTACTAAAGGCTTACAAACAAATTGACATTAGGATCAAAATTCATTATTTTCAAATATAATTCTAGAAAATTCCAATCCAGTATTAGACGTAACATGCTGAAATGCAACCTACTTATCACTTGTAAATATTTGTCTCAACTCTTTCTTCATCATAACAAAATAATGCAGTGATAAGAAATTCATTGTAAATATTGTCACAGTAGGAGGACATATATTACTACCATTGATAAAATTCTTTCTCATTAAATTCAAAACCCATGCACAATTATAAATGAACTTGGTCACGTTTTGGATTTTTGCATAGTCTCATCAATAATAGGAAAATATCTAGCATCTCTTACATTTTTCAGCATTAAGTCAATACAATGTGCAACATAAGGAGTCAAGAAAAAAGAATTATACTTATTATGTAACCTTCTTCTTGCTACTTTATAATTGAAATCATTGTCAATAATGAACTGAACAATATTTTTTGACCCTACTTCATTCACAACTTCATCGAATATCTCAAGTAAAGTATCAGTATTCCTAACAAGGTTAAAGAATCAATAGACTTAAAAAACATTAAGCCCTTTGCAGAATAAACCAAAAAATTAATAACACGCTCATGTCTCTTATTTGTCAAACCATCACACATGATTGAACACCCATAAGTAGTCTAATTCATTCTTCTTTCTTCCAAATAACTTTTAATTTCAGAAACTAAACAATTTAAAAGTTTACTTATGTAGTCATCAATAGAAGGAGCTTTGTATTCTAGATCATAAGAGGCTATAGCATCCTTCAAATGCTGATAATAGTAAGATTGGGAAGTATTGAATGCTGCACCTGTGTCATACCACCATCTAGCCATTTCCATATCTACAATGTGAGTCGTATCTTTTGATTGCATAGCACTACAAATTGAAGGCTGGGCTTCAGAAATTATTTGTGATGCAAAAAAATTCGCCATCTGCCTTCTTCTTTTTTTAACAATAAGTTCAGGTGCAACATTCACTTCTTGATGAGAAGGAACACTACCACTACTACTACCACTATCACTACCACCTTCAACATTTCGACTATCATCATGAAAACTAGCAAACGAATTTTCACTATCAATTTCATAATTCAATCTCTCCCTTCTATTTTCTCGTGTCGATATTCTTCAAGTAAAGTTTTATTTGTCATTTCACATCATAGTTTATTGTTTTCAGGGTTCCACTTCACCTTTAACCCTGACTAAATGCTTCTTTAATCGAATGATTTCTCCACCCTTCAAATGCTCATTACAATACAAACAAATAATATAGTTCTTCATACCGAGGACCAATGCAACATGAGCACAAGCTAGATCATTGTATCTTCTTAAAGCGGTTTGATCAGAAGTACTTGAACGTTCTTCCATTTATCTGTAAAAAATAATAAAGACATATATCAAAATAAAGAACACATAATTTCATTACATAATATGCATGCCCATCTTATATAATATAACTCATTTTGTATGATTACATCATACACAATTAAATTTCATCAAACACAATTTAGTTTTATCTAACATAACTCATCAATAAGTCAAAAACTAACAATTCAAGTATTCAACATATATAATTATACAATACGCATGTCTATTTTATATAATATAACTCATTTTGCGTGATTATATAATACACAATTCATCTAACACAATTCACCAATAAGTCAAAAATCAACAATTCAAGTATTCAACATATTGACCATCAAAACATGAAAAATTTGGCTATACAAAACTTTTAGAGTCCCATTTAAAGAGAAACAAAATTTTCTTATAACTTAGTTTTAAAATATTTTCTATTACTTGTATAAGTACCATTATAACTTTTTTAATATTAAAAGTATGAGTTAAAACAATATCTACTTTAATAAAAATAACTAAAACTTGGAATAGGGACGAGGACAGATTTGATGTAATAAGAAAATTTCAAATGGACTACTTTTTCTTTTTATTCCAATGGTAATATAAAATGGCATATGAATTAACCTATATAATATCTATGCAATATGCTTATTAAAATACAGGATTTTGTCAAAATTAGGCAAACAGAGAGAATCGTCTTTCCATTTTATCCTTGAATAATATTTAGTCTATTAATTTAATTTAGGTAAAAATCTATCAACCACTCTTCTGCAAATACATACCGTATGTGTATGTTCAAGTGCATAGATTGTAACAACTACCTCAAAGCTCTACATGTAATATCCTAGTTTGATTATTGTACTGTGTAATGGGCTCTATATGCATTTTATAGAGTATGCTCTATTTTTGGTATACTAGAGTAATTTAAGAATTTAAATGTATTATTGAGGTTATAATGGAGATCACGAATAAACCAAAAATGGTTCTAGACTCGACTGAAAATTTCTCAAATTTTTTTTGAAAACTCCAAAAAGCTATAAATGAGTCCGAATGAGTTTTAAAAGCCCCAAAATGTGCTTTGCAGATTTAGGTGATACTTTTGAATGAAATTCGAATGATTTCAGTGACATTTAGTAATTTTTGGGTTCAATCTCAAAATTCATCCAGGCAATCAAAAAGTTACTGAATCATTTCAAAATATGATGAAAAGCTCTAGAATTAGGATTGGAGTCTATAAGAACTGAAATGGGTCAAAACGGAAGTTGTTTGAATAGAATTCGGGTAATCTGAAATTATTGGACTAAAATGTCATTTTTGGAAAATAATGGGTATTAATGATTTTAGATCCATTCAAAATTTTCGAGGAACCTAATTACTAAGTATTGGTCCTAATTAAAGTATCCCATGGTCAATTTGACGATGAGACAGCTATAGAATATTTTCGAGATTTAATATGGATTATAGGTGTAGTAATCCATGAAAGGGTGAATTGGTCTTTTTACATAAATGGAGTTAATTAATAAATTTTAGATGACACGCATTTATTGACCAATTACAAGACTCCATATGGTTTAAGAAATTTTAAATTAGATGATGATATGCCATTTAAGTTGTTTAATAAGAAAATGACATGTGTAAAGTATTAAAGTAGTATAAAAAGGCAAAAAAAAGACAAAATTTGGTTCATTTGAAATGAGGATTCATGAGAACCAAAAAGAAAGGCAGAAAAGAAGAGAGGAAGAGGGAGAATTTAGCCAAGGAGAAGAGGAAGAAGAGAGGTGCCATTTTTGGTGGATTTGGAGTAGAAATTAAAGAAATCTTGACCTAGGATTGGTGTTCACCAATTTCCTAAAAGATTAGAGGAAAAGTGATAAATTTCCTAGCTTAAATTTCTAATTTTTATGGGTTTTCTTAAGTGAGATGGATGTGTTTAAGATCAATGTTGTCTTGGTATTACTTTGATTTTTCTTTGTATGAAATTAGTTGAACATGACAAGAGAGGAATATGTAATGGGATTCTGTCTTATATGAACCAGAACTAGTCCTAATGTTTTGGCCATAACTTGACCTAAAGACCTCCGAATTGAGTGATTTCAATTGGAGATAAAACTTAAGAGATAGTACTAAAACTCTCTAGAAGACAAGATAGTACTAAAACACTCTAGAAGACACCTAGACCTAATTCGGGATGAATGATATTGAAATTTGAGATCGAAAGTGGTAACCTGATATTGCCCCTATGTTGAAACAACTTGTGATATTTGGTACATTTTTCATGATTTAGAAGTTTAAATGACATGATTTTTGATGATATAGAAACCAGAGACATAGGGGAACAAATTTCTAGAAGATCTCAAAAACCTAATTTAAACGTTTTTTATGTGAAAATTAAGGAACAAATGGAGGTATGGATTCTGTACATGGGTCATAACTGTGACTCATCATGCATGATTGTAATATGGTGAATTAAATTGGGTGAGATTGTGTTTTGAAGGAAATGGTAAGTTAGAATGGATAAAATATGGTATTTAAATGACTTTTGAAGTTAGATTTGAAAATGGAGAACAATATGTTAGCTTTCAGTAGTAAACAGAAATATGATTAGCGTATTTGTTACGCTATTAAATACTATGCTCGACTTTGATTAAACCAAATTTATAGTTTTAATGGCTTATTTCCTAATTTGGAAATAAATGCCTAAACAAAATGCGTTGTGTGTAGGTAAAGGAGATGCACTGAACGTGTGATTGTGCTTAGAGATAAGTTTGCAAAACTGTGAGTGTATATTAACTGTTTTATATGACTTAATTCTTTACAAAAGAATTGATGACATGTAAGTGTGTTTTATTTGTTTTATATGACTAAATTCTTTACAAAAGAATTAATGACATATTAGTGTACTTTAAATTGGGTTTATTCAAATGGTTTTCATTTGATCATGAAATGAATATTTATGTTGAGTTTTGTGCAAATGATATTTTACAAGTGAATATTGCTAGCATAAGATTTTGCTTTAGCATTATATAAGTTTTAACTTGAAAGTTAACTTTTATATGATTGGGAGTTGCTTTTGCTTATGGTACACTACAAGGCTTTATACATGTTATTATACTGGTATATTTATGACGGTTAACCTATTACGATTAAGTGATGTAGAATCAACTCCATAAGTAGTGGTTAACCAGTCACGGGTAATCGATGTAGAACTAGCTCCGTGACTTATTATAGGTAAGCGATGCAGAATTAGCTCCGTAACTACCGGTCTATAGTGGTTAACCTATTACAGGTAAGCGATGCAGAACCAACTCTGTGACTTTATGCCTAGTATACCGTATAGTAAAGGAACTAGTGGTTGGCTATGTTGAGTAAGAAAATTCATGATAGTAATAATGCCACCACTATTTATTTTAAAAGTGATTTAACAGGCATTGTACGGTACCAATGCTAGTGGTTAGATTATTTTTCAATATTAAAGTTTCAGAAAACTTATTGTCATCACTGTTTATTGATTAAGGAAAACAGGAAATGGAAACTTTTATATGATGAGTTTAATTTTGAAAGGCATTTCAAAATAGTTTTTCAAAAAACTTGAAATTGTGTTTTATGAAATGTTATGTTATTACCAGATTTGATGATGCACGGATAAATTGTTATGGAAAATGTTTTACCATAAGCTTTATGATTGTATGGAATATTGCAGTTATATTGTTATGGAAAGCTCTATTTTCTTGTAAACTGGTTTCACTCACTAAGCTCGTTTAGCTTACCCTTACTTTTATATTTTTAAATAAACCACCTCAGGTATGGTTACAGGTGCTGCGGTAATTGGGACTCTGCCTCAAGATTAGTTGTATTGTTGGGTGCTACTATGCTTGTGTCATTTTGCTTTGTACATTGGTGTAAAGAATTGATAATAAAATTTTTAAATGAAATGAATGAAAATGTTTTAGCTTTTAAAAGTTTATTATAGTGACTGTTGAGAATTATTTATTTGGGTTGCTTGTGAGTGGACTTACAGTCCAAAATTTGTAGTTGATAAATTGGTGTGAATAAAGAAGTGTGTTCAAAATTTATAGGGCTTTTAAAAATTTTGAGAATGTTAAAATGCAGTTGTTATGCTGTCAAAATTTTCAATAAAATGATAGGGAAAAAAATTCCCACTATCTTTCGCGCTTTTAATCATTAAAGTATAAAAGGTTTTAAATAGTTGAACAACTTGGCTTTGCGAGAACCCTTCGATCGAGTCAGATATTGATTGGAGGGCAACCATGGGGTCATCAGGAGGCCTCCACTCGGGTTTCAGAAGGGAAACTCCGAGATGGGTCCTTTCAGGTGGTATCAAAGCTTATTTTGAAATGGGGTTGTCTTTATACGTGTTATGATTCCATAATGCATTTTTACGTTGTTTTTATAAATCGGGAAACCCAAAAAGTTTTGTTAGTTTCCATGCATATGAGTTTACAACAAATTTTCCAATGTTATATAGTTTATATTTAAGTTCACAACATAATGCACCGACGAAACGTTAGGGGTCCCAAAACCACACTAGAGGCTCTAGCACTCGAATTACCTTCATCTCGGGAGGTCGAAAACAAGGATGGTTAGTAAATGTTTTTCTTTATAAATCAACCTCGTTCAAAACAGTTATGATTTTCAAAACCATTGGTGGAATTTTGTTTTTACCTTGAGGGAACAATACAGATATGGGTAGCGGCGATGTGTCAGCCGCGGGAGGCCTTAGTAATGTCAGGAAGTTTGATCGAGCATATTTGTAAGTTAGGTGCAAAATAGTTCGATAAGAGTAAAGACCCCGAAAGTTCCCTAATTTGGTTGGATCAGGATAAGAATAATAAATTTAGATGGCTTGGTGATGGAAGGATGAGATTATAAATATCAAATATTGTATAGTCAGAGGTTAGTCAAACCATCTACAGTGTCAAGAGACTCCTAAAACACTAAGAGCTCAATACTAAGGTGTAGCTAATGTGGAAGGAGACCACCTGCATAAACTGGGGTAGTTGCAGTAACCTAACAGGATGTTGAGGATACATCCAGTATGGTGATAGGTACTGGTAGTGATGAATATATTGAGATCAATCCTAGAACTATGCACTCGTATATGTTAAATAGTTTTGTTAGATAGATTAGTGCGAAGTTGTAGCTTTTAGAGTGTCATTTGATAATGACTATTTTCACTAAAACTACACCAGTAGTGTAAAACGTTCATAGAGGTAGTAACATAGTTGTTAAACTTAAAAGCTCTCTAATGAGTTGATCTTATTAGACATCCATAAAGTCATACCGAGAAGGAAATTGACTAATAATGTTGGGACCCGATTTTAGAACCGAACCCCAATCGAAAAAAAATGAAAAACAGAAACGAAAAGCGAAACAAAAGAACAGATCCTAAACCCGAAAGTGGGCCAAAACAAATACGAAACAAAAATCGGATCGAAAAAGAAAGGGAATCGGATTACAAAGCGAAACGAATTGAAAGCAAACAAATCGCTTAAGAACAAATCTTAACTCCGACATCTGAGAACAAATAGATTTGAAAAAACATCGAAAAACGGAAACGAAAAGCGAAACAAAGATGAATCGAAAGCCAATCGAAAGGTTCGGAATCGACGAAAATAAATCGAAATCAAAAGCGAAAGCATATCGGAAAGCGGAATCAAATCGAAAAGCGAAATCGAATACGAATCGAATGCAAACAAATCAAAAGCGGAACAAAAACTTAACTTCGACATCTGAGAACAAATATTTTAGAAAAAACATCGCGTTGAAAACCAATAAGACATTTCAGCTAAGCCACTCAAATCCGGTATAAAAAATTTTTCTTTCTTTTTCATTTATTATTCAATCTCATACAAAGCAATCTAATTTCCCCTTTGGAAATTCATCCTCAATCAAAAACTCAATTTATATGATTCTTCTTAATCCTGCATATCTCAAGCTCATCTTTAACAATCTTACTCTTATTTTCTTTTGCCATAACAACAATCATACATGTCCATATACTATCAAATCAAACACACTAAGCACTTCAATATC
>JANVCQ010000008.1:27141983-27158466 GCA_025531925.1 Erythroxylum plowmanianum
TTTCTTTATTTAAAATTGTGTGTTGTTCATTACTAAAAATTGTCATTATGTATTTAGATTATACGAGACATTGTTACATGAGATAATGCCGGGCATCACATAGGATGATATAAATAAAGAAGGTACCTTTGCGAATTGTTAAATCGTATCCGGTGTATTTCGTGAATGGATACAAATATCATACAGAATCTCATGGACATAACATGGAAATAATAAATAGTGGTGTTTCGATACAGGGAGAATTGATGGATTTCTATGATAAAATTATTGAAATACTAGAAGTTGAGCACCTTGCTTTGCCACTGAAGCAATGTGTGATATTTAAATGTGACTAGGATGACCCGACACCATATGTTGAAACAAAAGTGCATAGTCGATACAACCTAGTTGAAAGTAACTACCGAAGAAGATTGAGACAAATTAAACCTTTCGTCTTGGCTATGCCAGCGAAACAGGTGTGTTATGTCCCTTTTCCAAGTTTACGACGCGATAAGATAGATTGGTTGGCAGTTTGCAAAGTAAAACCTAAAGGCTTTTTTGAATCACATGGAAAAGGAGAGCATACAATTGAAAGTGAAGCGTTTAAGGAAGAAGTCACTTTTATCAATGCATCTATCACATATGACGATGATGAACCTTTGAACGATCCATCTAACCAATATGTCGATATTTCTTCTAGAGAAGATGACGAGGGTCAGAGATCTGAAGAGGAGTCAAAGTTTGATTCTTATTCTTCCAAAGAAGAAAATGATTGTAATTTACAATTAAGTTTTGATAGCGATTAATTTGTGTTTGTAATTGAATATTTTAATAAAAAAAACAACATTATTTGCATTTCAGTATATTATAATGTCTTTCATTCAAATTCTTATTCAAGGAATGTCGACATGGCGACTGGTTCTGGATGGTAGTAATTCTTTCCATTGGGAGGAATGTGGCAAAATTGTCCCAACCCAAGGAATAAAAACTGCAAGAAATATTGCTACATCATACACTAAGAATCGTTTGCCTTCCATGGCCGATCTGTTACTTGAAGGTGTTTAGTATGATCTGGATAACGTCTATTTCCTTATTATGTACATCTCATTTCCTTTGTTGAAGTTATTATACATATTCTCATTTGATTGTCTATCCTACATGTTTAAGCTTCCTTTAAAAATGAAGAGGACATGTATGTCGATAGAGGTGAGAGCGATGTCACAACGGCCTATAAAGGATTAGGAAGATCGGTTCTTGTTGAAAATTTGTCAATTCCTCAAACCTCATCTGGACAATCACGTATGCATTAGTATCTAGGTTTTGATGGTTTAATGGTTTTCTAATATCACAGTTTCAAAACTTCTTAACTGATTATGTTTTAGGTAAATATGTTCCCATTAGTAGTTCATCTGGAGAAATAGTCTTCCATACTAAGAGTGGTAACTCATTCACTATTTCTTCTACAAGTATAGCTATAGCTTCAAAGCTATTGCAAGAAGGTGTTCAAAAGCTTACACCTGGTGGAAGAAGTATCACTATTTCCATTGGTGCGTTTGAACATGCCAGGACCCTTCTTGGGAATCCAAACATTGGGGACTCATTTACCTTTAGTGACTCCCATGTCACATAGAATCAAACAAATTAATTATATCATTGTGATTTTTCAATGCAATACATTATTACACGAAGCTTTCAAGTTGATTTATTGTTGTATATGTAAGACTTTGTTAAACAATGCATAATTATATCATTGTTAAAGTTGATTTATTGTTGTTAAGAACTTGTTAACCTTCAACTCCATTTCTTTACTTTCTTCTCCATATATTGCGTAAAATATTGATTTCAAAGTATTATAGTTGTAGAGAATTCAAAAAAACTTGAATTTTAGGTAAACATATGGGACCACAGAGACAGCGTGAGGTTATGCAACCGAGTTTTAGAGCCATGTTCGGAGCAACTTAATGTGAAGGTGGTTTGTCACAGTCTGCAGCTCGCACTGACTCACCTCCTCTGCCTCCAGGACTGATAGTTGCAGATGAGGCATCACCTACTGCTCCTCATGCTACACCATCCGCTTCCCCATCTCATATACCATCCAATACCTATTTATCGGATAGAGGAGACATTCACCAGTCTGCAGCTGAGGGACCTGATGGAAGAAAGTTTATAACAATTGTCAATGAACAGTAAGTGAAATCACATTACTCACTATTTGTTTTTTATTAAGTCTTAGGTTTATCAGTTTTTTCATAGTATAAAATAATTTGTTATATTAAGTTGGTTCCGTTTAGACCGAGTTCCAGAAATATGACTTCCATATTTAAGCAAAGGATTGATCTTGAGGGTTATGTATGGAAGAATATATCTGAGGCCATAAAGCAATTTTACTTTCAGGAGTTTGAGGTACAATAAATATTTATTTTCTTTTTATATTGATTTATATACACTAATTATATAAATATTAGTACATTATATAATTTTTTCCTTCTTATTTTGGAAAGAATTTTACTAGGATTCTTGTTTTGACGCCAGCGTGTATAAAGTATGGGAAAAGAAAGCTTGTACATGCTATCGCGACTTAATTAATAAGAAATGCAAGGCTGGTGCACGATCGCATTATATTTTGGAGGAAATTTGGAGTCATTGGGCCGAGTATTGGACATCACCTGTGGCAATGTCCATCTCAAAGCGTAACTCTATCGACAGACGTAGAGGCTCGGGGGGAGAGAGTCTTCCTGTACATACGGGAGGATCAATTACCCACTACAAGCATGCATATAGACTTGTAACTATCTAAACTTGACATTTATTTTGTATATATTTTGCTTTGCTGTATTGTAGATAATGATTATGGTATAAATGTCTGGTGGCATGTATGGCTATGTGAAGTTAATTTCTTTGTTCAACAGGGGGCAAATATCATAAAAATAGAGGAAACTCTGCTGAAATTTTTATAAATTGTAGTTCACATCTAACAATTTAGGTTATACATGTAGGAAAAGTCATTGGCCATTAAGCCTACACCTATTCAGCTATTTTTGCACACCCACACGAAGAAACATGATGGTGTGACATTCATCAACACCCGATGTAGAGAGTTGAATGTATGTGAAATTAGTACATTTTTATAATTTCTTAACAATAATCCCTTACTAATGTAAACATTGCTTCCTAATAGGACCAAATACAACAAAGCATTCAGCGACAGTCTCAGGAGGAACAACCTGTAGATGAGACTCAGACA
This sequence comes from Erythroxylum plowmanianum, assembly GCA_025531925.1. NCBI lineage: Eukaryota > Viridiplantae > Streptophyta > Magnoliopsida > Malpighiales > Erythroxylaceae > Erythroxylum > Erythroxylum plowmanianum. Next base: position 27,145,207 of record JANVCQ010000008.1, read on the forward strand.
TATCTTGATGTTATGGGTGGTAGGGACCGTCGTGGAAGGATATTCGGACTAGGTTCATATGCGAACACATGTTATTCACACTCTTCCCTATCTAGTATAGCAGCATCAACTAGGCCAACGCACAGTAATGAAGTAACCGAGCTTCGGGCCATAGTGGACACATTGAAGGAGCAGATAGCTCATATGAAAGAGACTAATATGAATGAACGAATGGAGCACATGGAGTAGATAGCTAAGATGAGAGAGCAGATGGAGCAGGTGGCAAAGATGAGAGAGTAGATGGAGCAGATGGCTAAGATGAGAGAGCAGATGGACCAAATGGAGCAATGGCTCAGTTTAGACAGGAGATGGAACAGTTGAAGGGGAGGCTTAGCAGTTCAGAGCACCTACAATCACCATAACATTAGCTTGTCCTTGTCATTTGCTTTCAATTACAAACATAAGTTATGTATCCTGTAATGTTTTTATTATCAATTAAAATAATTTTAACATTATATTATCAATTACTTTTTTTATTAATCAAATTATATATATATACAAATTAATTTATTATGCACAGATAATTGGTAACTCTTAACATTATGCATTTATCACAAGATCATGAAACTAGAATTTTTTAAAAAAATTTCTTACCTCTTATTACCAACAGCATATAAAATACCCTCAGAAATTGAATCTTTTTTACCGACGGAAATACTATCACCGTCGATAAGTATGATGACATTTCTTGTCCATTACCTTTGGTTTATCAATGGAAATGCGTCCGTTGCTACATGTTACTGATGGAAATGCCCTTTACATTTTTCCATCGGTAAAAATTACAGACAGAATATCACCCGTTGGTAATATATTTTGAGTCGTTGGTAAATTACCGACGAAACAGCACATAAAAAGTTCATCGGTAACTTTAAATATGGTCATTTTAACGATGATTTCGTTTGTCTTTGATTTTCGTCAGTAATTTATTTTACTATTGGAAATCGACTGTTTACCAACAATATTGTCTATCGGTAAAGAACTGATTTCTTATAGTGAATGATGATAACAACAGCTAAGGATATATATATTTGTAACACCCCCTTCAAGCTCAACTTGGGGCATGAAAGTTGAGCTTGTCTCTGGAAGATATGAAATATGGAGAGCTTAAAGGCTTGGTTAAAGTATCAACAAGTTGTAGTTTAGTAGGAATGTAGCAAATCTAAAGGGTTCCACTAAAAACTATATCCCTGAAAAAGAGAAAATCTAACTCCAAATGTTTGGTGCATTCATGATAGAAAGGATTGGCTGTGAGGTAAATTGCACTGACATTATCATATAACAGAGTTGGAGGATTTTGTAGGGGGATTCCAAGCTTTTATAGGATGTTTTGGACCATTGTACTTCAGTGATAGGTTAAACAATGGCTCAGTATTCAGCATCAATGCTACTCTAGGAAATTGTCTGTTGCTTCTTGGAAAACCATGAGATCAGGGCATCGCCATAGAAAATAGCTACGCCATAAGTGAACCGTCTTATATCTAGGCATCTTGCCCAGTCTACGTCTGCATAGGCAATGAGATCATGATTAGATAACCTTGGAAGATGGAGAACATAGTCAGGTGTACCTTTTACATAACGACGGATACGTTTTGTTGGTTTGAGGTGAGTGGTGGTTGGGTTATGTAGGAATTGGCAAATGGAAGTGACTACAAAGAACACGGCTGGAAGGGTAATAGTGAGTTATTAGAGTGCACCAACAATACTACAAAATTCAAAGGGATTGGAGAGAGGATTTCCATCTGTAGTGGATAATTTGGAGCTAGTCATCAGTGTGGTAACAAGGCAAAAGTCCAACAAATGTAGTCGAGCCAATAGTTGTTCTACAAAATGCCTTTAGTTAAGGAAAATGCCAATGGATGATGAGTGACTCGGATACCAAAAAAATAATATAGATTGTCGAGATCTATCATAGCAAATTATTACTTAAGTTGATCAATGAATGATTGTAGGAACCCATCAGTAGAACCAGTGATAATGATATCATCAATATAAATAAGAAGAATTAATCATATGGCATGATGATGGTAGACGAACATTGAGCTATCCAGAGGAGAATCCCATCATGACTAGGAACTGGCTAAACTTTTGAAACCATGCTCATGGAGCCTATTTCAAACCATAAATAGCCTTTTTGAATTTGCACATATGATTGGAAAATTGAAAGTGACAAAATCCTAGGGGCTGTATCATATATACATCTTCTATTAATTCCTTATTTAGAAATGCGTTTTCGACATCTAATTGTTTAATGGGTTAGTTGTTGGTGAAGGCATATCTGAGAGGAAATTGAATAGTGACAGGACAAATAACTAGATCAAAAGTACTTAAAAAGTTGACTCCTTTGTGTTGATTATAGCCTTTTGCAACCAAATATGCCTTATATCGATCATTGTTGCCATCCATTTTATGCTTCAGGATAAAGGTCCACTTGTAGCCTATAATTTTCATATCTGGTTTTCATGGCACCAAGGTCCATGTGGAGTTGGCAATCAAGGTGTTGAATTCTTCTACCATTACAGTTTTCCGATCAATGAGTGTGTCCTTAATAGTGATAGGTTTAGTCAAACCAATGTTGGATGAAGGTGATGAATGGTAGGTAGAGACGACACCGTGTGGGTCATGTGAGTAGAGGGAATGGTAATGATCGAAACGGTGTCATATTGAGAAGGAGGGGACTCTTTTAATGAAACGACATCAGAGAGAGTGATCAGGTGTTAGTTGTGTATAAGTTTTAATAAATAACCCTCGATAATCTAAAAGCACACGAGGAGTGATAATCTAATCCTAAAATCTAAGGCCAGAATCAAATACAAAAATTTAAGATGCAACTAACTAAAACAAAATTTCAATTTAATCAATCAGATTAAACTAAGAATCAATTATGGAAATATTAATTACTAAACAATTACAACACACCCAAGAATCAACCTAAGGAAATTACCAATTGAGAGAAAGGGAATTTTACTTATCCTTAATGTTAACCTAATTTGTTATGAATTACTGGAATGTTAGTTCTAGACGATCGTAGGGTTGATTACTCTATCTCGAGTTATAACCATTAACCCTAAATCATAAACCCTAATTAGATTATAGAAGTCGCAATCTCTCAATTTAAAACCTATCCAAAATTCTAATTAGTTCTGAAGCTCTCTAATAAACTATCAGAAACATATGCAAGATCTCTCTTCTCATAATTTACCAATTTGGTTTAATTATAACTTCTATTAAATCAGCTAACTCTTGTTAGCCCAGTTTAATTATTTTTCATTTGATTCAACCTCTAGCTTTATTATTAAATTTTGCAACACATAATTAAATCACAACAAATCCAATGAACATATAAACAATCAGATTTCATTAATTCAAGAATAAAACTCTGAAGGTTAGTTTTGAACATTCTCGACATTTTAGATTCTATCATCAACTCTTCAATCCAATTCAATACAATGATAAAATTTAAAATAAACAACAAATACAATCAAAATGTAGGATGGGAGGTAGCAATAATAGGAAACCTCCTAATCTTGGAAGGACACCGAGTTAGCTTCTTCTCCTATTCTCTCTTCCGTCTTCTCTTCCTCAATCTTTCGATGAATTCTCTTTAGGGTTTCTTAAGGTGGCTAACATAAAAGCTTAATCTCTGCCTCTTTTCTTGTTCTTTAAATATCCTCTTGTGTTTTGAGTTGCTCTAGGGTTTTTTGGGGGGTTCAAGAAGTCTAAAAATCTTTCAAAACTTGACATTTTTGAGTGTTTGCATGTTTGCCCTACATGCCACGATCATGGGCCATTTCTTGGGCTTTTGTCATAATCTAGCATACAGGCCACAATTGTGGGTCGTTCCTTACGCTTTTGTCAAGTGGTGCTTCTGTCACATTCACTACCTAACATGCCACGATCATGGGCTGTTATCTTGGCCCGAATGTCTCCTAAACTTCTTCATTCTTTGATGTTGACCATGAAACACTAGCAAACACATCAAGGTACCTTTAAAAACATAATAATTAAGCTCAAAGACTTGTACTAACCCATAAAACACTTAAAACATAAGTAATTAACAAACTAACACAATTCTAACCTAAACACATACTAAATGATTGAATTAACAACTAAACACATATGAAACTATACCCTAAAACATGATTCAATTTACATTTATTAGAGAGAAGTGTTGGGTTTTGTTGGGAATTGTTTTTGAAACCCAACTCTTGCTTTGATACCACATCTGTTGGGCACCGTTTTCGGAACCCAACTCTTACTCTGATACCATACATGTTGGGTCCCAGGATCGAGAGCCCAATTCTTGAATCAAAAAATGTGAGCGTATTCCAAGAAATCACCTTAACCATTATTGATTCATCTTCTTTCCCTAATACTAAACATGTTTGACCCCAATTCCAGAGTCTAACGATCAATCCGGAGTCATAAAGTGTGAGTGGGTCTTCTTGTAAGGTTATTTCAATGAACCCTCTTTAGTCATCATTCTCATAACATCTCAAGCCACAAGTGTGATACCAAACCAATCAAACGCTCGAATAACCACTTGAATTTTTCCATAAATTTTTTTTATCTCCATGTATCTAGTTTACTTTGAAACAATAATCATCTCATTCAGAGCTCTATAGCTCAAGATATGCCTAAAAACACAAAGTATGTTTGGTAAATAACCAAATCATGCTCTTCTAATCAATTTGCTCATTTTCTCACCATCAATCTTTTTCATACCAAACCAAAAAGCCACAAAGTTTTATATAGATATAGTAAAATGTCTTAGAAATCTATTGCTTCAATAATCACTTCATTCGGAGGTCGGATGACAAAGTTATGGCCAAAAGAATCCAACATATGTATGTCCTTAATCATTTTGTACCTGTCTTGGCGCAAATACCATAACTTTTACTAAAAATTCTTTATTGATGTCATTTTTGGACGGTTCAAAAGATAATTTTGATATCTACAACTTTTATGAAGGATCCGAAGCGAGATACTACCTATAAAAGGGTCAAAACTACGATTTACTGTAGTTATCCTATGAATATCCGTTTTACGGACATACATGTCTGCCTAACAAACATAGACGGGCTTGGAAGACATTATTCACCCAAGAAGGTCATTAAACAGACATGGGCTATGATGGGGGTCATTTTTGGCCTAAGAAGGTCCATTAAACGGACATTGGGGTTTCCCAAACTCTTCCAAAGCCCCTCCAATGCTTCCTACATCCATCCTAACATCATAATCACTCATAATCACTCATAATCTTCCCAATTTCACTTCTTCTAATGCAATAACACTCCTAAAACATTCATTAACCAATTTGAGTGCATTAAACTCCCAAATCTAAACTCAAAGGAATTATAACATACACAACTCTCATCATTTATCATAGCTGTCATGTTCATACTTCCCATGCACCATCATCACTTATAATGCCCATATCTCACAACTCCGATACCTAAAATTTACACACTTTATAGTGTCGGAAAGCTAAGAGGATAAGTTACAACTTTCCAGAAGATAACTCTATCTAGTTCTACCTACCTTATTCTAGATTTTCCCTGGAGTTAGTTCATAAAATTAATCCTTATGAAATACTTAAAGTTTGTCCCAAATTCATTTCCTTAACTAATGTGACATCATTCTTAACAATTCAAGTACCAATTGGAATTCATCAAACTCTCAACCTCAATTCATTTGACTCTTCATATTCAACAACCTCTCATCATTCATAACATTCCTATCTTTCTTTTCCATAGTGCCTCACTTATATATATAACAATAGTTCATGTTCAAGATTCATTAACTCAAGTGAATAGCTTCTTCAATTATATCTAATTTCAACTCACATCATCTATACACAATTCATATTTCATTAACATCATAAGATAAGTGTTTACAAGCCTTATTGGCATCTCATGTGACAATACATCACTTCGCAAAATCCCCAAATTACACAAGATACTTGAATGATATTTGATCAAAAAGCAACTACAACCTTGTTTTACATAAATTACTCCAAAACAAAGTAAAACATGCAAATTCAGAGTGATGCCTTGACTCACTTTTGCTCGATCTCATTTTCTTCAACTGAGGATAAGACGGAAAGTGGGGGTGAGCTTGAAAACTCGTAGGTAACAGCTTATAATGGAAAAATAAGCAAAACCATTCAAAAAACTCAGTGTCATAGAAAATTCTTGTTGAAATTCATAAAACATTTGTTTCTCAAATTCTCATCATGTTGTCAAAATCATATCAACATAATTTATGCATTTTTCAACTTGTTCCCAATTCATAAACACATAAGAACATCATAAATGGTTTGGGTGGATTCAAAATAGAACGTACTACACATTTCTCCCATGGGTCCTATGTAGCCGTGAACAGAACGTACTAACGCAATCCCACATAATGGTTCTACGTAGCTGTGAACTTATGGGAATCCATGAAGGAGCTCCATGTCACTAGCGGGACAGGTGGGAGAAGTCTTTAACTTGGTCAATGTGCACGTGACTTAACTCAGGGGACCACCATAGACCCACGTAACATGTAATTCATTAACTGAAAACATTTTGTCCATATGGCATATTTTTGAAAACTTGTCTTTCATAAGCATGAAATATTTCATATGCATTTCCAAAAATCAATTTCATAAACATAAAGTCTTTTCAAAATCATTTCCATATCACAATTCATCATCCAAAATTTATACACCAAAAAATGTAACAATTTCACAAATCATTCAAAAACAACAATTGCCACAATGATAAAGCAATGAGAAATCATTTTATTCTTTTGAATAAAAAGAAAACATAATGGATCATTATCTAATTATAAATATGAAACCCACCTTGAATTTCCTTTCTTAATACTTGCTCCTCTTTCCTTACTTGATTTCCTTCAACATTAACAAAAATTCCTAAATCAATAGGCATTCCAATTGGAGAACCCTAAGAACATATTCATAAAATTGATCCTAGAATATTTAAGCCCATACATTTCTTAAGCTATATGAACCAAAACCCTTTCAAAAATCCAACAAATCAAAAATGCTCTTTCCTTGATTCTTCACCAAACAATGTGTTTCTTGGCTCCAATGGAAGTTCTAATCTCCCTCTTCCTTTTTCCCTTTTTGAACATTCTCAAAATCTTCCTTTAAAACTAAGAAAAATCAAAACCTAGCTTGCTCTTCTTTTTCTCTCATCTTTCTCTCTTTTTCGTGCTTCTCTCTTCTCTCTCTTTCTAATTCACGTTCTTGGCTTCTTTATATGCAAGCCCACTCTTTTCTTCTCCCTTTTATAGCATTAATGATTGTACAAAGACCGTTCTACCCTTTCTTATATGCCTTGTAACTTAAATGCTTAAGTGATTTGCCAATTTTGCCCCTCATGCAATCTTACCACCTGAACACTATAATTCAATTAACCCATGTCATAAAACCTTACTCACATTAACATGCTAATTAACTCCACAAAAATACTCTATTAAGACCTCAAAATTCATTTAAGTCATTGCCTAACTTCTTCCAAAAATCAAGACCTTTTCTGATTAGGTAATTGAAGGAATTTGATAACACTTCCTTCTAGAAAAATGTTCCTCATTGTCTCAATTTTCTAATGACATCAAAATAATTCAATTTGGTTCAGAAATCTGAAAGTTATATCTCAAACATTTCCAAACTGTTCTTATACTAAAACAATATTCTATGCTCAAATTCCATCCAAAAATTGATATTCTTAGAGACTAAATTGAAACTCAATTTCATCAGACAATTTATAGCCCTATCTCTCTAGTTTAATCCAAATTAAAAATCATCTCATTTGGATAACTAGAGAAAAAGGTATGGCTAAAACACCGAAGCTTACTCAGTAAACATGTTTCAACTACATTTTCCAACTTATGACTTCCAACATTTCACATACAATTTTTCTAACTTCCAAGAAATGTTTGTGGTCCAACAAGTTTTATTGGGTTAGTCAAATTGACATATGTGGTATTGTTTCTGAGAGGCAGTTATGACATAAAGTTAAGAAGAGAGAAGCTGCTTGGATTTAAAATGTCAGCTTTGCCTCTTGTGATCATCGGATGAGTTGATAGGGTAGTGGGAATAAGATTTGTGGGTAATTGTACCGTGGTTTGTGGAGAAGAAGATGTGGGTGTTGGGGATGGAGAAGTGTGTGGTAGCATAACTATAGGAATGATTGGTGTTGAGTGAGTTGATCGTCGTTTGGATGGTTTAGGGATAGATTGTGAGGTGAACAAAGACTGTTTGTCTAAGTAGGGAAAGGAGGTTTCACAAATTAGATATGGCTGTTGATAATAACGCGACCAGAGGCAAGGTTGAGATAGCGATACCCTTTTTGATGTAAGTTGTAACCTAAGAAAAGACAGGGGGTAGACCTTTGTTCTAATTTATGGCATATCTATAATAGAGGAAAACAGAGGCAATCGAATACTTTCAAGTAAGAATAATTAAGTTATTGTTGAAATAAAACAGAAAAGGGAGAGTGATTTTGTAGTACAGGTGTTGGTAGACAATTGATGGTGTAGATGGTATCTTGAAAGGCTTCAACCCATAGAGACAGCAGAGCACATGAATGGTTGAGCATGGTTCTACCCATTTCAAAGATATGGCGGTGTTTGAATTCAATAACACCATTATGCTGTAGTGTATGGGAGCATGAAGATTGAAAGAAAATGCCACAGGAAGTAAGATATTGTTGAAAATGGTGACTGACAAATTCCCCACCATTATCTAAGCAAAAAAACTTAATAGTGGTGGAGCATAAGTGTTTGAAATGTTGCTTGAAAGTAACAAAGCACTATAGTGAATTAAATTTGTGTCTCATCAGATAAAGCCAGGTGAAACGAGAGTAATCATCTACAAACGAAATATAATATTTATAGCCAGTGATAGAAGAAAGTGTTGATGTCCATACATCACAATGAATTAATTCCAGAAAAGTTGTACTAAAAGTGATTTGATCAAAAAAATGGTAAATGACAAGCCTTAGACTCGAGACAAGTGGAACAGTGGGAGCACTGGTTCCATGTATTAAGTGAGAAACCTAACTGAGAAAGTAAGACTTGAAGAACATTAACATGTGGATGACCCAGAAGAGTATGCCAAATGTCAGATGATGAAGTTTGTAAGTCATGATGTCCATTTGAGCTTGGTGAGGATGGAAACCAAGGGTAGAGTGGGTTATCACTAGGGCAACAAAGAAGCTCCTTCCCTATCTTTGCACACTATATAACAAAACCCCAGGCATAAAATTCAAAGAAACAATCATTTTCAGTTGCAAATTGTCTAAATGGATATTAAATTCTTGGCTAAATGAGGAACATGCAAAGTGTGCGTTAAGTAGAAAGTATGATTAGAGCAGTGAAGTTGTCTATCACCAATGGATTTGACAGAAAGAATCAAACCATCACCCACTACTATAAATTTAGACCCATAGTAATGAAAGAAAGATGAGTTCGTACAAGAGTCATTGACCATATGATTTGTTGCCCTTGTGTCCATGTAGTGAGAGGGATCAAAAGAATCAAAACCCGATAAGCTTGCAGACGAAACAAATAGGACCAGACAAGGTAGTTGGTCATATCAAGCTTTTCGGGAACAAAATCAGTGATATTGAAATTAAAGGAAGAGGAGTAAGAGATAAGAGTGGTGGTAGAAGAAGTTGGAGTTGAGAGTCATCGTAGAGAATCAGAATGTCAAGGGAAGAGAGGAAAAATAGTAAAGAACCAAGAAAAAAAAAAGATAGGGAGGATCAAAGAATCTACTCTAATACCATGAGAGTTAGTGAATGTGCCTCCTTACCCTTGTTGTGGGTGGAGGTTATATATAGACATTTATATAATTCTGTTAGTTATATTACAACAATAATGAGAAATTTATTATAATGATTATAACGACAGTTAATGGTACATGTATCTGTAACTCTTATCACATCACAACTTCTTATTAATATTGTCGCATGTGTAATAAATAGATCTTCCTCTAAATGAATCTAAATGGAATTTGTAGACTTTACAGTTACTTTCTATAGATATTTTACTAAGTTAGGCTAATTCATTTTTATGTTGGAATTATGTAAATACGCTGCCTTATAAATTAACAAGACATAAATTTTTATGAATGATAACTCTTGGTCATAATCATGACATGAATTTATTGATCTCAATACACGAAACAGCCAAAACTATATAAATCGTAATTGAACCTTATCCTTTTTACTCTATTATTGTATATATGGTAGATTTTATCTAAAAAGAGCTACTTTCGTTGTTTCTACCATAAGGAAATTTCCCCTGCTGTCTCTTTAATTCAATCCCGTTACTTTCCTACCATGGTCATTTTAGTTATGAACACCTTACCTACTCTCTAAACCATAATCAGGAAATAACTTAAATTGGCTATCATGGAACTACCAAATAATGTCCAATTAAACATTTCCTCCTCAATTAAGTTCTTTGGAAGGCTTCAACATATATAGACATCTATACAAAAATAGGAAGTTGTAGGAAAAGTTTTGTTGTTAAATAGCCAAACAACTGGTGATAGTCCTCTGTGGAGAGGCAAGCATCACATTTCCTTTCAATCTAATAATTTCTAGAACTATTGAGTTTCTTAAAACACCTTTGGTTAACAATGGAATTCAAGTTCTCAAGGTTCCTTTTTCTTTTTCACGTCTGCTAATATAACCTCAAGTTGTTTCTTTACAGGGAGTTCAGCCACCTAACAATGCGGAGCATGAACCAGATCGACAAAGAGCTTCCATATCCTGCGATCAACTTCACCGCAGATGCAACTCATGCTCAAGATCAGGGCCTCGAACCACTAGGCCACAACAGTGAGTGCGCCAAGAAGCTTAAAAGGTGATCAATATACGTGCATTCCTGAATATCAGTAGCAAACATGTCCACGACCTAGACAATTTAAGTGTTGTGCTGCTTACTACTTCTTGTCTCTTGGTATTGTTATTTATGTCCTGAAGCCTATAAAAGGCAGCACAAAAATATGATTCTAGCAAGAAGTGTTTACCCCTTTTGTGCGGACAATTTTCAAAAGGAACATACAAGTCCAATTATAGATTGGTTTGTGGTTTTATTGCATGAAAATTCTTAATTGACTTTGGTATTACATTATTTACAAACGGCAACTTTTTTTCTTCATACAGTAATTCGAAACCAAATTGAAATATTTAGTCTATAAAATTTACTAACCAAATCTTAAGATTAAAGAGGCCTTAGTGTGATAATGAATTGAGATTAGATATCACTTCTTATTTACCTGTTTATTTGAGTGTGGCTATCACTAAGTGATTTTAGGTTTTATTTGGAAGTATTATAATTAAAATGTTCTAAATAAAAGTACATACGAATAAAAGTAGTAAAGTGTAAATGTTGAGAACAAAATAAGTGTTTGTAGCAAAAAACAAGTATTTTTGAGACTTTGATTTAAAATATATTATAAAAATAATTTAAAATAATTATGAGAGATATTTTCAACCATATCTAGTTCTTTAAAGTTGAAGAAAATTTAATTGTGTGAGGAAGAATAAAGATCATATGTCATTTCTTGTTTGTCTCTATAATTAGGATTATAATAATTAAGTGAATTTAAGTTTTGTTTGTATTTTTTGTTGAAATTATATTGTAATTAAAAGGTGTTGTGACCAAAAAAAATACTTATGATTAACAAAATAATAACATTATAATTTTAGTAAAAGCACCTTTTGGTTTGATCATTTGAAACAAATCTTGTATAAAATATTTTTTTAAAATAGTTTTAAAACATAACTAAACTTCTAGAATTTCCTTATACTGCTTCCTTTTCATGAAACATATCTTGATTATTTCTGTTTGCAGAATTTTGGCCAACAGAGAATACTCTCAGAGATATCGAACCAAGCAATTGCAGTACATTACTAGCCTTGAATCAGAACTAAAATCTCTCCAAGTAAGCTAAACTAGATTTGTATATATAATTAAATATATACAAGAGCACACCGGAAGTATATATTTCCATTTCACTGGTCAGTAGGTTCTAGTTTCTATCACCCACTGTAAAGCAGAACCCTATGTTGAAATGATCAGCACGACTTGTTTCTTGATTATTATGCTGATTAATACTTTTATAGGCCAAGGTCTCAATCATCATTTCCAGGATCAATCATGTTTGTCAACAGAACTCGGTATTAAGAGCTGAAATCCTTTCAGTAAAGCCGAAACTTTTTGCCACCTGTAACGAACTCGCACTCAAACAAGGTCCTCTCCTTCTCTTAACTTTTTCTCTGAGAGGACGAATATAATAAAGTTTTTATGTAACATGCAGTTGAGTTTGAGGAACTGAAGAAGGAAAGGGAAATAATGAAGCAGTATTTTATGACTCTAAAACAACGGGTGCAGGGGTTCGAAAGAGAACCAACAGACAAGAACAATGAAGTTCAGAATTTAGACACGAATCACTATGCTAGTGACTCCATACTCAATATCTTCAATGAAACAGTTGTTCAGGAACCTCAAACTCGGATGAATCGTCACAACCCTAATCACTTTGGAGATGAAGAGACGAAGAACTTATTATGCTCTCTGACAAGGGACGAGCAGTCTTCAACTTATTTCTGATTTTGTCTTTTCCTGTTCCGGTTCGTGGAATAATCCTATTCTCTATTGTCTTTTGCTTTCATGTTTGTTCTTCTTTCAAACCTAAATCTGATGATCTATCCAACTGGACCTGGAATAATGACTCAGAAGCTTAGCCATCCTTCATTTTCAATGCTATTCAGTCTTCATAGCTAACTGATTATATTCTGCATATCATGCATAATTCATACCAGCGAAAATTCGAAGAACATAGTGAGCTTTGATTTTGTTTTTCTTTGTGAAAGTAAACAGTTTCATTAACTCCACCCGTAACAGAAAAATTGACAAAGTTACACATATACTAGATAACAAAAACTTGCTAGCTATCTTAACACTCCAAAAAGAAAATTAATAAGAAACTACTTGGGAATTAGTGGCAAGACCAGTAAACTTCCATTAAAATTGATAAAGTATATAATGATTCAATCAAAAACATTATCAAGTATTAGGTAACCTCCTATAATAAAACCTCTATAAATGAATATTTTTGGGACCTGAAAAATTATTATCTTATACAGAGTTATTAATTTATCGATAAATGAATATTTTATTAATTTATCGATAAATTAATAT
>JANVCQ010000008.1:27166721-27178133 GCA_025531925.1 Erythroxylum plowmanianum
GTTAAAGAACAACAAATTAATAAAATATGCTTAATTAGGGTGTAGGCCGAGATTGAACCAAAGAACCGGGTCCCTACCGAATTCCCCACATTTATCATTTTTGCATGTTTTCTTTAATTTGTTTTTATTAGTTAGATTCATTTTATTTTGTTCTTTCAAAAATCCAAAACCCCCTTTTTCTTAATTTTATTTCTTAAACTTTATACACACTCTCTGTGGGATCGACCTAGACTCACCACTGCTATAGTAGTAGTCTAGTTATTTTAATTTTGACTAGCGTTATGACGCGCGATCAGGGGCATCTAGATAACAAGTCTTAAAAGCAGTTTCAATAGTCATAGAGTGACTCGTTGTAATCTTGACGTGTTGAATAGATCTCCTTCCACATTGACGACATTCTGAAGGCTGGAAAATATTTCTTCAAGAATGCCTTTCGTAGATTGGCCCAACTATGATACGCATTCGCCACATGTCTCGGGAGGCTCATATACCACTCCCTTACTTTTCCTTCCAAAGATAGGTGAAAAACCTTCCATAATACTTGATCGAGTGAAGTTCCCATAGGTTTCATACTTTGACAAATCATTGACAAAGATTGCAAATGGATGTAGGGATCTTCTCCTATCAAGCCATGCAATTTAGGAAAAGAGTTAATGAGCAATCCTTTAACTTCAAAATTCACATCAAAATTAGGACAAGAAGTAGTAAATGGGTCATAGTTCACATAAGAGGTAGTTACTTCCCTAATGGTCCTTCTTTTTTTATTTCCCTTATTCTCACCAACTCACTCCTACATCTCATTACCTCCATTATCAACATTTCTAGGCTGATTAGCATTAAAGTTAGGGTTTTGCAAAAAAATTGGGCTTTCAGCCATGATCACTCCTTCTATCGATTTTGGAGATAATGGACAACTACTTAGCTGACTAGACTCTTCTTCGACAACTCCTTTCTAATCTTTCTCAAACGTCCCTCAATTGTGGGATAGAAAGGTAGAAGTTTAGCTCTCCAGAGCATGCACAGGAACAATTCAAATAAAAATAAAATGTAACAAAATTGCTTGCAAGCACACAAAGTCAAATAAAAAGGTCAGATGTGATGGATGTAAGTGTGTAGGTGTATGAAAGTATGTGTGAGAGTAAAGTATGCAAGTAAAATGTGTATGTATCAAAACGCAATCAAAGAAATGTTCAAAACTATGTGGGTTCAAAAATGTTAAGTATGAAAAGTGCAAAAAGTTCAGTATCCTATTTGTTTGTGTTTTCAAATTTTTATGCTAAGTCAAGAAAATGAAATCCTATGCTATTGACAAGTATGAAACTAAACTATCTAAAATGTAATCTAAACAAAGGTTCCTAACCTCACTTAGTAGCAAAAATGACAAAAGCTAACCTAGAGAACCAATTGCTTGGTTCCCCGGTAACGATTCCATTTTGATCCGAGCCTTAGTACTTAACCTTGGAGGTTAAATCAAAAATATAATCCAAGGATTGCAATATAGGTTATAACCTCGGTTCATCTCACTTAATCGGAGCCTAAATGAATGGACTTAAGCTAGCCTATATGTCATGAAATGCAAGCTAAATTGGTAAGGAAGGGGGGTATTGTCTTTAGAAATCTTAATTGTATTAAAAGGAATTGTAAGAAAAATGTGTCAAAAAGTATTTTTGGATTTTTGGGAATGTAAAAATAGGAAGATAAAGACAATAATCAAATGATGACAATATCCTTTTGAAAATGAGCTTTGGCTATCATAGTTTGAAATCAATTTTCATTAGGAGTGAGAATCACTAAGTTTCAAACGGGTAAACCTTAATGAACTCTTTAGGTCCAAGGTCTTAATCAATGAACTCCATTTGTTAAGACCTTATTAAATGCCCTTAGTGTGTGTAGTGGGTAAGTCAATGCTACAAGTCATTTTAGGATCTCAAATCAACTCAATATCAAACACAACTATACAAGATAAAAGAGAGATTCAACAAGATCACAAATAGACATATATGAGACTTCATATATTTAAGCTCAAATACATCAACAAATCCCAACAACACAATGAATATCTAACACTTGATTAAACTCTAATAAAAAATGTTCAATTATAAATTACAAATCTTAAACTTCGGAGTTCATAAATCATAGCTAAACATGGATTAAGCTACTCCCCTTTTAAGCTCGTTGAACTCAATCCATTGCTACATCTTCAAAAGGATTGAGGTGATTAGCCATGCATAGCTCCAAGAGACGTCACAACTGAGAAACCACTGGAGATACCCATGGTAGTAGCCGAAGGTGGAAAAATGGAAGAAAAATGGAGCAAAAGAGAGAACAAAGGTGTGCATTGATGGAGATGAAAAAAAAGAGATGATGGAGAGTGTGAGTGAAGTGTCGGCTCTGTTTCTCTTATTAACTTATCCTAAAATAGGTCTTTTTTCATAAAACGGGTCAATGGATCGGGTTGCACAGTCGGTTACTTTGCCGAAAATGGTACAGGTCTGTGTCACTTTGAAGTTTTTGCCGCAACGAGAACATGCTTCGCTGCAGTGAACTTTTCTCAAAAGACTTTATTAACTCAGCTTTAGCTTTTGCTGTGGTGCAAACATATTCTTTGCCGCAGAGACCTTTTCCTGAAAGGTCTCTGCAGTAATTCTTCATACTTCATCGCGAAAAAACATCAACGTTGTCGTGGTAAACTTTCCTATTGCCCTATTGACTTGTTGACTTGTCATCTTTGGCCTTCACTCCTTGGCTCTACTTCTTGAATCTCCTAAAATAAAAAAAGGTAGTTTGTAGTATCAATTGTTCTAAAAATCAATTTAGTGCAGTTACTAATCATTTGTGACAATTTTACCCTCAAACTACATAAATTAAAGGCAAGCACTCAAGAGTTACATTAAGCATAAAATCTGAAAATAAGCACCAAGACGTGTAATAAAAACCAAGAAATTGTCACCAATTGATATAAGAAACTTGGGTTCAATAAGTCTTCTTCTTCTCTTTTTCTTCGTTTCTCACGGGGGGTTAAACATCTTGGTTGTATATCTAGAACAATCTTTATTGATGTTCTACTCGTAATTGGATAGATTGTATACCAATCCTTTCAAATCTTCATTAGATATGGTTCTGCCTTCTCATCTCGCAGAATACCATATAGTCTTCATTCTTCATGAATGAGAAGATGTATTGTCTGATCGTTTATTGGTATAGGTTCGACTTGCACCTTGACTGTCTTAGCCTTTTGTTGAACATCAGATGAAACTCATATTTCCTAAATTCATATATCTTAATATCAAAATAATCCATTTCTTAAATTTTAACATTGATTAACCTTATCAAACCCTTAGCCACTTAATCCAACATAAAACTAGGTTCATTTTCAAGCCTTAATCAAGTTCAAATACACCAATATAAAGTGTTTTTGTCCTCATGTGGTTTAACAATTGCACAAAACATAATTTACCATATCGAAACCTTACCCACAATAGTGGGGTACCTTCCTACAATTGTTATAGAAGCTAATGAATCTGCCCACGATCGTGGATTACCCATTTTCCTGTGATTTTCCATATTCAAACATCTTTATTCCAATTCAAAACACCTTTATAATAGTTCCTAAATTATGCCTTAAGTATCTTAATTATATGTCAATTTCTCACCAATCTCATCTCCAATCCTAACTCAAAATCATTGATTTGGTAGCTCATGACTATTGTCTTTCATGCATCAAAACAAAATAGAAACTATCCAATTCACTATCTCATTCTAGCACAACCTCATCATCAACATAATATGCAATTCATTCCAATTTCATCATCACAAACTTTCTATTATAACATTCCATAAAGAACAATCTTTTAATTACTTGTCTAGCTCAAATTCCAGCTTAAAGATCCAGCAATTCAGCTCTCTATGCATTCAAAATCATCGAAGTACAAGATGAAAGTAGGATGTTTCCAACAGAAGTAAAATGGTGATAATAGATTATAGCTATCATTGAGTAGATTTTCTTGTATAGATCTTATAGTGAATATTAACGAAATGGAAACAAGGTGCATAAGTTGGGAGGGTTTCAGTGGTGAGAGTAGTGGAAAAGAGAAGAATGAACTAAACTGAAACTTCTCTTATAGAAACTTGACACATCGAATGCTAAGTGTCACCATCTTACATTAACATTTTTCCTTAGGCATGTAAGTCACTTGTCCTATGTATATGCTGTCAATTGTCACCTAGTTATCAGTCCATTTGTCACTCCATGATCAATGCCAATTTTCAATTAATTAGCTATGCTAAATGTCACTCATTTATAGGCTTACTCATCCTAATTTTTCATGTGTCAATTTGTAAAACCACTTGGCATTTTTCCTAGACCAATTTTACATTTTAATTCACCAATTTTCCAATTGTACCAATTAATTCTAAATTTACTACTTGTAATCAATCAAACCAAAATGCAAGGCATAAAAAACACACAATTTACATCATGATCATTTTAAACCTTTCATACCCCAAAACAAGTGCATATATTATCTTTTCAATGTGTACTAATTCAAAATTCATATGTACACATAGACGTAGCTAGGTGGGGCCCAATGGGGCACTGGGCCCCTCAAAATTTAAAAAAATTAAATATTTTTTATTTTTAATTAATATATATATATATATATATATGTGTGTGTGTATATATATATAAGGAAGGAGTTATTTGAAGTTTAGTGGTGTATTGGGCCCCCCAAAATTTTAAAAAATTAAATATTTGGGCCCTCCCATCTTAAATTCCTAGCTCCATCACTGTATGTACATGTCAATGATATGCATGCGAATGAAATGCAATTCATGAATTCTTAATGATATGGCCATGTGCAATATTCTAGGGTTCTAACTCTTGATATAGAAAAGGAGCTATTACAAATAATCTTTTTAAAAATAAATATAAATTAAATTAAATGATACAAAAATAGAAACAAGCTTTGATTCTAACTAATGTTAACCCACCAAAAAATATGCCCTAGAAAATTTATAAATAAGTTTAAATAAAACAAAAATAGATAAAATAGATGCATAATGGAATTCATTTTTTTATTACAATTAATTAATAAAAAATTCGTAAAGTATTTGAATGCCACATAGAAACAATTCTTTAATAAGTTCCAAGTTCAATAAAGAATAAGGAAAAGAAGCTCTAACAATTATTATTAAATAAATACCGTAAATATTTCTAGCATTGAAAAGTAACGTGATTTAAATTCTATACATGAAACTAAGGTCTCCAAACTTAAATAAAACTAGAGCTTCGATTGAGCTAGGTCTTGATCATAGTCATAGGCCAAGCTGTGTTGACCAAAACATTAACTTTAAATGGTATCATAGATCATGCCACTAAATTTTAAAACATAATTTTTCCCTCTCTTTAATTTTTTGTAAATTTCTTCAAAAACCCTCTTCTTAAATAAAAACCTAAACACTTTAATTTCCCTTTAATTATCATAAGTTGCAACCACTTTTTCCCCTCAAAATCCAAAATTTTAAGCCTATAAGGCTCAAAACTCTTTTTTTTTTGGAAATTTTGCATATTGAGAAAATTATTATCTATTTTTATTCTTAACTTTTCCATAATACACAACTATGACTTCATAATTATCGCTACAAACAAAAGAAAGAATTTACAAGTAATTCAAGGTAGCTCTAAAAGTAGAGAGCATATAAAAGCTAAGGCTTCATCCCAAAATAGGCACCTATACTTACATTTTTCAACGAAGATAAACAAGAATGGTAGGCTTTCTTGAATCTTATAGATGTCAAATAAAATAGAAGAATAAATTTGAAACGATTTGGAGCGTGTGGGTTTGGTATATGAAATGAACAATTATAAATGGCAATCAATTATTGACATAACTAGCAATGCCTTTTGAGAAATCACTTTAGAAATTTTAATTACATTGACAATGTTTATGAATGCTAAATATTAAAAAGAATGTAATAGAATTAAGATTAGGAGAAATTAAATGATTTCCAAATTATATTTTATAGTATAATGTATGTTTTGTATACCTAAATAGGTGAAAATAAAGGACTTAAGAAAACTATATATAACTGATTTTTCCATCAACATTTATAAGAGGAAACCTAAAGAATTTTGGAAAATCATATCAACTAACACCTTTGACTACGATCCATTAACAAAAAAAAGCAATCAAATCATCTCTTTTGCCTTTCTATATTTTAATGAAGTAATATCTCATTCATTTTAAGGGAGAAAGGAGAGTACAAAAGTAGTAACACGTGGAGATTTGTTCTATTTGATGTGCATAGTTAGAAGGAGACTGTGTCATCTAGAATTATGTTTTGCCATGTATCTTGAACATATGGGAAATAAAAAGCACGATGTAATATTTAGAGCTATTATCTGACTGCACTATTAAAAAACTAAGTGTTTTTTATTTTTTTTAAACTTAATTACTAGGTATTGCATAAGAGTTTTCGACCTTGAAATGATAAGGCTTATAAAATTAATATAGTTTATAAAGTTGATAACACTTATATTTTATTTTTCTTAGAGATGGAGTTAAAGTCCTTATAGTAAAAAATGTTAGACTATTTTATGTCCCATGTGACTTATAGTTTGAGTCCCATGAAAAGCACCCAAAATAATAGTTATTGGGTATTAAATAATGGGTCTCAAATGGGTCACAAACTCTTTTCCTCTCTCTTTCAACACTAAATCATCGTACTGGTTGGTGAACCATCATAATGGTTCGTGAAGCAACACGATGATTGGAACAATTTGTATATAAGTTTTAAAAAAACTTATGAATAGATATAGAATTATTATCTTAAGTATTGAAGAAACATTAACGAAATCATGGATACAGGTACACACAAAATTATTTGATCCAGAATTGTCTTACAAAAAAATTACACAAGAGAAAAGTAGAGCCTGAGTGTAAGAGAAAAGTAGAGCTCAAGTCGCTAGCTAAATTTATATAAGTTGTTGATATAACTCAGGATGAAGACACAGCCGAGGGGCCTAGAGAAATCAAACCTTTCCCACAGTAGCTAATGTAGGAAACGATTATTATCACCATTCATTGTATAAAGACCAAAATGCATAGTCAAAACTATGTTTTCATAGTTTTTGGAGGCAGATAGGAAGTTGAGTTCTCTAGATTAAGTTGACGCTTAAAGGATTATAAGTTAAAATTGAATTAATTTATGATTTAATGCAAGTTTTTAAATGCTTAACTAATTGATTAATAATGCAATTGAGTGAAGGATATATAGTCTTAATTTATAAAATTGATTTGTTAAATTATTTTTTCAACTTACTACCTTTTCAATTAAGTTTAAATTAATCTGCTTAAGGATAAGTAGAAGCTTAACTATGGGGATATTCATTGTGCATGAAATTGCAAATATTTTAACTATTTTTCTTATTTTAATGATAAATTACCTTATTATACTTAATTGTTTTTTATCTTTTCATATAGTTATACAAACTAGTTATTGAGATAGTATTATTCAAGAAAAATCATAATGAAAATGTAAATTCATAAAAGAACACAATCTAGGCCATGTTCATGTTCTAGCCTCAATTGATTTTAGGATTTCTAAACTAGGTCTTATTTTTTTAACCTAGATGGACTATGGGTAGGTTAGAATTGAGTTTAATTTGTGTTTATTGCAATTTTGTGATTTTTTTTGAGTTTATAAATTTTATTAGAATGATGTTTTGAATGGAACCTTGATTGTTTTAGGAAACCAAGGGAATCCTACCTAAGAGTAGGGGGAAAGGCAAGTTTGACTTGGATTTTCGCAAGCTAACTAGGTGGGTAACATATTTATGGTTATAGTGTAATTGAGCAAATTCTTGCATATGTGTGTATATTGAAATTGACTTGTTTGTAAATGTTGAAAAACACATGATGAAATATGACTATGTCATACCTCAAAAGAGGTCACGACATTTTATATTAAATGAAAAGAAGACAAAGCATAAAAGTATGACCAGTATGAGAAAACGATTTAGGAGAGAGTGGAACCATTTTGTTCGTCACATGCACGTTAACAAGAGTCTTCTCCGAGCTTCCCGCTTGTGACATATGAGCTCCGAAATTGGACTCATTCTGTTTATGGAGTAAACTTCAGTTTCTCCATTCTGTTTCCATGGAGTCGTCGAGTTATTTGTTGTACAATGCATCTTTAATTTGTCATATATGATGCATTGGAGTGTTATGTGCTATAAGTTTAAACTAAATTGAAGAATGCTTAAATTATTGAATATACGCCTTTATATATATATATATACATATTCTTGAATTTGTGGTCAATTACCAATGGCTATAAATATGTTAGTCACTGAGCTGTGTAGCTCACCCTACTATTCCCTCCTCAGGTATAGAACAAGAAGGTTAGCAATCTTTGCAAGGCATCAAAAACTCTAAGATATTAGAAACTTATGTAACTAAGTTAGTTCGATCACTTTTGGATAGCTTTATAAGCATGTTAAACATTGAGCATCCTATGTATGTTGAATTATGTGTAAAGCTTTTAATTATAATGTTAATTATGTAATTAAAGTTATGTATGAATTTCTTTTGACTTGGCAAATGAGTTTATAACTGAAAAGTTCCACAGGTGTATCTGCATGTTTCTTTTGTAGTTGTACATTTCAAAATCCTAGTCTTTCCTAGGTGTAAAAATTGTGTGTCGACTTAAGGGGAAAAATTGGACTAATTGAGGTGAAATTAGTTAAAGTATTCCTCTGGAAAGCTGTAGCTTATCTTTTTAGCTTTCCAACGATGTATAGTAAGAAATTTTTGGACATTGGAGTTGAAAGTTATGATCTTTATGAGGGGAGATGTTCAGGAGTGTATTCTGTTTTGTCTTAAGTTGACTCTGCTTCGTCTTATGTTGACCTTCTGCTTTTTCTTAGGTTGACCTTCTGCTTCATCTTAAGTTAACTATCTGCTTCATCTTAGGTTGACTTTCTACTTTGTCTTAGTTTGACCTTCTGCTTCGTCTTAGGTTGACCTTTTACTTAGTCTTAAGTTGACTCTGCTTCGTCTTAGGTTGACCTTCTCCTTCGTCTTATATTAACCATCTGCTTCTTCTTAGGTTGACCTTCTGCTTCATTTTATGTTGACTAGGACATCTCCTAGTATAAATTTGACCATCTAGATGTCAGAATCTACCTTCAAGGTCTTATGAAAGTTGTAGATTTTGAAGTCCTCTTTCAAACCATCTAAAGAACACCTTAATCCTATATCTCTAGGGAAAGTTATGACAATTGTCCCAATTGGTCTAACCCTTCATCTAGTTTTGTCTGACCCTATTGTCTGGTCCACTTTTGACCCTGCAGACTATAAAATTTGTCTTTAAGGTCTTCATAAAAGTTGTATATCTTAAAGTCCTCTTTCAAACCATCATAAGAACACCTTAATCCGATATATCTAGGAAAAGTTATGACAATTTTCCCAATTCGTCTAACCCTTCATCTGGTTTCATCTGACCCTATGGTCTGGTCCACTTCTAAACCTAAAGATGATAGAATTTGTCTTGAAAGTCTCTATGAAAATTGTAGATCTTTAAGTCCTCTTCCAAATCATCTAAAGAACACCTTAATTTGATATCTCTAGGGAAAGTTATGATAATTTTCCCAATTCATCTGACCCTTCATTTGGTTTCGTGTAACCCTATTGTCTGGTCCACTTTTGACCCTGCAGATGATAGAATTTTTTTCTAAATATTCATGAAAGTTGTATATCTTGAAGTCCTCTTTCAAACCATCCAAAGAACATCTTAATCCAATATCTCTATGGAAAGTTATGACAATTTTCCCAATTCGTCTGACCCTTCATCTAGTTTCATCTGACCCTATTGTCTGGTCCACTTTTGACCCTACAAATGATAGAATTTGTCTTCTAGATCTTCATGAAAGTTGTATATATTGAAGTCCTCTTTCATACGATCCAAATAACAACTTAATCCCATGAAAGTTGTATATATTGAAGTCCTCTTTCATACAATCCAAATAATTCCTTAATCCCATATCTCTAGAGAAAGTTATGACAATTTTTCCAATTCGTCTGACCCTTCATCTGGTTTCATCTAACCCTATCATCTAATCAACTTTTGACCCTATAGATGATATAATTTGTCTTCTAGTTCTTCATAAAAGTTGTATATCTTAAAGTCTTATTTCAAACCATCTAAATAACACCTTAAGTTGATATCTCTAGTGAAAGTTATGACAATTTTCCCAATTCATCTGACCCTTCATATGGTTTCATTTGACCCTATTGTCTCGTCCACTTTTAACCCTTCAGATGATAGAACATGTCATTTTGGTCTTCATGAACGTTGTAGATCTTGAAGTCCTCTTTCAAAAAATCTAGAGAACACCTTAATTCGATATCCATAGCAAAAGTTATGACAAATGTACGAAAATAGGTTTAGTATGGTTGAGGGAAAGTACTGTTTCAGTTAATGACTCCGAATGCTAGGCATGCTAGGCTCTGGAAGCAGGGTCCAGCATTGTTTGGTATCAGAGTGATGTTTGTTTCCTAGACTTAGAATGCATAGTAGGATGAATTGTTTTGTTATGTGATTACTCGTTGCATTGTGAATGGATTGAATTGCATTAACTGACATGTATGTCATGCATACATGTAGGGGTTAGGATTTTAAAATGAAATGTAAGCTAATAGTTAGTGCTTACATTTAAGGAGTAAGTTGTCACTTTGTAGAAGAATGTGAGGAGTATTGCAAGGATTGATTTCACCTAACTCTTCACCAAGGGAGGAGAGTACTGATGAATCAGTAGCCCCAAGAAATGTTGAGGCTTTTATAGGGCAAGGTAGTGAGCCCGTTGGATCACAGACGCTGGAGTCTCCTCTTCTGCAAGAGCAAATGCCTACTCCATTGGATCCAAGGATGTTTCAGGCATTTGCTCAGGCCATGGCCAAATGCGGCAATCTTATGATTCGACCCCAATCAAGAAGGGGAAATAGTGTAATAAGCTCAGGAAGTAAAGGGCAGTGGATTTCTATGGAACAACAGATCCAGAAGAAATAGAGACTTGGTTAATAAAGACCGAAAGGATACTGGATCAAATGGAGCCTAAGGGTGATGAGAAAGTTGTGTATGCTGCAAGCTTGCTATAGGGAGATGCTCTGCATTGGTAGGAGAGTGTGCCAGGGAGCCAGATAAGACCGACAATGCTAGCATGGAATGTAGAGCCCCCTTACCATAGGGTATACACTGGGACGCCCGTAGGTCATTCCGATATGTATCCTACGATAAGGATGAGCTACGAACAATCACTACAACACTTCATATGGCGTCATAATAAGCATCAGTATAAAAATCAGAAACTTTTGAAACCATAATTTGTTTCCTCATTTCATTTCATAGAAACCA
>JANVCQ010000008.1:27206267-27216464 GCA_025531925.1 Erythroxylum plowmanianum
AATTTGTATTGAGCGTTATTCTATCATCTTTATCTTTGTTATTTTGTGAGTTGAGTGGTTGGTGAAAAATCACTTGTAAGGTAGGATTTGTGCCGGAAAATAAATCAATTGTAAGGGTAGCTTGAGCCGGAAATCAAGAGATGTTGTAAGAGTTCACACTAAACTAAAAAGTGTGTAGTAAAGTGGTTTGCCAAATCCTAAGTGAGAACTTAGGTAGAGGACGTAGGTCTTAGCACCGAACCTCTATAAAAACAGTGTTTGCTCTTCTTCCCTATTCTTTGAATTTAAATTTGTTTAAATTTGTTTTTGTATGAGTTAACTTCTGATTTTTTTGTAGAACTTTACGAAAAGGTTTAAAGATCTATTCAACCCTCCTTCTAGATAGTTTTTAATTAGAAAACACTTTCATGTATTTTGTTTATATTATGCTATATGAACAATAAAAAATCACAACATTCACCCACAATTTTGTTACATGGCTAAAGGTCAACCTTTCGCTATGTTTTTCAAAATTGTAGCTAAAAGTGTCACTTTTGGCTATATTTTTCAAAATCGTAAGTAAAAGTACATTGTAAATTTTTAAATGTATGTGAATATTATTTATAATGATTCAAAGTCTAAAAATAAATTTATCTAACAACAATCTCATTTCAAAAATTTATAAAACTGTAAATTGAAAATTAATTAATATTAGATAGATTTAAATTTTTTATTTCTCAATTTTAAAATATATGATTTGATAATTTTAAATGATTTCACAAAATTTTCAAATAGGTTTAACATGAAGTTTGAAATTCACATTATATTCAAATGTATTATCTATCAATTTTATTTATATATTCTAGTTAATATTTATTAATATTAATATTTCATTCTCATTCTCATTTTTAACTATCTTGTAATTATTGTTTAAATATACTATAATGATATATGAATGTATAGAAAATAATTGTAAATAATATAATATTATATGGTAATTAATATAATTATATATGAATGTATAGATAATAGATGCATTTTGTCATTTCTTAGTTATATATTGTTCTATTTAATCATACTACTCTTTTTGTTGTATATAAATTCTATATTATTATATAGATAAATTTGTATATTATACATAATTTATATGACGAATTTACAAAAGCATCGTCAAATGTTCAGGCTTTGAATGTGTATGGAATTAAAAAGACCAATCTTTAGTGATGATTATGGAAATCGTCACCAAAGGTTAGTGACAATTTATGAAAACGTCGCCAAATCTAGTGTTTATGAACAAAAACAATGATTTATGAAACTTAATATTGATCGTATCCTCCAATGTCCTCCTCTCTCACACGTTTGAAACCTCCTTCACCGTCCTCCTCTCTCTCGCGTTTCGTCCTCCTCCTCCACAGTCCTCCTTTATCGCATTTTTGACCTCCTCCACCATCTTTCTCTCTCGCATTTTTGGCATCCTCCACTGTCCTCCTCTCTCCTGTTTCCAACGTCCTCCATATGTTTCTAGCTCCTCCTCTCGTTTCCAGCCTCCTCGTCATGTTCCAGTTCTTTAATTTTTTAATTTTAATCTATAAATTGTGGTGCTCACTGATATTCATTAGTCATCTGCCAATTGTATTAGATGACAAAAACATGAAGCAAAAAGGTGATAAGTTTGATCTTTTTAACGAAAATGATTCATTTTCACTCGATTCTTTCATTTCTTCTCTCTGTTAATTAGGTGGGCTTTTTTAATTCCTTTCTCAGATAGTGACAACCAATCAACTGTTTTGGATCTTTCAAAAGAGAGAGAGAAAGAAAGATGGTGACTTTTATGGAGATGGGATCTCACTACCTTACTACTGCTTCAAAATCCATTTTTAATTTATACCCATTTTTGTTTTTTACTAATTGTTCATGTATTTCCATTTTAGTGCCTAGATGACTTTTCTTTTTTTCTATTTTTTCTAGGTTGTATTGCATTGTACTCGAAAGAATGTTGGTGAGTCAAAGTTTGATATTAGATTAGATCTTTTACTAAACGTGTTAAGTTTGATGTCCTTTGTTTTCATTTTGTTAGTTATGTCTTTATTTGTTTGAGTTTAAAAATCTTGGTTTTTGGAGATAGCATGGCTTAGGGGTAAGTGTAAAGGATTTTAATAATTGTATGTTGGTTGCTAAGAAGGTGTGGAGCAAGAAATTGCAGTTCTCATTTTCAGAAACTGAGTTGAATAAGAAAGAAGATCTATTTACAAGTTACAACTTGGGTTGTCTTTCCATTGTGTAAGGAAATTACTTAATTAAGGAATTGTGGTGTCATATGTGGTGATTTGCAAAAAAAATATAGGTGAGTCTATGGTTTTTATTGTTTTGAAATGCATCCTTCTGGTACAATTGTTGTTTCTCTTGAGTCTATGATTTTTATTCCTGGTCTTCATGTTATACTGATTCATAGTCTTTAAAATGCTGATAAACTATCTAGTAATTTGCTTATTATATGTTAAACAAACTGCTTTTTGTTGCAGAAGTGTATATGGGGTTAAAGTCGATGCTTGGTTATGATGACTATTATTTAACATTCTAGTTACAGATATTATGTACAATGTCTCATAATGTTTTGTGTCATTTAGTATGATTTAGATAATCACTTCAGTAAATTGTTGGTTCCTTACTTAGATTGTTGGTTATTTGCTTTTCTTTTCAGTAGATGGATCGATCTCATCAACTCAGCAATGGCCTTTTCGTATCGGGTTCATCAACATGGACAATCCTAGCTAGTCATTCCAGTTATGTTATAATATTTTTTGTAATTTTAGAATTTATAATTTGTAAATCAATTTCTTTATCTATTTTTCTATAAGAATTGTTAAAGTTGTTATTAAAATCTTGTATACGAAGAATATTCTTTTGTTAATATAATTTATTGATATTTTACTTTTTATATACTATAAATTGTCAATTATTTTGTACAATTTTTTATATAATAAATTTACAATAAAAATATATCTAAAAATATTTGTCTATGCTTTTAGAAACATAGCATATGCTGAATACTTTTGGCTATATTTTTAGAAATGTAGCTAATAGTTTTTACCTATAAAACTAAGCGTAGTCAAAAAGTATTGACTACGACTTTTCAAAACATGACTATTAGTTTTTTACTACAAAAATAAAATATAGGCAAAAATTATTAGCGACGATTAGCAAAAAAATTTCATTTATTATTTTTAGTTACGGAGATTTAGGGACATTTTCAACAAGGAATACAAATCATTAGCAACGATTTTAGGAGCTTTACCTACGACCTTTTTGGTAACCAAAGTCCTTTTTGTTGTACTGAGTGTTTCCCATTAGTCATGCCCAGGTGATGATACCTTCAAACTTCAATGTGCTTGATTAAAATATAATTACGTATTGATGTGCGAATGCCTAGGATAGATAACCTAGGCATCGTTGTCTTCAATTAGTCATCTTCTTTTTCAAGAAAAAACCAGCATGGTTTGCAATTTCAAGGATACCTTGTTATCAGCAACTACTTACGGAAAGTGATCATGAAACAATTGTATACAGAGAAATCTTCATAAACTACAACATGTTTAACACAGTTAATGAAAAGACAAGTCTTTGAACATTATCTGAATATGTTAATACAAGTCGATCGTTATTTTTCATCCTCTTATACAAGTACCAACAAGATCTCACTTGAATTCTCAAATTCATATAGTCAGATCCAGGGTACTTGTCAATTACGGATATTCTGATAATGGCATGTTAAGATTAATGGATAAACTGTTTTGCTTTGATGTAGAAGTAGACAAAGAAAGACATAAATTACTGCTTTCTACATCTTCTTCTTCCTCCCCTTGCAGCTTTTTGTCCTCCCCTGGTCTTAGTTTGGTGGCAAGAGACAGGTTTAAATCAAGATCATTCTCTTCAAGAATCTTCCTTTTAGCTTTGCTTATTTGGTGATTCTCATTCAAGCTCCACTTATTTTCCAGGGCACTGGATCCATAAATTTCCCTTATTCCGGGGGGAAACTGTATCGTCACTAAGGAAGATTCTTTCATCACTGACAACGGTGTTGTTCGGTTTCGCATTGGTTCGCAAGCATGCCATGTCTGAGAAATATCCTGAAACTCCTGCATTCTTTTTCTATTCTGGTTAGAAAAAGATGAAATGTTACGCAAGTGGAGATCCCCATTTGTTGTGTTTGAACCAAATTCTCTATCTATCCTCCCGGCTGCCATCGAATTGTAAAGACCAGGTCCTTTTCCAGCAATTAGGTAATTGTCGGTTGAAGTAGGCTTGGTCATCCAGCTTCCATGATGATCACTCCAGGAGTTTCTGAATCTTGATGGAGAAATGGGAAACTTTAGTAAAGATGTTTGCTTATAAATAACAAAAGGACTGTCTCTTAGCTAATACGTAAAATTTAAACCTAGTCAGAACCTGAATTTGGAATGAAGCCTTTGATCAATGTTTCGAATCAGGGATTGATGCCAAAGACTGAAGGGAAAATGATCTGTCCTTCCAATGCCATTCACCGAACTATTAATGACTGTGAATTGTTCATAAACACCAGCACCAATCATCAATATGCAGAAAGCAATGGGTAAACCTAATTTGTAATCTCAAACAAATTATATAAGTTATTTCATACCTTGACCCTGATCGTCAATCCTCTTGCTTCGGTACATCTACATTCCAAAGGAAGAAAATATTTTTAATATTAATAATATTTCACACATTACACAGGACTTGTCAGGACAATTTTTCAATTTCGGAAACAGAACAGTTTCTTGCCCCAGCTAACTATATCCAGTTCTTAAATTTCACCCTTGTTTTTAAAGATAATACATCAGACCAAAATACTACATAAAAATTTTAAGAAAAAAATTATAAACTAGTAGTATAATCTATTCCTAGATTTTCAACATAATACCTAGGAAAGTAATCATGAATACCTAAGAAGAAGACAAGACCAAATCAGCGGTATGAAGTCGTTGAGTCCTCTTCGATATGTTTCCTTTTCTACTTAACAGCTTAATCTGTTTAATTAGCAAAGTTACCTGTAGATGGCTTTTGACGTGAGCAATACTCAGGCCCTTGATATTCATTAGCTGCAAAACTAGTTTCGGAGTTGCTCCTACAACAAGAAAATAGATGGTTAGTAATTGACTCCTGACGAAGATGGAGCTTCAAAGTTCATATGTACTATCACTTTATGTCATGGGTTGTGTGGAAAATCAAGAAAATCCATGAACAAGTAGAGAAAGATGATCTTACTCTCATGACCACCAAGTCTCTCTACTGCTTTAACAAAGCAAAGATGAAGATCAGGAGTCCACCTTAACCTAGGCACCTTAGATCTAACATATGATCTCACCCCACGAGAAGTCGCAGCCTTGTCACTCTCTTCTACAACGCTGTTGCTCGAGCTTGTACTATTTTTAGTCTTACTTTCAACATCACCTTCCTCCTCCACCTCTTTATCTTTGTTCTTCTCTGAAGGATCCAACTTCAGAAACTCACTGTTCTCACTTTTCCTCATGCTTGTTTGTAGCTTGGAAAAGAGAGTGGTGAAAAAGTCTCAATAAAACTGACTGTTTCCAACAAATGACAAACAGTAGTACCCCATGCGAGATTCATGTGCTGCAATAATTCATCTACTTACGTTGATCTTTGCCATGTTTCCAACCAGTAGTTTCTTGAAAACTTGCTTACTCAAATTTCAAGTCATCAAGCTAAGATCCAAATAGTGAAATGGAGACATAACAAACCCTAGCTAGGACGAAAAAGTCAGACACATATACTCTTTCTTTCAGGAACAATATTAAAAGCCTTAAAGTTGATTATTTTATTTATGGGTGGGGATCAATCATTCATTTATAATTTAGGTATGTATATGTGTATCAGTGTATGTGTATGTAATGGATCATACATGGATTATATAGTCCAAGCATGTTTTCTGGGTTAAGATTTGAAACTTCCAGAGTGTGGGATACTATAATTTTTCTTATATTGGAAAAACAATAGAAAATCTAACTTGAGTTCAAGTCGCATACTGGAAGATGCTTTAACACCTTCTCTCGTTGAGCCGCTAAAGTCGATAATGAATGATGTATGGTAAAAGAAGAAAGATGTTCAACAGAGAAAACATGCATGGCATGATACCCAAAAAGAAAAAAAGAAAGAAAAGCCTAACAACGAAGTGCTCACACCATCAACCATTGACCATTGTCAACAGCTCCTAATTCCTTGAGATAAAACTTTCTTTATCATTTTGCGTAGGCTAGGTGATATAAATTTATAATCTCGTATATCTTTTTGAAATCTTGCTAATCTAAGTACCCCACAATTTGTTCTTTTCTGAAACACAAAAGCATGAAGCCAAAATGGAAAGAAAACCAAATATATGTCAAGATACTAAATCAAAGAAAAATAATTTGGTGCTGAATTCCTACCTAACTTGACGTGAATATGTACCATATGCATTTTTCTGATACATCTATACTGATATGCAGGCATAAGCACTTTTACAGCCTATACCAAACCTCTTCAATGCGGATTTTCTCTATCGCATATCTTCAACTCTTCAACTTACAAAGCAGGTCCTTTAAGCATTGTGGGAAGAGTCTAATTAAGTTTTCAGAGGTGACATTCTGGGAATGGAATTCCAGCGGCTTTATCAATCAACTTGTACCACTTAATATTACATATGAAAAAATGAGATGACTTTTAAAAATACCTTTTTAAGTACATATTAGATAATATTAATACAATTTTCACTAAATTACAGCTGAATGTGACGGAATGTTTTGTGAATGGTTTGGCATCGGTTCAAAATAATAATGTCTTCCTCTTTAGAAAATCTAGAACTGGCCCTCTTGGAGAACGCATAGAAGGGTTACTTGTACTACTTATACGGATTAGGTATCTATATGACCGTCCAGGCATGCATTGAAGTGCAAGCAAATTAATTATTGGTTGAGCCAAAATCAATTATATTTTGATTTCTAGTTCTGATTTCAATTTTGTCCCCACGCATAAGGAAACCGATTGAAGAAACATGACGAGATCTTAAAGAAAGGAAAACCAGGCAAAGACCAAATGGTGTTAAGAAAGAGGCAATTTGGCATTGGGAAGATTGTTCCCCATGATTCTTGCTGTCTGTGATCACGGATTTGTCTTTATCTTCTTTAACATATGACGAAACTTATAATAACAACAAAACTTCTATTTTTGCCTTCTCCAAGATTCTTCATCAACCTCCATATATCGACTTGTTAATGTTATATATTTATCTCCTGACAATGCTCATTGGATTCGATGTTCTTTTTAATTCTAATGTAACCTTGTTCTGGTTCGGCATGTGTAGCACAGACATCCTCAGTTTCACATGTAATGTTTTGTTTCGACTTTCGAGAGCGTATTTGGTTCTTCTCTGCCATTGAAAGTCAACATTTTGGGGAGTTTCTGAGTAAAGCTGAAAGAGTCCGAAACTCGCGAGTGTAGCGGGTACATCAACTTAAAATGGAAAAATTAGGAATGTAATTTTTACAGTTCATGTCAACCTCGAAGTAATCAATAAGGAAGCCAAATAAGAGCCGCGGCAGCAACAGAGTTAAGAATTTAAGATAAAAAGGTGTAAATATTTAATTTTTTTAAATCTTAAGAGCTTAATGCACCATTAGATTCTAAATAATTTCATTAATATTTTAAATTTTAAAGAGCCTAGTACACCACTGAGCTCCAATTATCTCCATCTATAGCGGGCGATAATTAATACGTTCACGGTGATGTACTATCTCATATTCCAATGCCAATATCAGACCAGTCATGGACCTTGGACCACGTCAGCGACACAATTCCACCTCATCTTCACGCTTGCAAATCTCAAGCAACTCTTACCCACATGAGAGGATTCTTCGACAAAGACAAATATAACCAAGTGGATCTGAATTGGGACATCGGGAAAGCCAAATTGGATACCAAAATGATTGAGTTCTGGAACTTGTCATCGTGCTTAACAATGCCGATTCGGTTTCGTTTCTGAAATTTCTCTTTTAAGTTTGCTCCGAATTTTCTTTTCCCTTCCACCTCTTAATTAAAATCTTATGATGATGAGGAATTACTTTAGGAAAGTGACTGCAAATTGATGGACCAGAGGAGAAAAACGAGATAGATCCCATGAAGAATGAATTAATTAAACAAAGTTATCTAGAAGCTAAAAATTTGTGCTCAACGATATACTATTTTAGCTACACGATGAGTTAAGAATATGAATTAATTCATGTTAATGTATCAAAGACAGAAATAATCAAATTAAGAAGCCCATGTTAAGTTTGGTTTGGTAGTTTGCAAAGGACGTACGTATTTCATTATATTGGTAAATTATTTTAAAAATTTTAAATTTTAAGAAAATTATTAATTATATTTATTGCAACATATAAATGTATGTATATTATATTTAGAGACAAAATCATAATAAATTACTATATCTCTAAAAAAATTCAATACTTGAAATTTTGACCTAAAATCTTGTACAAGTATTAAAAAAACTCGTAATAAGTAGAAAACAAGTCTAAATAACCACATAGAGTATATTTTGAATGCAATGGTAAAGTTCACTTGGGAACTGTTAATTTCAGTCACTATTGTGAATATATATAATCGTAATATGTAGTATTACAAAATAATGGTTCATATATATTTAATATACTCTAAATAATTTGTCTAACATTATAGTTTCTCTAATCATAATAAATATAGAAAAGTAGGGAAATGAACAAAATTAAATTTTTATTAACCCTATTAATTACCAGTTACAAGTTATAATATTGTTTATAACAATTTCGCAGATTACCTTCTCATTACAATAATGGCATGGTCCTTTTTTAATAAATAAATAAATATATTTATATTTATATTTATTAATTGTTCCTATTAAATTAAAAATTTAGAAACATGTCAATCAAATACACAAAGTAGGTTTCGAATTAATTGATGAAGGTTTTGTTGCATATAGAAATTAGATGCATACTGAGTCATGGAAGAAAATTGGTGCTATAAGAAACTCTGTCCACTCTCCTCCATAAGTCCACTGCAATTCCTAGTACCTTGTTTACTTCTTCTTCAATCTCATTCTCTACGCTTTTCACCTCATCCTTTCTCTGCCCTCTATTTTTAACCCTCTACTCAAAGTCCCCAAAAGAAGAAATGGTGTCAGGTGGTTATAAAGATTCAACTCCAATGAAAAAACTCTAGCATTTTTCTTAGAAAGCAACAAAAGAAATTATGGTGGTTTCACCATCAACTGAAATACTAAAGATAAGAACAACAAGATTAAATGGCACTCTAATTGTTTTTCTTGTAAAAAAAGATGATCCTTTCTCCAGACGAATGCTTAGGTTGAAGCTAAATGAAGCAAACTTGGACTTGAGAGCATGATGATCAAAAAAGAGCATTACTGTTCAAATTTAATAATGATGTAATCATGATGAAAGTACTTCAGCAAGGATCTTGGCACATGAATGGCAAGATAATGTTCCTTTAAAATTGGAGGTTAAGTATGAAACTTAGAAAATTCCGTATGAATCATATTTCCATCAAGTTTAACTTTCATGATGTTCCTTTAAAATATTGGTCAAAAATATGATTGATTTGTCTTATTAAAACCATTTTCTAAAATGGATAAATAGATATACTGAAGATAATTAGCTACAATAGTTTTTGTTGAAGCAGAAACCGACATAGAACTTTAAAAGATAATCAAGTTAAAGAAACCAAATGAAGAGGGTGGACTAAAAGATTTTGAAATCCTGGTTTCATACCCTTAGAAGCCATCCAAGTTCCTTCATAATAGAACCTGGAAACTAACTAGTAAAACTTTCACCATCGACAAAGTTATAGGATTATCCCTTACGTAGCGTATGGTTACTATCTTCGTCGGTGGAGACAGATAACAAATCACAAAAATTCTATACCTTACAATGTTTGGTTGCTGACCCAATTTATTTTTGTTCTGACTCCAGATTACAAAACTATAAATTTTTTGTTTCTTTCAAAACTATAGGACAAAATTTCTTATCCCTGTGACAAAAATAAAACACATAAGTAACTTTCAAAAATACCTTCCCCCCATATAAGCAATTAATAATAATAATAATAATAATAATAACAATAATAATAATAATACTATTATTATTATTATGGTTATTA
>JANVCQ010000008.1:27221533-27243999 GCA_025531925.1 Erythroxylum plowmanianum
ATCATTAATATTAACATGCTAATTAATCCCAACACACATACATCTTGTAAGACCCCAAAAATCATCTAATCATGCTTAATCAAATAAAAAAAAATTTAGGGGCCAACACAATACCTTTATGTGCGTGATGAACTAAATTTTTAGACCTTTCATTCGCAAATTTGTTGTTGTGTACTTTAATGATATATTAATTTATAGTCCTAATGAAGAGGTGCATATACAATATTTGCACGAGGTTTTGTTTGTCATTCGTATTTTATGCAATAATAAAAAAGTGTATATTCATGACAGATAGAGTCCTATTCCTGGGGTATGTGGTTTCCAAAGATAGAATATAGGTTAACGAGTCCAAAATTGAAGTAGTGAAGTAGTGGCCATAACCACAAACCATCACGGAGGTCCGTAGTTTTCATGGTTTGGCATCTCTTTATAGGCATTTCATTTCCCCCTTCAGCAGTATCATGGTCCCAATCATAAACTGTATGAAGGGAGGAAAGTTTGCATGAAATGAAGAGGCTGAGGGTGTGATTGATAAAGCAACATCCTACTACAACATCGAATATTAGCATTGCCTAACTTTTTCCAACCATTCTAATTGTAGAGCGATGCCTCAAAGGTGGGTATTGGAGTAGTTTTGAGTCAAAATAGTAAACTAGTGGCATATTATAGCGAGAAGTTATCTGGATCCAAGCTCAATTACAGTACCTATGATGTGGAGTTCTACGCTGTCGTACAAGCTGTCAAGCATTGGAAGCACTATCTGTTCCATAGAGAGTTCATCATATACTAATCACGAAGCCTTAAAGCACCTCCAAAGGCAAGATAAGGTGTCGGCTAGATATGCCCCTTAAGTCACATATCTACAGTGGTTCACTTTCGTAATGAAACATAAGACAGGGATGTCAAATCATATGGCAGATGCTTTGAGCTGTCAAAGGGAATTGTTGACTAAAATGAATGTGGAGGTATCTAGTTTTGACACTTTTCGTGATTTGCATGATACTAACCTATATTTTTTGACATTTTGAGTTTTATGCGGGTAGGAGAAAAGATAAATTTTGTATTACAAGATGGGTTTCTATTCAAAGGGAATCAATTATATATCCCATATTGCAGCCTGCAATTAAAGATTATTCAGGAGATACACAATGAGGGGCATGTTGGGTATGGTCACACTATTGAGCTAGCTCAGATCTCCTACTTCTAGCCCACAACTCAAAAAGAGGTAAAGAAGTATGTCCAACATTCTCGAGTGTGTAAAGTCTTGAAAGGGGTGGCAACTAATGTAGGGTTATATAGATCATTACCCATTCCAATACAGTCATAGGTTGATATTAGTATGGATTTTGTGCTAGGATTACCTCATACATAATGGGCTAAGGATTCCATCTTCATTGTGGTTGATCAATTTTCTAAGATGGTTCACTGCATCCCTTGTAAGAACACAATTGATGCTATTAGTGTCGTGTAATTGTTTTTTCTGGATGTTTACTATCTGTATGGGCTACATGAATTTATTTTCTCATATAGGGACATTAGGTTCCTTAGTCATTTTTACCGCAGCTTATGGAAAATGGTCAATACATAACTCAACTTTATTAGTGCCTATCACCCTTAAACAAATGGGAAAACTAAAGTTATCAACAAATCCTTGGACAATTTGATGTGATGTCTAGTGGGTGATCATGAGAAGAGTTAGGATCAAAAGTTATTTTAAATAGAGTTCTCTCATAACCATGCTATCAATAAGAGCACCAGTTTTAGCCTATTCTAAGTGGTGTATTATGTTGTGCCTCAAGGTCCGTTACTACTCCCTATGCCACAACGAACTCAAATTCATGACAAAGCAAAGGATTTTATAGGTTCACTATAGGAGGTTCATAAGAAAGTCACTGAGAACCTTCAACAGGTAGCTTCCAAGTACAAACAAGTTGCTGATCAGAAATGAAGACACGTGGAATTTGAGGTTGGTGACTATGTTTGGGTTGTCCTCACTCGTGATTGATTTGCTACAGGTGACTACAACAGGTTGTCAGCTAAGAAACTTAAGCCTTTGGAGATTGTGGAGAAGATCAACCCCAACACATACCATCTTAAGTTGCCTAGTCAAATTCAAACTTCGGATGTATTCAATGTCAAATATCTAATGCGCTTTCATGGTGACTCTTCTGATAATGACCAAGCAGCCAATTCAAGGATGAATTTTCTTGTTCTTTAGGAGAATGATTTGGATCAAAAAGCATTACAATACTTGGAGCAATAGTATAAAAATCGCACATAGTGATAGTTTCATAATTATGGGTTGATTTGAGCATTCAATTTGACAATTTTGTTATTTTTAGTCATTTTTATTTCATAATTACTTTTATAGGGAATTAATTTTTTGATGCACCATTTTAGACTTCATTCTTGGTAAATTGTAGGTTTTAGGAATATTTTAGTTTTTGGACATAATTAGGGTTTCCTTGTATCTTTGGGATCTCTGCCTATAAAAAGGCATTGTAGCTGAAAGTCAAGATAATTATTTCTATTAATGAAATAAGAATTCCCTTCTGCATAATTCTCTTTTCTTTTCAGTATTCTTTTACTAATCAATGAAATTGAAAGAGTCTTAAATTTTTAGCAATTGTGAATGATTTAACAAGTCTACAAAAGGCTTCTGCTACGTCAAGATGTTAGCAACAACACTAAACTTGGTTCTAAAACACATCATTAGCCTAAGTTAAGAGGCTTTTCTCCAAGTAAGAATATAGAATAATATTAATAACTTAAGACATATTCAAGAACTACCATATAAGAAATAAGATCAAAAATCGTTTAATGAAGATTGATTTCAATAAAGCCTCTCTTTAAGTCAATTGAGAGTTTCTAACTATCACTTTTGAGGAATTTGGGTTCTTCTAATGGCTTATATTCTACTTGCATCATAACAACATTCTACAATATATTGATTAATGGAGAAGTTACTCATATATTCAATGGGAGAAAGGCTTAAGATAAGGGGTCCCTTTATCATATTACTTATTTCTTTATATATTAAAGTCATTAATAGATTTCTCGTGAAAAGAATTGATGAAAGTAGAAAGTTCATCTATCATTATCAATTCAAGAAGCTAACTCTTTAACTTATCCTTTGTTGATGATATATTATTGTTATTTATAGATGATATTAATTCTATCAAGTTGGCAATGGATATGTTGGATGTTTTTAGTGGCATTTCAAGGATTAAAATTAATCCTGACAAGAGCAATAGTATTGTATCAGGAAGATACCCACTCCTTGTTCAAAAAGTCTCTCGTATTATAAGCTTCAAAATCCAAAACCCTTTTAGGAACAAAAGATAATTCCAAAAAGTGTATAAAGATAAACAAGAATTTAGTCTTGACACATTCTCTTAGATCATATAAATTATCATTACCAAAGGAGTCACAAATTTTGGCACATCAATAGCACAAAGATAGAATTTGAGCATATCCCTTGTGGACCTATCTCTGATGTTATCTTGTCTAGACAAAGATTTGAGGGTATAGTTCATTAATTTATTTTAGTTATAATTGACTTACGTGTTGCCCTATTTTAGAGTAACCTCATATGGTTGTAACTTTGTTTTTCCTAGGCCTTGGTCCCTTTTAAAGGTCCTTTACTAATTTAATTCAATTTTCAAAAAATATAAAAAGGTAATATCTTTATTAAGTTTAAGCTATAGAAGCCTTTGATCAAAAATAAAATTGGAAAAAGAATTAAATATACTAAAACTGATAATGGTTAAGAATTTTATAGAGGATATTGTAATGAAATTTATAAAATTTCATATAGTTATACTCCTTAATATAATGGTGTTTTTGAGCATAAATGAATAGAATAGTGTTCGAGTGAACGTATTACATTTTATTAAACTTTGATTTATCTAAAGATTTGTAGGCTAATACATTATCCATAATATGTTATTCAGTAAATTTCTCTCCTCACACATATCTTAAGTTTAAGACTATTAAAAAAGTGTTGATAGGAATCAATTTACTATTGAACCTTTGAATTTTCCAAACAAACTTATTATGCAAAAAAAGAGAGAAAAGGATCTAAGATGTCCTTAATATAATGGTTAAAGAAGTGGAAACACATATGGAATCAAGCTAAATTGAAGAAAGAGCATAGGCTAGCTTGATTTAATCCAAGGTTGGAGAAGGCTTAGATGTGAAACCTCCAATATGATCTTGTATAAGTCATTGTAAATTTTTTGACAACTTGGTGGTGAGAGACAGTCTTTAATATAGGTGTAGCCCGGACCATGTCTATCTTTAAAAGTTGTAAATAGATCCATAGTATCCATATATAGGCATTTTTATCTAGTTTGGAAATCTTAATTTTATGTTTTAGTAATTAATGGTTATTTCTTTACAATTATAAACATTATGTTGGATCTTTAATACAATTCGAGAGTTTTCTCTTTGGTTCTTTGTAGAAAATTTTGAACTTATCAAGTTATTTAGTTTTGGTGTTCAAATTATCTTATAATTTTGATTTTAGTTCTTCGTAATGATAAATCAAGATTCTTTATATCTATGGTTCATAATTATATATATCATTAGGTCAAGGTTCTATCTTAATCTAGTTTTAACTTCATTAGGACTTGACTACAATTCAAATATGTTGAGTTTCAAGGTTTCATCCTTAAGGTTTGTATAAGTTAAATATCAAAACTTTGGTCTTAAAATTAAGTAATATCTATCTTCTATTTGTTCTTATTTCTTGTTCTTATTCTTATTTATTGATTCTTTCTTTATTTTCTTTTTTTTTATTCTTGTATCTATTGATTTCTTATTTATTTCCTTCTTAAGTTTTCTTTGTACCTTCCTTTTTGTTCTATATCTTTTGGAGTCTATCAATAAAGGAACAA
Source organism: Erythroxylum plowmanianum (assembly GCA_025531925.1). Lineage (NCBI taxonomy): Eukaryota > Viridiplantae > Streptophyta > Magnoliopsida > Malpighiales > Erythroxylaceae > Erythroxylum > Erythroxylum plowmanianum. The sequence goes on from JANVCQ010000008.1 coordinate 27,226,432, forward strand.
AGAACATTCTAAAATAAAAAGAAGAAAAAAGAATCAATTGATAATAATTAGGAAAAGAATACTTTTTCGTTAAACTTTCTTAAGCTATTTTTTTTTCAAAAGTTTGATTTCATTCTAGTAGCGACTATAAATTCTGTTAGAAGTATTCCTATTTAGTTAAATTTTAAGATTATTTTCCAAGTAAAATTGTGATTCGAACCTACTGTAATTGCCCGTAATCTTTTAAATTCTTTGTTTTATCTTTTGTTTTTGACTTCTTACTTGTCCATGACTCCATCAAGATTCAAGATTGATTGAATAATGTAGGTTAATTGCTTATTTATTTTGGTTATTTTAATAAAGAATCAAAAGGAAAATGAGTAAATAAAAGGAAATATTTTTTCAGCAACATCAATATAGTAAATTTAGATTTAAAGTGAAACACGAGTGAATTGAGTGACTTTTAAATGAGAGAAACATGTGAAAGAGTGTTGGGAGATTATTTCTAATATTCTTTGAAGGATTAATAATATTTGATTAGGAAAAAACTAAAAGGGGAGGAAGGATGATACTTTTACACTACAAGCAATGCAACTGTAACTTAATAACATAAATATGATGTTTGGTAATATTAGAGATCAATTGGAGTTGCAAAATATTGTCATTGCCAATTTTCATGAGGGATAATCACCACAAATTCAAAAATTCAATTCAACAACAAAGGTGAGTTCTCTAAGATGATTTTGATGATGTTGTAAACTGAGATTACTTGTATGATGACTACTAACCACTAAGAAACAATATCTGTAGTTTTTACACTAAAGTGATTAACAAGATAAAGGTGATAGAAGGGAGTCTAGGTGAGATGGCTACCTTGAGAAAATCAAAGTGAAAGTTCCTTCATTCTAAAGGAAATGACCCTTTGATTTAATTAGAGTGGGGGATAGGGTGGGGTGGGGATGATGGAGCTTAGACTATCACTGTTACGCCAAAGAGAAAAAGATAAAACTCATTGTTATTAAGTTTACTTATTATAGTATTATTAGGTAGAATAAGCTTGTAATAAATAGGTGAAGAAACTATGAAAGACATATTAACAATTGGGAGGAGATCTATATCCAACCACCACTATAGGGATTTTTTTCCAAAAATTGCAACGTAATTTCTAAAGGTCGAAGAGTGTTAAATAATAAAGAGATAGAAATTGGCATGGCTCAAGCAAAGGTAGAGAAGGATCAAAAATCCATCGTGCTATATTTCTAAACGGTTTAAATCGAGTATTAGTTGATATACTAGAATCTCAACATTGGAGACTGAAGATATAATTTATATGATCATAAGGTTAGAAAGACAACTACAAAAAAGGACAACTATTCATAACTAAATTATAGCTCATCCTAATAGAAATTAAGTTAGAAAAAGGATGGCAATACTACCCCAAAAGTCAAAGTCTAACCACCTAAAAAAAATAAGGAAGGTGCCTAACAAAGTAGAAGGTAAATCTGAAACCCAAACTCATACTTGTGATATTAAATTATTTTGTTATTTATGGTCAATACACATATTTTCAAAATGTTATAAGGAAAAGGAAATTATTATGAGATATAATAGGGAGATTGAGATAGAAAGAGAGAGAGTGATAAGGATTCTATATTGCCATTAAAGATTGTGATAATGATGGTGTTAAGTATCTAGTATATGAGAAGAAGCTTGTGATTAGGCATGCTCTAAATGTTAAAGTTAAAGAAAATGGTGTTAGTTAGCAATAAAAGACTATTTTTCATATAAGATGTCATATTAATAATAAGATATGTAGTATGATTATTAATAAAGGTTGTTAAAAAAATGTAGCTAGCACTACTTTGGTTAAAAAGTTAAGCTTGAATACTGTAAAACATCCTCGACTATATAAGCTTTAATGGTTAACAAATATTATGAAGTCATAGGGCATAATAAGTCTCAATTTCCCTCTCAATTTGAAGATACTGTGACACGTTATCGAGTGGTATAATGTTTACACATGTTGTTCATATTCTTTTAGTGAGACTTAAGAGCATGATATAAGTTTTATAAAAGAATAATCTAAAAATAGGTATTCTTTTGCCATAAACAATAAAATCATTGCTGACGCTAAATAAGTATCTAAGGATCAACTTAAGCTAAGAGAAGAGAGTGAAAAAAAAGAGGGAGAGTAATCAAAAAATTTTATCCTTCTTCCCATTTTTTTGATGTTATAAAGACAACTACAAAAAAGGGCAACTATTCATAATTAAATTATAGCTCATCCTAATAGAAATTAAGTTAGAAAAAGGATGGCAGTACTACCTCAAAAGTCAAAGTCGAACCACCTAAAAAAAATAAGGAAGGTGCCTAACAAAGTAGAAGGTACCCAAACTCATACTTGTGATATTAAATTATTTTGTTATTTACGGACAATACACATATTTTCAAATGTTATAAGGAAAAGGAAATTATTATGAGATATGATAGGGAGACTGAGATAGAAAGAGAGAGAGTGATAAGGATTCTATATTGCCATTAAAGATTATGATAATGATAGTGTTGAGTATCCAGTATATGAGAAGAAGCTTGTGATTAGGCATGCTCTAAATGTTAAAGTTAAAGAAAATGATGTTAGTTAGCAATAAAAGAGTATTTTTCATATAAGATGTCACGTTAATAATAAGGCACGTAGCATGATTATTAATAAAGGTTGTTAAAAAAATGTAGCTAGCACTACTTTGGTTAAAAGGTTAAGCTTGAATACTATAAAACATCCTTGACTATATAAGCTTTAATGGTTAACAAATATGATGAAGTTATAGGGCATAATAAGTCTCAATTTCCCTCTCAATTTGAAGATACTATGACATGTTATTGAGTGGTATAATGCTTACACATGTTGTTCATATTCTCTTAGTGAGACTTAAGAGCGTGATATAAGTTCTATAAAAGAATAATCTAAAAATAGGTATTCTTTTGCCATAAACAATAAAATCATTGCTGACACTAAATAACTATCTAAGGATCAACTTAAGCTAAGAGAAGAGAGTGGGAAAAAAAAGAGAGAGCAATCTAAAAAATCAAGATGAGAAATCAAAAATGGGTAGAAGGATAAAATTTTTTAAGGAAAAGAAAAATAGAGTGTTAAGATAAAAACAAATAAATTAGTGAGGTTTTATGCTAGAAAGAGTTAGATCAAAAGAGCTTTTTATTCTAACCAGCCTATAACTTTCCTAATGTACAAAAATGCTTTGATACTAACAATCTTGATGTTTTCTTGCCTAGTATTTTTGTTTCTTTGTTATAGATTTCTAAGATGTATTCCTATAAAATTTCCCTTGTAATACCACTAATTAAGGGAATATAACATCAAATTTTATATGTACCTATTGTTACCATTCCTAATTAACAAATCTATAGAAGTAATATAGAGTAGACTAAAGAAATCTAAAGTAAGTTAAAAGGGTATGTTAGAGAGAGTGTGAGTCCATGTGCTATTTCAGTTTTATTTGTTCTTAAGAATGATGGGTCGCATATGTGTATTGACTATTAAATTTTCAATAAAATGATAATAAAATATTAACATCTCATGGTTCTTGTATGTCCTCAAAGAGTAACGTAAAAATTAGATATCATAAAATTAGAATGAACAAAGAAGAATAGCCTACAAAGTGAAATGTGATTTATACGAGTTGTTATTAATTGCTTTTAGATTGTCTAAGATACCTAATACTTTCATGGGGTTAATGAATTATGTTCTACATCCTTTAATTAGAAACTTTATAGTTATTTATTTTGATAATACCCTAGTTTGTAGTAAGACTTTAGATGATCCCGTTAAGCACATAAAATTATTTTGGCTCTTTGGAGACAAGAGAATTATACACTAATTAAAGGAAGTATTCATTTTTCATGCATAAAGTAAATTTTCTTGGATTTAGTGAGCTTAAAAGGGATAAAGGTGGCTAAAGAGAAGGTTAAGGCAATTCAAACGTTGCCTACAACTAGGTCTACAATTGATGCAAGGAGTTTTCACAATTTACCAAGTTTTTATAGTTGTTTTATGAAATATTTTAGTACACTAACTATACTACTCATTAAAGTTGTCAAAAAAAATTATTGGATTTAAGTGGGTGATGAACAAAAGTATGTTTATAGTTTTGTCAAAGAAAGGTTACATTATTTTCCTTTATTATCTTTTCCTAACTTTTCTAAAAATTTTGAAAATAAGTTTGATATTTCAACAATTGGTGTTGCTGCTATCTTAATATATAAAAAAGCTAGTCAATTATCTATTTTAGTGAAAATTTTACTAGAGCTACTCTTAATTATCCAACTTATGGCAAAGATTTATGCTCATTAGTTCAAGCTTTAGATACTTGGTAGCATTATATAAGGTCAAAAGATTTTGTTATTCATACTAACCATAAGTACTTTAAGAGTTTGAAAGGGTAAGGGAAGTTGAATCAATGATGTGCTTTTGATATGGCATATTGAATAGAAGCGTTCTTTTAATATGGCATGATAGGTAACTAAAGCTATTAAAGGGGTCATGAAAATTATCTTTTAACCATATGATTAGGTATGGATGTAAATGAAAAATAATGGTTCTTATATTAAAGAAGATCTACATTATGATAAAGAGGAGACGGTCCATTTCAAATTATTGAATGAATCAATAATAATGCTTATAAATTACATTTTTTACATGAATATAATGTGAGTAATACTTATAATTTTTTTTTATTTTAACTCCTTTTTTGTGTAGGTGATAGGATGAATCTTTTCAAAAGAGTTAAGGATGAAAGGAACCAAGTTGCCTTTTATCCTTTAAACTTGACAAGTGGACCAATTATGCAACAAAGAAAAAAGGCTTCAAGATACATTAATGGATTGGTGAAATAAGTGGCAATATGTATGGAATCAGGACAAATTGAATGACAAGTATTGGTTATCTTGATTTAAGCTAAGGTTAAAAAATAGTTGGATATGAACATGCCCTACAACATAGTTATATAATAGCCTATTCAACTTGTAGGATAACTAAGTAGTGAGACGTAATCTTTAACAAGGTATGGCTCAGATCGAGTATATCTTTAAAATGTACATATAGATCAAAAATTTCTAGCTATAGGCATGACTTAAGATCGTATCTAATGTCATAAAATTATAGGAGGATCCATGATCTCCTAACACAGGCATAGTTCTAACTATACCTAGAAAACATTATATTGTTAATAGTCCATACAACCTCACCTAGGAGGTGCCAAACTGTGCCTAATTGAAATCCTAATTTTATTTAGTTTAGAAATCCTAATTTGGTGTTATAGTTTTTAAAGGCTATTCTTTTCAATTGAAAACATTATGTTAGAACATTAATACAATTGTGAGATTTTTCTATTAGGTTGTTCAAAGAACTTCTGAACTTATCAAGTTATTTACTTATAACATTCAAAATATCTTATACCTATGGTTCATTATTCTATATAACCACCGGGTTAGGTTATAACCTTAATATGATTTTAGCTTCCTTAAGATTTGATTACAAATTAATTGTGTTAGATTTCAAGGTTTCATCCTTAAGGTTAGGATCAAGTATGATCTGGTAAACAAGTTAACTACTCTAATTTACATATATTTGGATTTCATGCATATGTACATATAAAGGATGATAAATTATACTCAAGAATGAAAATGCAAATGTTTGGTTTAAATAAAATGAAAATGGATATAGGTTGTTGTATCTTAATCCAAAGTTATAGAAATTAAAATTAGCAAAACAAGTTGTATTTGATGAAATTTTTATACGTCATCCTAAAAATGAGTTTATTTCTTCCTATAATATAGATCAAGATATTTCATTGAAAAAGGTGGGGTTAGAGATTAGTCAATCATATTCTCTATGACAACCTTATACTAAACCTGAATAGATCTAAGTTGCTAGCTCCGAATATTATAAAAATGAGGAGGAATGGACGATCAAAATTTACCATAAAAGGATATATAAAGCACAGTTAAGCATAAATAAATAAAGAGAAAATTAGGAAGGAAAAAATATTTATTGAAATCAATTTTTGTGGCATAAGCATTATTAATAACACAATAAATAAATAATATTGGTGAGCCTTCTATGTAATTTGGATGTATTTCTTGTAATGATTATACTTTGTTGTTTCCTTTAATAAAATTGACACTTGAAAGTTCTTGAAACCACTATCAAAGAAGAATATCATTGGCTACAAATGGATCCTTAGAAAGAATGTTGGAATTTCAACAGTATAAGATGTAAGTTATAAGGCTCGATTAGTTACAAAAGGATATATTCAGAAAAAAAGTGAGTTGACTTTAATAATATATTTTCTCTTACTGTAAAACACTATTTGACTTGTATTTTACTTTCTTTTATTTCTATGTATGAACCTAATTTGGAACAAATGGATGTTAAAATAGCTTTCTATATGTGAACTCAAAGAATCTAGGGTTTTCATTTTTAAAGGGAAAGAAGATCATGTCTACTTATTGAAGAAGTTTTTGTATACATTGAAACAGTCACACAAAGGATAAAAGGTTTGGTTCATTTATTGTAAGAAACTCTTTGATGGGTAATTCACTTATTTAATGTTGTTTGTTGATGACATGCTTGTAGTTACTAAAGATATTTTTTAAATTAATAAATTGGAATTTTTATTGAGTAGTGAGTTATAAAGGAAAGATTTGGGAGTTGTGAAAAAAATGTCATGGAGATCCTTCAGAATAGAAAGAAAGGGAGATTTTATCTTAAGAGGAATTTTAGAGAGATTTGGTGTAAGTGATACAAAACATGTTAGTACTCCACTTACAACTCATTTTAGGCTTTCATTTTTTTTCACTCATGAAAGATCAATTTTGATGTTAATAACATATGTCATGTTCGTTACCCAAATAACATATGTCATAATCCTTACCCTAACTTATTGTATGCACTATTCATAATGTCTTACATATTGTTAGTATTGTTAGCACATATATATCCAATCCTGAAAGGAATTACTAATAGGATGTGAAGTGGATTCTCAAGTACTTATAAATTAGTATAAATGCATACTTAGAGTTTTAAAAAAATATAATAAAGATTAGTTAGTTATTTTGACCAAATTATACAGGTGATTTTGATAAGAGAAGATCCTGGCCTTATAGATTATATATTTTTTGTGGTAGTTGTGTAGCAATTGGAAAGCATCTTTATAGGATACAATTGCTTATCTACTTTAGAGATAGAGTATATAATCATTGCATAAGATTTCAAAATTTTTATTTGGTTGAGAAGCTTGTTTATTGAACTTAATTTAGATTATGAAGCAATTTTGGTCCATTGTGATAGTCAAAGTGTTATATATTTGACTAAGAATCAAATGTTTCATGAGAGGACCAGGCACATTAACATCATGTATCTTTTTAAAAAAATTATTTCTTATGGTCATACTTTTATGAAGAAATCAATATTGCAGATAATTTGATAGATATAATGGCCAAGTCTTTTGCTATTTCGTAGTTCAAACATTGTTGAACTTAATTAGAATCCAAAATATTTAAGATGACATATCTAAGGTATATTTAGAAGAGGTGAAGTCATATTAAAATTTACAATTCAATTGAAAAAGTGTCTTAAATTAATTGTTTAATGGTAAAAATTTTGTACCTTATACAAAATAGATGTACAATGGATTACAGAAAAGGAATAAAAAAAGAAGATGTTATATACTTAAGAAGTCCCAACCAAGTAAATGAGTTTGTTTTTTCATATTTTCCTACTATTCATATGTAGGTCATGCATAATATTTTTTTTACAATTTATGTGGATACTAATCATATGTTTAATTTTTCTTATAAATAGGGTATTGTTATTAAGTTTGCAATTAACAATCTTTTAAATTACAAAAGAGAATTGTAACTAAAGTGAGAAAGAAAGATAATTAAATTAATGAATTAACTATTGTGAAGTTTTTAATGTAAATATATGTTTCTTATCTTCTCTACTTTATTACTATGATCTTATTTAAAATTACTTATTTCCTTAAATTAATACTTTTTAGAATATTTTTGTTGTTAAACATCATTTATTCCTAACAAAAGGAAAAGGAAACCACTAAAAAAAGCTTCATAACATTATGCAAGTCTCTTTCTGTTTTGGAAACGTAAGCATTTTTAGGACAGTCAAACTCCATCCAACTTCATGTCACCGATTACAAGCGTACGAAATGTCTAGCTTTGCACGGCAGCATGAGTGTTTGAGCAGCATACATATATTCCTTTCCGAATAAGGAGTGTAAACCTAATTAGCCAAATGAATAAGTGGCCAGTGATAGTGGCTGAAAAGCTTAAGACCATATATCTGCTCTTTCAGCCAAGTTGCTCGTGACAGTGACTGAAAAGAATATTATCTGGTAAATGGACAAGCCTGGAAACTGCAAAGGGAGGAGTAGCTAAATCTCGTGTTTGCTTTTGTTTTGCATTGAGATTTGAGAAGCTTATGTCAGTAGCTCAGAGCAGAGAGAAAGGTCAACTCCTGCAATCCCATTCCAGTATTATTTTATACATCAAGTATAAACTAATGCATGAGAAGACGTAACCCTATTTATGCGGATCAAACGCCATTATTCCAGAATGAAGCATGTTTGTCTTGTTCTCGATTTTATTTATGTTGATGTCTGCCTATCATGGCCCATCCAAATCCTCATGATATTCATGCATTCATGTCATCACTCATCGGCACATCCTGATCTGATTATAAATAAAGCATGATTTAGTGCCTCAACTCACTCCGTGTCCGTGTATTTATGGCTAGTTGTACCCAATCACAATGAAATGATTTAAAGCAATTCGTTCAAATCTTTGCTCAAGCATTTTACTTAACTCACAATAAATTAATGTCAACTATCCAAAGGTACTAACATTTTTTTATTAACTAGTACTAAAAATAATTAATTGGGCCTTCCTCTAAATCAAAGACGAGACAAGCAGATGTGTCAATCTTTTGGGCCTCATCCTAAAAATCCCAACGACTGATCAATGGAATTAAGTAATAATAAGTTTACCAGATTTTAATGTTAACATATTAAACTTTATCTCTATTAAATATTTTAAATATGTAACACTTGAAAAATTAGTGATGTATTTCTTAATTATTTAAAATATTCACTTGATAATCTTTATAATTAATTATGAAATATTTAATAAATAAGAATTAATATAAGATATTGAATTTTATTTAAGTACAAAAACAAATTATTTAATTACTATAATGTTTAAAACTTATTATAAATAAGGTTAAGTTCAAAGAAGCTAGCACCCATTACTTAACCATCTCTACAATAATTACAAGAGTTCTCTCAATACGTATTAGGAGTATCATTAGATGTCGAATATTTGTGCGGTTACAGTGATTTAAATGAATTAATTTTAAAAAAAATTTGAGGGATACAATAAAAAATGATCAAGTTTCAAAAAAGGTACAAATTACGATTCATTTTTTATTATAAATAATTTTTAATCATTTTATAAAATTTTAAGCAATATTAACTTTTGAAAAATCAAATATGAAAAAGTTTTATAATTATTCTACTGCTCACACGATTGAATTCTGACCCAATTTCTCTTGATAGTAGTATCAATTCTATAACTAGAATAAAGTGTTTGATTGGTATTGATCTTAAATTTTGAAATTGAAATTAATACTAAAATCGAATTACGTTCGATTATGAAATCTGAAAAGTTTTAATGAATGTCTTAGAATACATAGGCTATGTGAAAACTGAAACATATGTGTTTTTTGGGTCACTTATCTAACGAGTTAGTAATTAATCCATGCTGGTTGTTTTCACCTAAAGATATTGTTGTCAACAACAAGAGAAATTGCAGGTTTTGGAAACCCACATCCACCAATTGCCAAGAAAACATATGATATTTCTATTTGTATGTTAACAGTGAATAGGTTGTAATCCACCAATTGTTTGATTTTTCTGGGTGTTGGTTTGTGTTATGTGATTGTTAGAGCATAAGGCACTTTCCAGGAGTTGTGAGATGACATATGACAAGAGCAAGCGTGAGTGGAGTCAACAATTGGCGACAATTAGATTATGTTTGGTTGGACGTAAAGTTTTTAATGGAATAGAATAATTTATAATAGAATGAAATATAAATGGATGTAATATTAGAAAATTATTGTTGGGAGGGATGGAAGGGTTTATAATGTAATATGATAAAATGTTATTTGGAAGATAGATGGAATGTAATGTAATGTATGTATAATAATAATGAATGAATATTCTACCCTTGATAGAACAAAACATATGTTGATATATCATCATAATAATAAGAAGTATTGTCGTGCTGCTTATTATTAGGGTTGAGGGTATAATTGGTATTATAAAAAATATTAAAGATACATTAGGTAGTACATATTTATCATTTTATATTTCATCTTAGACCCTCCAAATCATGAGCAACTCATTTTAACTATTTAGGATGGAATAGAATGTAAAGTGAAATCCTCTCTTCCATCCTATTCCATTCGATTCCATTGTAAACCCTCCTCCTAATTGATAAAATAATATTCCATTCCATTACTAACTATCCTACCAAACATAGCCTTAATTCTATAACTAGAATAAAATGTTTGATTGGTATTGATCTTAAATCTTGAAATTGAAATTAATACTAAAATCGAATTACATTCGATTATGAAATCTGGAAAGCTTTAATGAATGTCTTAGAATACATAGGCTATGTGAAAATTGAAACATATGTGTTTTTTGGGTCACTTATCTAACGAGTTAGTAATCCATGCTGGTTGTTTTCACCTAAAGATATTGTTGTCAACAACAAGAGAAATTGCTGGTTTTGGAAACCCACATCCACCAATTGCCAAGAAAACATATGATATTTCTATTTGTATGTTGATAGTGAATAGGTTGTAATCCACCAATTGTTTGATTTTTCTGGGTGTTGGTTTGGGTTATGTGATTGTTAGAGAATAAGGCATTTTCCAGGAGTTGTGAGGCGATATATGACAAGAGCAAGCATGAGTGGAGTCAATAGTTGGCGACAATTAGACATTGCTAGCAAGCGATAGCTACAAATTGTAGCAAGTGACTATGACTGTGTCTGACAGGTGTGAATATGCAGTCAGCGAGGCTACTCTCTAATAGTTGACAGTGATGTGAAGCAACTAACACTAATGGATGGAAGTGTTAGTTTATACCCTTGCAGCCAATCAATTGGATATAAATTAATTTATGACATTATTTTAATTAATGAAAAGGCTTTATTTATCTTTATGTATTGATTTAATTAATATTTTGTGTTTTAATCCTAAAAGTAAAATCTTTGGAATAATTACTGTGTAATTGAAATTATTATGATATCATAATTATGAGATTCAATTTACACTTATGTGTTATTCCTAAATTTTCCTAGTTGTAGTTTCATCAAGACGAGATATTGTTGAAACGGTAAAACTAGCACACATTATGTTTCTTTCTTATGAAGAAAGTAATTGATCTCATAAATTAAATTATGAAGATACTTAAACTAATATGTAGGTGATTATTAGAGAATAAATCATTGAATTGACCCGATTGTGAGAATTCTGAATAGAATATTACTTATGTATCTATGAATTATCTTATAATAATAGTTGTATAATTGATCCTTAAACTTGAGATTATCAAGGTATCTCGTATGGGAATTATTGTATTTTGATACTACCAATGAATTATCTTAGGATAATTCATTCGGTAGTAATTAGATACAGTATGAACTATATTGAGATAGTTGAGTAAGTCAAAATAGGATATGTCACTCTAAAGTAACTAGAGAGAAAATTTTATTGTTCTTGATTAGAAATAATTTATGGGATTCTCTGGTTAGAGTAAATTGATATTTGAAAAGGAGTTTTCAAATTTTAATTATAAATCAATTACTAATTAGCAAGAACAAACATAATTGGACCAAAAGAGTAGACACATTATTCATACTCCATCTAATTAGAATATTGAATAACAAAAGGATTAAATTATACAACATAACTATGCATAGACAGGTTAAGTGAATTACTTCGACATTCCTGATATTTGGATAATCATGACATGTTGTTAGATATCAATCATGATTTATGATTATGAATTATTTAATTAAAGAATTAAAGATAAATTAAAATAAGTTTTAATTTATGTAATTCTAATTGTGAATTAGAATTGTAATTTATAATCATTGCCAATTTATTAGGAGCCTAATGGGTCATATGTCAAAAAGCATTTTGTGAAAGAAAAATCAATTTAATTAAGTTGGACTTAATTATAAAGTTCGAGAAACTTTGGGGATCAAATATGGGATATTTGATTTTATTAAAATTAAATTAATAGAATTAGAATTTGATTATAATTAAAGAAATTTAATTTCAAATAAAGACCCTGATGATTGTTCTATTTAAATAAAGGAAGAACAATTTAAAAGCTAGCACTCTGTCTTCATCCTCTCAAAATAGCACTGAGAATTGCTTTGCAAATACCATCAGAGACTAGACAATTGAACAACTTGTGATTGATAAATCTGAAATAGTTTCAAAGGTTTTTCAATTGGAACACAAAAGATATGATTTCTTATTCAAATTCATATTTTATTCAATTTAATTCAATCATTGGGATCCATTGGGAATCTATAAAATTGTTTGTTTTTCACTGCACTTGTTATTTGATCATAATTGGATTCCAACAGTGGTATCAGAGCCTCCGTTTAATTGCTTAACTTGGATTAGGTGCTTGATTTTTGTTGATTTTGATAAAAATTAATGAATTATGTTTCTTGTTTTGGCTTTCTCCAAAGCTATTCTTTTGTTTGTTTCTAAAATGTGTTTATGCATGTTCTATAATGTTTCTGATAACTTTATTTGCATGTGTGTATCTAGAAATTGTTTCCTTGCTCTTGCGTTTTGAGTTCTAAAAATATATACGCTTGCATTTACTGTCTCTGTAGTTCATGCTATAAATTACATCAGATGCCCACCTATTCATTCAGAAACTTATTTTGCGATTTTGGAAATTGTTTCTTTTTATTTATCTATGTTGAAGTTGTAACCACGACTTAGCTCTTAAAAGCCTAGAACTTTCAATTATGAAAATTAGGTTTTATATGCATATGTATTATACTATTGTGTATTTTTAACTTGGAAAGTAGTGGCTTTCTTTTTGAGTTTTACATTTTCTGAACAAGTTTGCATTTTTATTTCCAGAATGTTATGCATATTTAGTGAACAGATGGGCAACATATTTGGTGAATAGATGGGCAATTATTGCCCATCTGTGGTGACTCCTGACCTAGTGGATCGCTCATCAGGCATCACTTAATGCCACTAGATGGCATCGCTCAACGCCACAGCCTGTGCCATGGAGGGTGTCATTGACAGTGAGAGAGCCGACGGTTGTAGTCCAAGCAAGGTGGTTTGTGTGAGTGACATGGAGCATTACCCGAAGGGTCGGAAGCATTGGAGTGACATAATGAGTTGCAAACATTACCTGACAGTTAGGTAAATGTGGACACACAAGGGAATATGGGTGTCGGTTCTCTGAAACATTGGAAGTAGAAAATGGGGCACGATTTTTGGAGAAGACGATGGGCATGTGTGTGATTCATGCACCCCTCATTTGTGAGCGTTGTTGCTTGCAAATGTGGTGGTGCGTGCAGTACACGCACCAGTTATCGCCTTATTGACTACTTTAACATGTGCAGCAAATGCCAGATGACCTCCCTCCCTTGTTTTATTTATTTTTAATGTCTTAAAAACCTTAAATTTCATTTTAATTTATTTAATGAAGATTAAATTAATTTATACTCCTAATAAAATTGAAAAGTGTTTTTTAAAATTTTGAAAATTGTTTTTAAAGGGAATTTTTTATTAGGAAAAGTTTTAGAATTTAATTTAATTTTTCAATAGTTGAATTATTAAATTAATTTTTTTATCAAATCAACAATTAGAATCAAGCAAAAGTTTTAAATAATTTCTTTCATAATTAGATTATATTTGAAATTATAAATACAATGAAATTATATTATTTTGATGAAACTGGAATTTTTTGAAAATTTAAATCCTTCTATTAAATATTAAGTACACATTATAAATGTGACAGTTGCCTTTCATTATTTAAGAATAAAAGTATAATTTTGTTTAATGCTTGGCTTGTTATGTAAACTCGAAGTTATCTTAACCCATAAATGTTTTATTTTAAATTAATGGGTCCTACTTAACTAAATTTGTATAATTTGGATGAGTAAACTTATGATCATATAGATTTAGAGGCAGAGCTAGGAATAACATATGTGATATATTTTGGCAAAAAGTTTTCACCTAACAGTTTTATGAATCATATAAGATGTGATTGAAAAGTAGTTTTCTACCTAATTTAAATTTAGTTGGTTTATTGAGCAAGATCAATTAATTTTAAATAGGATCCTAGCCCATTAAGAAATTATTTGAAAATTTCTCTATTTAATAGTGAGGGCTATTAATTTTTTAAAAAATAGTGGGAGTAATCAAATAATTTTAAAGTCCTTATTTTATTTGATTTTGGATATAAACTAATATTCTCTCCTTTTATGTTTTTCAGTTATAGAATCTAAAGATGAGTTATACGTTCTTAATACTCCTACTCCATCAAAACCTTGTTCAGATGCAGCTAATAAAGATTGGAAGAACTATCAACGTTATGATGATAACGTTGAATAAGCTACATGTGTGATGTTAACTAGCATGTCTCCTAAACTTTAGAGGCAACATGAGAACACGGATGCACCTACTATGATACTGCATCTCAAGGAGTTATTTGATGCACAAAGTAGGGTGGAGAGATATCAAATCTCCAAGGCACTGTTTCAATGTAAGATGACAAAAGGATCTTCAGTCAACCTGAATGTGCTAAAGATGATTGGGTATATTGAAAAATGGGCCCAATTAGGTTTTGTCACGGACCACGATTTAAGTGTTAATCTGGTACTGTAGTCTCTAAGTTCGAGCTTTTGACAATTCTTCATGAACTTCAACATAAACTAGAAGGACATGACATTACATGAATTGTTGAACATGCTCAAGACTACAGAAGGGTGCCTTAAGAAGGAACCCCATTTTGTACTTGTTGTCGATTCTTCTAAGAGCACTAAAAAGGGCTCTAAGAAGAATAAGAACAAAAAACAAAAGCCTTCTACTAATGTAGTAAAGGCCAAAGGAGGTGTCAAGAAAAAAAAAGCAATGACAAGGGCACGTGTTTTTATTACAATCAACGGACATTAGAAAAGGAACCATATGGAGATAGTTGAGTAAGTCAATTGGATACAATATGAACCATATGGAGATAGTCAATTCATCTTTGGATAATTCAGTTGGCATTAATTGGATACAATATGAACCATATGGAGATAGCAAGTCAATATAGGATTCATCACTATAAAGTAATTAGAGAGAAAATTCTACTGTTCTTGATTAGTAATAATTTGTGGAATTCTCTCGCCAGAAGGAATTGATATTTGAAAAGGCATTTTCAAATTTCAATTATAAATGAATTACTAATTAACAAGAATGAATATAATTGGACCAAAAGAGTAAACACTATATCTATTCTCGTCTAATTAGAATATTGAATGGCAAAAAGATTAAATTATATATCATAACTATGCATAAACAGGCTAAGTCAATAAGTTCGACATTCCTGATATTTAGGTAATTATGACATGTTGCTAGACGTCAATCATTATTTATGATTATGAATTGTCTAATTGGAGAATTAAAGATAAATTAAAAGAAATTTTTATCTAATTCTACTTGTGAATTAGAATTGTAATTTATAATCATTGTCAATTTATTAGGAACCTAATGAATCATATATTAAAGAGTAATGGAAGATAAATTAATTTAATTAAGTTGGACTTAATTATAAAGCTTGAAAAACTTTGGGGATCAAATATGAGATATTTGATTTTATTAAAATTAAATTAATTAGAATTAGAATTTGATTTTAATTATAATTAAAGACCATAATGATTTTTCTATTTAAATAAAGGAAGAACATTTTAGAAGCTAACACTTTTTCTTCTTCCTCTCAGAACAGTATTAAGAATTGCTTTGTGGATATCATCAAAGGCTATACAATTGAACATCTCGTGATTGATAAATTAGAAATAGTTTCAAAGATTTTTCAATTGTAATGCAAAAGGTATGATTTCTTATTCAAATTCATGTTTTATTCAAGTTAATTCAATTTCGGGATCTACTTAGAATCTGTAGAATTGTTTATTTCTTAGTTGTGCTCAGGATTTGATCACGGTTGGATTTCAACAGGAAGCTCTTTTAGACATGATTTAAGAAAAGGATTGGCAGACAATGAGAGAATGCAACTACAAGTAGACGGCGACAGCTGCTGATGACACGATGGTGTCGGGGGCAAATCAGGGGTGGTAGATAGGGTTTCATCCTTGTAAATATACATATATTGAGGAAGATGATAGGGATGTTTGGATATGGAGTTAATTTTAATATTGGAATAAATAGTAATTGGGGACAAGGATAAGACTAAATAGGACTGATTGGTTATTGAATTAATGTAACTTCATGTTAGAATAAGGATTCTTTGGCAACAAGTTATTTTGACCTTAAATCACAATAGAATTGTTTGGAAACTAGGATAGTACATCCCAAGGTTAGAACAAAGCTTGTTTGGGTATAAGAATATATTTATTCTAAAATTTAAATAAGGTTTTAAAGTAATTCAATAAGTATTTCATGATATATTTCAAACATAATTTTAAAATTATTTACAAAGTAAAATTCAATTCCAAAATTAAATTGATTATTTATCTTAATATGATTAAGATAAATAATTATTCCCCTAAAAAAAAAAAAAAAAAGATAAATAATTATATTGGTTCCTAATTTAATTTCAGAAAAGTAGTTTCTAAAATTATAATTAATTAATTGAAATTATATTAAAATTAATTAATTAGACTCTTTAAAATTAAGAAAATTATTTTCTCAAGTAAATAAGAAAGATCGTTTCAAAGAAAAGTAAATAAGAAAGATTTTTTAATTAATTAAGAAAATTGATTTCTAAATAAATAATGCAAAGGACTTTCTTAATTAAATTTAAAAGTGCTTTGTTTAATTTTGGAAATAGTTTCCTTTTAATATTAGAAAATAATTTTCTAAGGAAAACTAATTTCTAATAAGATTAGAAACAATTTTCTAATTGGATTAGAATATCTTACTTGTTCAATTTTGAAAAGAAAATTTTGTAAATTATAATAAGTAAGAGGTTTAATTTAGTGAAAATTATTTTCAATTAAATTTTGTTAAAAGAGTCAAAATAATTGGAAATAATTTTCAATTGGATTTGAAAATTGTCTTTAAATCAAATTGTATTTCTATTTGGTCTAGAATTTTAATTTATTTGGGAATGAATGAGTTTAATCTAATTTATTTTTCTAAAGAGTTGAAAATATTGCTTTAGATTATAAAGATCAATAACTATAATCAATCAGATCTTGATATTTTATGCATATAATTTG
>JANVCQ010000008.1:27244099-27267923 GCA_025531925.1 Erythroxylum plowmanianum
GTCTCACCTTGATTTGTTTTGTTTATTACTGAATTGAATTTGATATTGATGAATGTGTACTAAATTGTGTACTGATCCCGGACATAAAGGTCCAAGGTATTAATTGATGAATGTGATATTGAAGTGCTACTTACATTACTTTGTTCTGCTTGTTGAATTTGATTTATGTTGATTGTGTTCTGAATTCCGAACAATAATTGTCCAAGGCGTCTGATGCATGTTTATATCATTAGAAGTACTATTTGCATTTGAATATAATTGACTACTTGCTTTGCACATGTAATGTCTAAAATGACCTTGTTTTGTTTTAAAACTGTTGAGTCCTAGTTGTGGTGCAGTTGCTTCTGTGACACTTCAGTTTCTGACACTTCAATGTCTTATGTTATTAACACTTCGGTGTCTTCTGTTATTGAGACATAAGTCTCTTATGTGATATGATGCCAATTATGGTATCTTCTGTATAAGTCCCATTACCCACTTTTGTTGGTGGATTAGCAGTCATTTGATTGTGTATTCTGATATATGTTAGATTTTGAAATAAACAAAATGATGTTTTGAACTGAAGGGATTCTGCCTTTTTTGATACTCAGTTTTGTTAACTATGCAACTATTCAAAAATTTAAATATCTGCTTGTGCTATAACTTGATTTAGTTTGATTAATTGTCAAATTATACATAGTTTAGTTATTACTCACTAAGCTATATGCTTAGCACGGTAGATTTGCCTCGTGTAGGTTCTGAGCGACGTTTATAAAGATTGGGATGAGACAACTGTAATGGCCAATAAAGTCTGATTGTTGTTTTGAAAATAATGTAAAATATTTGGTTTGACTTTTGGGCTTGTATCTGATATGCATATGTGAATTTGTTTGTAAGTTTGTAACAACGATACTTCAATTTGGTTTGAATTTTTCAGTAAGCTTGTGTTAAGTACTATGTAATTTAATGTATGTTTGCTTGAGTTGTTTACTAGAAGTTTTCGTATGCTTTGATTTGTTTGTATTGTTTTGTGTGGCATTCATATATCCTTCCAGGGGATATGTGATTGTGACACTTTTTACTTAGATAAACCAAGTTATAATTTACTAAAAAACAATTGCCAAGTATCAAAAGTATCCTTAGGAATGATATATTAAGTGAAATTAGTTTCCTTTATTTTGATCTTTAGCATATGTACAGGAAACATATATATTTAATGTCAAATTTTGATGAACTGATATTTAAATTACCCTTACAAATACTTTTTACTTTCATTAGATATTAGATAGGTTTCTAATGAAACATGAACTTATGACATAAGTAAATAACGTTGTTAGGTTACTAATAAATTATACAACTACTAAATATATTAACACAATTAGTTAAGATTAAACACATCACCAAATTGGCCAAATGATGACAAATAAGCTATTTTTAGAAGTAATATGTAATACCTTATCTCTCAAATGATTTGATTCATGCCTTAATTCAGTGGTGGTACTTTTTCTTCAAAAGCAAAAGTAAAATTAGTTATGGTTTACCTGAACAATTATATACATTGAACAATGTTTATAGAAAGCTTAACTTTGAAATCCCTGATAAATACAAGAAGAGTAACAAAAATTTTACCTCATCATCAATGATGCCTTATTTAACGTATAACATATACTCATCCACACCCAGAGGATGCTAGATTGTAATTTTAATGGAGACAATTTGTCAAAAGAATCAAAGAACTCAATCTAGTATCTTCAAACATCTCCACTCTTTAAGATTTCATTGAACAAGTTTACATTAACATAAATTAGGGGATGCCAAAAGAATACAAATTAAAAATAATAAAGTTCTCTATGGCATTTTCTTTTCAAAATGTTCAAGCCACCAACTAATAAAATTTGAGAGTTTTAAACTCAACTAGAAAATCAAAAACACTATCTGAAAAATAAGTGAAAACAAAACTATGATTTTAAATAATACCTTAGATTTTGAAGAGTGACAAAATTGGGTAACTTTTGAGATTTTTTATAATTTACCCTAATAACATTCATTATTAATTATGAATACCACTAATTTAACTAATCTTATACTCAACTTTGTGCATTAAAATATACTTATTTAATAATGAATTTTTTATATTTTAAAAAATTTTCTCGTACATCACAGAGTTATGTAGCGAGAATAGGGCGATATCTCTTAATTGTAATTTCATCGAATAAGAAAAGATAACACCTTTAAAAAATATTTCCCTTGTTTCTATAACTATCATTTGAATTTTATTTATCCTTATTGTTTATATTGCCTTTCATTTATTTATAGGCACTAATTAAGATTCTTTTGCTTGCTTTATGAAATCTTGATTGGTTAACTTATACAAATTTATAAGTATTCAACGGATCAACACAATAAATTAGTTATATGGTTGAGTTTCATACCACTTCTTAGATCTTGGGATTAATTTGTCTATATTGCAAGCTTCTTTGAGATAAAACTTTAACAGATCTAAAAATCTTATTAATAAATATATAAGATTTATCATTGCAAACTCTAAATATGAAATCTTGAAACTTAATATACTTGATTTGTAGCCAAACTATACTATTTAGAGATAGAAAGTTGACCCAGTGATGATATGAAATCAAAAAATAAAGGTATAAAATAATCTTGACCCATCATTATGAAGAGCTTCAGCCAAAATTATAAGATTATTTGAATATTGAATAATTTGAAAAGTTTCTCAAAGGACTTAAGAGAAAACTCTCATAATTATACCAATGATCATAGTTAACTATCTATCACTGAAAAAAGACTTATCTTAAATATTAAAACACAAAACTATGTTTTTCGAACATAAAGTGAAAGTAGGGTTTCAAATGGAAAAACCTAGACTATGGTCATGGGTTGGACATTTTAATGTCATTAAGGTATGGTTTATATCTATATCCATGTTTAGAGACGGTGGGTCCTCTTATATCTCTGGAGAATTAGGAATAGCCTAGAAAACCCCGCGAGTATAAAATGTAGATCTATTTGTAACTTCTAAAGATAGACATGATCTAGGTCACATCCATACTAGAGACCCTGTCTTATCATTGAATTGCATAATGTCATATAAGATGATTCATAGCCATATTAGATGTCATATTCACATCCAAGTCTTCTTTAACCTTAATTTGCATAAAGATAATCAATAATCGTCCCTTAATTTTGCTTAATTCCGTAATTGTAACCACTTCTCTTGCATCTTAGAACATTTTCTTCCTTGTTCTTGTAATTATTCCACTTGGGATACTCAAAAGATTAAAGACGACTTGATTCCTATCACTCTCTCTTCTTAGAAAAGATTTATCATCGAATCATCACTTATATAAAAAGGAATTAAATCAAAAACATTAAAAGTATTGGTTACATTATATTCATTTAGAAGATCTAATATTATGCATTCAATAACATGAAATGGATCTTCTCCTATTAGTTGCAGTTTAGATCTTATTCGATCAAGAAATCTCTCCTTTCTAATATACACCCACACTAATGCACATGGTTCAAAGGTAAATTCTTTCTTTCTTTGTTATCCTTAGATGCATATTCTTTATTTTTCATTTTAATACGTGGTGAATATTTTTATATAATCACTTCACCATTTTAACTTTCTTTTTACCATCTAAGTGCTAGAAATCAAAAGTTGTAGATTGCATTTTTTTCTCATTAAACAACATTCATGGCCTAGTTATATATGCTTACAGTGCAACAAACTAGAGACAAACACAAGCTAAAATTAAGGAAAAGTAGGTAACATGTACCACTAACATCTAAAAACGTTTTTCAATAACTAAGTAAAATGATTAACCCATTAACAAAAATATACCTTAATATAAAATTTTAAATAATAAACCATTACAACCACTACATACAAATAATAGGAAATAGCTAAATAGTAGTTTGAAGCATTTTAATCAACACTCTCTTTTGTTTCAAACTTCATGGAGCACTTCTCTCTATAACTTAAAAAGCACTTCTCTTCAATATGATGCATTTCTCTTTATCACAATCAAATTTATTAACACACTTTATCACCAAATTAATTTTTAAAGCACAACTCTCTATAGTGCACATCTCACTAACTATTCTAAAAAGGAATTTATTCTTTTATCACTTATTTCATATTTGTTTGTTCTTCATTGTCAAATTTGCAATTATTTTACAAATGTCGACATCTCTCACATCTATAACATTGAGGTTTTCAATTATGCCAATAGTCTTTTTTTCATGACTAAACTTCTTACAATGGCTACACTGAGGAACATTAACATTTTCTTTTGAGGATAAAATAAGCTCCATTAATTTTTTCCTTAATTATGTCGGCCCTCATTGATCTTCTTTAGTCTACAGCTTGAACAACATTAAATAACTCTATAATGTTTATTTTTGATAGATCTTTAGAATTTTTAAACGAGGAAATTTTTTACTCATACCTTTCAGGAATAGTCACAAAAACATGTCTGCTACTTGTTGGCTGGGAAATTCTTCACCAAATGATTTGATTTGATTAACAAATGGGCATGAGCTTGCTTCTATATTCCTTGACACCTTCAGATTCCTTCATATTTAGCATCTCAAATCCTCTCTTGATATTTAAAATTTATATCAACCTAATTTGATTGTTCCCTTCAAACTCTTCCTTAAGCTTCTCCCATACTTCTTTAGGTGATTCACAAACCATAATTCTTGTAAAAATTCCCTTTAGCATAGTCGAATGTAGACAAGAAAGCACTATGGGTTTCTTGCCACTTCTTCATCATGCTTTTTTACTTGATTTAGTGTGGGATTTTCTATAAGAGGGGTAGGATTAAAATCACTTTCTACAACATCCTAATTTTCTCCAAAAATATAGATAGGAAGAGAAAATTTATTTGATGCCATTGCACCAAAGGTTAAGCACTCACAAAAATATTCTTTACTATAGCCTCACAAGCCCATAAAACCCCTAGAGCTTTGACACCAAAATTGTTAGAAATAAAAACTACCCATTGCAATTTTTTCTCATCAAACAATATTCATGGCTTAGTTATATAGGCTTCCAGTGCAATAAACTAGAGATAAACCTGAGCTTAAAATAAGGGAAAGTGACTAACATGTCCCACTAACATCTAAACAAGTTTTCTAACAACTAAGTAAAATGAACAACTCAACCCACTAAGTTAGATACAACTTAACATTAAAAAAATTCAATAGTAAACATATGCTTAAATAATAAAACACTATAACCATAACTTCTAAAAAATAGGAAATAACTAAATGGTAGTTTGAAACACTTTAATCAACACCTACCCTTTCATGAATTAGTAAATAAATTAAAAACAATAGAGTTAGTGGATTAAAACCTTATATATTCTCAAAAGGTGAATAGTTAATACTGTTAGAAACAATTCTGTTATATGCAAATTCAGTTAATGATAAACAATCTTCCTAAATCTTTAAATTCTTTGTAACGATAGCATGTAATAAAGTAGTTAACTTCTTATATTTTACCATTAGTCTAAGGGTGACAAGTAGTTGAAAATATCAATTTAGTTGCAAACTTTTTGTGTAAAACCTTTTAAAAGTAGCTAAGGAATATAACATCGCTATTAGACACAATACTCCAAAAAATACTATAGAAGTCAAATTATCCCCTTAAAGGACAAATCAATTATATTTGTTACACTATCAATTTTATTACGTACAATAAATATATCATCTTAGAAAACTATTAACAACCACATGAATAAAATCTTTACCCCTTTTTGACCTAGGTAAACCTAAAACATAACCTATATAAATATTAACACACAGTTCCCTAAGGACTAGAAAAGGAATATACATACGCTATAACATAGCTTTAGACTTAGCTTGTATATATAACGTAATCAACAAATTTTCTTTCAACATCATGATGGATATGATGCTAAAAGAAATATTGACCCAAAATTCTAAAATATCTTTAATGCCAAAATGACCCCTATATCTTCTCTGAATTTCTTTATCCACCGACAACTATCTCAAAGAACTTTTAGGAACACACAATTTATTTTTCTTAAACAAAAAACCATCATGTCTAAATTTTTTCAAAAAATAATTTTCTCACAAGCCTAAATATAGATGCAAAATCATCACCACTTTTATATAATTTCCTAACACGTTCAAAGCCTAACAATTTTGCATTCAAGGTAGAATCAGCGTACCTCTAGGACAATGTATCAATCATGATGTTTTTCTTACCTTGTTTATACTTGACCATATAAGGAAGTGTATCAATAAACTCCATCCACTTGGTGTATTGTCGATTCAACTCCTCTAACCCTTTCAAATACTTCAGGGACTCATGGTTAGTGCGAACTCCTTAGACCATCGATAATGTTGTCAATTCTCTAAAGCCCTCTCTAATGCATATAACTTTTTGTCATATAGTTAAAAGCATCTTTGTTGAATTCTTACTAAAGAATCTAATTGTTTGATTTTCCTTCATCAAAATAGCATCAATACCTATTATCGACGCATCACACTAAATTAAAGAAAAAGTTAGTGAAGCCAATAAAAGCTCAGAATTTAACATATCTTTAATTCAATTAAAGGCACACTCATTATTCATTATCCTACTTAAATCTAACAAATTTTTTGACAACTTCAGTAAGTGGTGTAACTATACTAAAATCCTTCATAAATCTTTTATAAAAATTAGCTAAACTATGAACACTTCTCACATCAGTTATAGACTAATAACAGTAACCTTCTCCTTATCCACTTCTATCTCTTTTGCACTCACAATAAATCCAAGAAAATTTATGTTATTCATACAAAATGAACAATTTTTTAGATTTGCATATAAGTTTTCTTTTCTCAAAATAGTCAAAACAATTTTAAGATGCTCAACATGCTCATTTAAAGTGTCATTATAGACCATATTATCACCAAAAATTAAAAAAACTATGAATTTTCCAATAAATCATATAAAATATGATTCATTAACCTCATAAAAGTATTATGTGCAATAAATAAACCAAAATGCATCATTGGCGACTCATATAAACCATAGTTCATTTTAAAGGTTGTTTTCCACTTATCCGCTTCTTTCATCCTAATTCAATGACATCCATTTTTTAAGTCAACTTTTGAGAACACATAATAACTTTGAAACTTATCAAGTATATTATCTACTATAAGAATGAAATGTTAATATTTTACTGTTATTTTCCCATCTTTCTTAGGAACAAACAAGACCAAAACAAAATATGGACTCATACTCTCTAATATACCCTTTCAACATAAGCTCCTCAATTTACCTTTAAAGCTCCTTGGTCTCTTCCACATTACTTTTATAGGCTAATTGATTAGGAACTATATGACCAAGTATGAAACAAATTTGATGTTGTATTCCCCATGTGAGTGGTAAATTATTAGGAACATTATTAGGGCGTACATTTTGAAAATCTTGCAAAAAAAAAGAAACTAAAATACTAAGAAAGAAAATGTCTTGTACAATAGTATAGTCATAGGCTAGTTATGATAAAAAGCCCTCTTAATCTCACTCTCTCTAGTATAAAAGTTCATTTGTTTCATTGTTTTTCATTCAGCACTCTCTTTTTTGTCTCCCTTAGCCTCACTCTCCTTTTTCTCATTCTTTTCTCTCAACTTTAGTTGATCTTCAAACATTTGTACATGTTTTAATAGTACAAAAGCAATGGCTTGTTTGCTACAAAAGAAAACTTATTTGTGATCCATATTTTATGGACTTTTTATCCCAAGGTCTCTTTAAGAAAATATGATAAATATGTATAGGAACCATATCACATAACACCTCATCATAATATCTTCTAATAGAGAAAAAAATAAACACTTGTTTGTTGATCCTCATCTCACCATCATCATCATAATTTTTCAATGGCAACATATAATTCTCATCACTTTCACCTCCTATTTTAATATCCATATCATCTCTCATTCTTAAATAATAAAAAAATTTAATATCTCAAGTACAAGTTTGGGTTTCAAATTTACCTATCACTTTACTATGTGTTTTTTCTCCTTCTTTAAGTACTAGAATTTAACTTAAGGAGCAGTTTTTCATCTTTTTCCTAACTCAATTTTTATAATGATGAACTCAAATTCTCTTAAACTTCCCTCTATGGCCTTTATCTTGCCAATTACCTTGATGGGAAAATCTATTTATTTCTTAGTAGTTGCTAACTGTCATGTAAGCCATCTTTCTCTTCATCTTCATCAAAATCATTTAAGAGAACTCTCATTTGTCTCAATGTGTGTTAGAAATTTGTGGTGATTCTTCCCCTACAAATTAGCTATGACAGTACATTGCATCTCTAATTGATCCTTAACGTTGATAAATATAAAATTCATATGTCCAAGTTATTTTGTAACTTGTAGTTTTTAACATATTATCCCTTCTGATCAAGTAGGCTTTAGCATTTAAAAGAATTTTAATAGTAACCTTTTACAACACTCTCTCATATGTTTCTCTCAATTGAAGTCACTTAATTTACTTATGTTTCACTCTAATTTTTTGACTTTTCCGTACTAATATTGCTCATATACTTTTGCCTTTACTACTTATTTTTCCTTTTGATTCTTTATCAAACTAATTAAAATAAACCAGAGAATAAACCAATAGCATTCAATCAATCTCAAATCTTGATGGAAGCAAGGATAAGTAAGGAGCCAATAATAAAAACAAAACAAAAAAGTTCAAAAGATTATGATTACGATGGAGTGTATGTTCTAACTAGATTTGTATTTGGAAACGAATTTCATGAGGTAATCATTCCTAAACAACTTTATTTCTTATCTCTTTCTTTATTTTTTTCATGAATGTTCTTTGTTCCCTTATTTATAAACTCAAAAAAATATTGAATGAAAAGGAAGTATGAAGAAAACACATTAAGGAAATAAAAAAGAAATCAACAAATGTAAGAATAAGAAAAAATAAAGATGGAATCGATAAATAAGAAATAAGAACAATAAACAATAAACAATAACAAATAAAATATAGATGTAACCTGATTTTATAATCAAACCTTTAATACCAAATTGATGTGAACCCCAAGGATGAAACCTTGAAGCCCCCACATATTTGTCTTGCGATCAAATGTTAAGGAAGCTAAAACCAGATTTAGAGATAGAGTCTTGCCTCAATGATTATATGGAATAAGAATTAAAGGCATAAAAGAATCTTTACCCATGTTATAAAAAACTAGAACCAAGATTATAATATGATTTGAAGGCCATAAATAAATAATCAATGATTCAAGTCAATTGTCTACCACTAAAAAGAAACATCACTTAAACAAAAATTGTGTTTCTCAAACTTAAAACAAAGCTAGGGTTTTCACTAAAATAATCGTGAGCCAAGTCATATTAACTATAGAAAGTTTAACGCTACTAAGGCATGATTTATATTCACAGTCATGTCTAGTGACAATGGATATCTTTAGAGGGTTAGGCACGACCTAGAACATATTCGTGAGTATAAGTCATAGATATATCTATGACTTCTGAAGATAGATACGATACATGTTATACCTGCATTGGTATATTTGTCTCACCAATAAATTGCCTAGTAAGCTATGCAGACTAATACACAATTATTTTAGAAGTCATGGGTACATCTAAGTCCTCTCCAGCCTTCATTTGAATCAAGCTAGCCAATGGTCTCCCTTCAATTTAGCTTAATTTCACACGGGTAATCACTTCTCTTACCACTTTATTAAAACTTTTTCCCTTTTTTGTATAATTAATCTACTTGACAAACTCAAAGCATCCAAGATATCTTAATTTTTATCACCTTTATTGAAAATTTGCATCCATTATAGTACTTTATGAGTATTGTAACACTTTTTCCTATAAAATGCAATGATGAAAGAAGTTGAAGGAGACATTTATTTGTTTAGTAAGCTTAAAATGTTAAAATGAAAATGATTACAATTTTTACATTTAAAAATAATGATAAATAAAATTTACTACTTTAATTTTAAAAAGTATAATAAGTCATTGAACTTTTATTAAAAACTTAATTAACACCTTAAACTTTATTTAGGAATTTTAAATTTTAATGGATAAAATAACATTTATAATTAAGGGATATGAATAATTATAATATATATGCTTGTAATTTATTTGATAAAGGTGAATTTTAAAGTGTTAAATGAATTATATTAGAATTCAATTAAATATATTTCTTTGTTTATTTTATAAATTAAAATAAGTATTTGCGAAACTAATTATGTTCATATTCTTTAAAATAACTTTAAAGGATTTTTTATTTTTTATTTTTTATTTTTCTATTTTTCTATTTTGATTATCAAAAACAGAGAAACAAGCTATTCAAATACATTAGGTTTTATAGGGTTGCCATTTCTTGTTTTTAAAAATGAAAAAAACCATAACAAGTCTTTTAAAAAAATTCTATTTTTGTATGTTTTCTGCAACATGTTTCCAAAATGAACAAACTATTTTTTTATTTCTCCACTTTTCGCTCTCTCTTTTCTTTTCTTCATTATTTACTTTTTATTCCTTCATCCTCTCCTCTTTTATCTTAATATCAGTGGCTATAATTTTTCTTTTTTTAAGTTCCTTTATATTTTTCATCCTTTTTTTTATATCTCTAGGCTTATTTTGCCTTTATAAATAACATAATTTTAAAGGGTCGTCAATGCATCTTTCTATGCTCTATTTAAATAACTAATCAATAACAAAATCAAAGGTTGAATTATTAGCTTGCAAATTTGACCATAGTGGAATAACATCATCATTAATTATCATTCGTGCTTCAGGTTTGTTCTCTTTGTTCTTAAATAATTTGATTGGCACGTGCCTATACGTGGTGTGGACATTTGTGAAGATGGAAACTTTTGCACAGTTTTGGTTATAGAAGCTGATTTATGTTTATAGGTTTATGTGTTTTGACTTCAAAAAGCAAATTTAAGAAAACATATACTACCAATGTCATTCCCACCTTTTGAGCCTGAACCTACATCTATTTGAACTTATCTTATCTCCTCTTTATCTTCTTGTTTTATCGATTACCAGGTATTATCGTTCATTTTTATTTATAAGAACCACATTCATATAATAAGGATGTACTTGGACATCACTATATATGTTTTTTCTTAATTTGTGATCTGAATCATACTTGTTGATGATTGTTTTTGGAATGCCCCTTTGAGATTATGAACATGTCGATGTTGCCATTGTCTTTGAGACTAAATTGAAATGGCTTGCCTTATTAAAGCATAATTGATCAAAGATGGAGTCTTGAGAATGGGTTTCTTCTTCCAAATTTCATTTTAATGGGGACTTGGAGAAACGAATACCAAATGTGCCTAAGAATTGGCATTTCAATTTTAATGCAATAGACCTTTGGATGGGAATCCGTTTCTTTTCCTAGCTCTAGCTATTGGTGATCATATTGTAGTTTGTCATTCAAAGGTACTCCTCGGATTTCATTAATTATTGATCTTAATACTCATTTTTCATGTCATTTGATTACAAATTATTTTTTCTTTTTTGGATGATAATTTTGATAATCTTATTTTCAAACTCATAGTTATTTTGATACTTATCCCTTGTTTAGTTTTTACTAGTGGTTGGAGTTTACTATGTGCATTCAATATGTTATGAATTACATTATATTATTTTGAGCAATTTCGTAAGGTATTGTTTCATATCATTTTTGGAAGATAACAAGATTAAATTTTATTAGCGTTGTAAAGAATATCACCAATGTACAATGTCATATATCACCACAAGTTTGAAAACCTATGACATGTTTCTCTAGGATTTCTCCTTGTAAAAAGAGTTTCACGATATAAAGGAAAAGGTTTGACTTATTGAATCACATTTACCATTTTTTTACATACGATCTAGATATTGTAAAATTTAATTTCAACTGGATTTTATAATGTAGATATATCTAAGCAACTGATTTGTCGTTCTTCAACCAAACTAATGCTCTCTATTTTTCGTCTTATTCGATCACTCATGGCAACCTACATGTCTAAGAAATAATTGATAAATTAGGTTATAATTAAAGCTTAATTCAATTTCAATACTTCAAGCAATTTGTGAGAGATTATCTTTTATCTCCAATATTCTGCCAACAAATGCATATTTTAACCTTTGCATAATTGGACTAATATTTAATCTTTTCTTGTTGATATTATGAAGATATTCCACTTGTTAATCTTATATATGTTGGCATTGGATCCTTTTAAACAGTTGTGATTGAAGAATTAACAACTATGTCAATTATATATATGATCAGTATAGTCTCTCTCGATAGCAACTTGTGTTTTAGGCCACAAGTTCACATTTTCTTAACTTTCCAAATAGTCTACACTAAATAACTTAACCTGAGACTTGAAATATTAAACCTATATTGATTGATTATTTTACTAAGTTACGTATGTGCTAATTATGTTTTTTGAGAAATTAAAATTAAATTAATAAATAAAGAGGAAGGAAAAATGACTATTAGAGGGTGGCATCACTCTCCAATAGTAATACCATCATTAGAGTTCCTACAATAAAGACATTGTGAAGGCACGACATTGTTTGGTCACTACTGAATAAAACAACACGTACAAATGAAATCCAACTCTTGCTGCATTCCAAATAAGTAAAGGAACCCCACCCATCCTCAGAGCATTTTGGGAATGTTCCAAACTAGGGTAGGGAGTCTTAAACGATCAGCAACGCCATTATAGTAAAAACCTCCCCACTCTTCATGTCTGGAACTTCATCTGATGATGGCTACTTTACCCATCTTCCTTTGTTTTTGTAGAGGGCAAGAAGGAGCTAATGGACTTGCCCAACGACTTGCAATAATAGACTTCCTCAGGTAAGATCTAACTCCTATTCCTTTCTCTCGAATGATCTTATTTCATTTCTCAACATGAATATTATTCTCTACCCTTCTGAATAATCAATTATAGCACTAAACCTGCTAATCGTTCCATATTTTAGAACTTTTGCTGATTTCTGTCTTTCCATATCTCTTAAGTAGATATGTCAAGAAATAACACCTTCCTCTTCCAGAGTGGAGTGGAAGCTTGTACTTTTACTAGGAACTTAGCTATCTCAATGAGTGATTAGAAAACCCATGCCAATGGAGGAAATGTTTGATCCTATTCCAGATAACACTGGAAAAAGGGCATAGAAAGAACAGATGGTCCCTAGTTTAATTCCTCTTTTACACAGATAGCAGATTTGATCCAAATTCTGGATAAATTAAAGTCTGTCCATTATTCCTATTCTATTCCTAACTACCAACCATAGAAGGAAAGCAAAACTTGGTCTAAGAATATTACATTAGATAACCCTGTCCTGAAGGTCATCTTGATCAGAGTGATAGAACCATTTCCTATAGGTTTTGCTAAAGAAGCTCTCGATAAGAGACCCCTTCCATAGATAATAATCCTCAGAGTTAGAATCAGGAAGGTAAGAAGGTTTAAGAAGAGAGATTGCATTAGGAAATTGAAGCCATTCATTTTGATTAATAAGAACAGCCACCTTAGATTTATAATCTAGCCCTAGAAAAGTAGAAATAGCAATGGGGTTTGAGGAAAGAGGACCTGAACCAGTCCAATTATTATGCCATAGGAAAGCAGTCTATCCATTCCCAATTTTACAAAAAAAAACATCCTTATCAACTTCATCACCTTTTTCAAAAATTTGATTAAGGAACCAAGTATAGGATGGCTTTATAGAGAGGGACTATATGTTGTTCCCTTTCAAAAAGCAACTATGAAGTCATTTCATCTATAATGAATGCTTAATCATTCTCCAAAGTCTCTTAATCAAAAAGACATTATTAACAACTCTTACAAAAATGATTCCTAGACCCCCTCACCTTTGGTTTACACAGATCAGTCCATTTAACTTTAGGAAAACCAAAACATATATGAGTGTTTTTAGTCATCTTTTTTTAGTTATGTATACAATGAAGTTATTTCTTATAGATAATTTGACAAAGCAATGCAAACCGCCTTCATAGACTACAAAGTTGAAATGACCCATATTGTCAAAGAAGTTGAAAAGCCAACATTAGGTTCTTTATTACACGTTCCCTTGTAAGGTGATTGAAGTTTATGTTTAAGATGTGTGGTTTGGTGCTATCAATATGTAGAGGGGATTATTAAGTTTACTCAAGGCCTATACATAATCTCATTTTGTTCATTTAATATTTAATGAGTTTTTAATATTATTTTTAATATGCTTTGAATAAGTATGTACAATTAAAGTGCAAGACTACGACCATCAGATGCTTGCTTAATACACTTTAGCCTATATTGCTATAATAAGCCCAACATTACGACTTTCTACCTAACACTATCAATTTGCCCATGTTTTCAAAGCAGCATTGCTTACATAATGGTTGCTAAAGTCAAGAATAATGATAATGGTGATCAAGACACCATTATAGACATTGGAGATATTGGTTCCCTAAGGTTTAAAAAAGCAGCAAAGTCATGGAACTTCAACAAAGGAAGTAGCAACTTTAAGGAGTTATCAACAATTGAATAGTTTAGGAAAATGGGTAGTTATGACTCAAAAAGAATTGCAGACAATGGGTGGGTTAATAAGCCTTGAAAAATAGTTAGATATATTTGGCAAGTAATGACTTCAATTATTGATCTTTGTGTGACAAAAAAGTGAGATAAAGGTCAAGTTTGGTATGTAGCTTTTCAGCCATAATTCAACAGATTGGAGGGTGTTAGTTGTTTGACTATGTCAAACAGCTAATTATTTTGTTTGGTTAGAAGTTGGTGGGTTAGCTTATTCAACCCAACCAACTGAAAATTAAAAAGTTCCTTTATAGGAGCATTTCAGTCTTCAACTAATAAAAATTATCGATTAATGATGATTCTACCCTCACTTTACTCTCTTCTCTTTTGGTATCTCAATCTCATTTCTCCATTTAGGGTTCTCTAGAATCTTTTTTCCTTAGCTCTCACATCTCCACCAGATTGCCACTCACCAGTCATTGTCTGGCAAAAGAGGAAAGGCAAGAAACGAAGTGAACTTCACGAGATGAGCACTAAGAACGGTTATTATAGAGAAGAAATCGAAGGTTCTTACAACACTGAGAGACTTATTGAATAGTAATGTAGGAGTCTGAAGGAAATTGAGGAAGAAAGCGGTTGTTATTGAGAAGAAATCGAAGGTTAAGAAACAAGAAGAAGACGATGTGGGGGTTTTTAATCGATTCTTGCTTATTCAATCTGATGTCTCTTCTCTAAATTGCCCAACAGGGCACAGTTTGGTTTGTTTCTTACACTACTGTTATTTTGACTTGGAAAGTTATTTGTAGAAGTAAAAAAGTTTGTTTCTTTGATTTTAACTTCTAGGCTTGTTATGCTTCATTGTTATAACTCTAGTCAGCTCTTAGATCCCATTTGAGCTTTGTTACGAAGGTCAGTGCTTTTGGTTGGGTGGGTGTGTGCTGTTGTTGTTGACTTCTCACGAGATGAATAAGAATGTCGTCCAACAACTCTCTTAATTTGTAAAGCTTTGATCTTGTAAGAAATAATGATGGGTTTATCGAATTGGGTTCTTGTTAAGTGGAAACAGACTCACGTCTGACTGATCAGTTTGTTGCTACATATGGTTTTTAAGGTGCTTGAAGGCTGAACTTAGTTCACTAAGGGAATTGAAAGGCAGATTTGAATCAGTTGAGGATTTAGAAGCAGGTGACTAATTCTATACCTACAGGTTTTTTAATTATGCTT
Source organism: Erythroxylum plowmanianum (assembly GCA_025531925.1). Lineage (NCBI taxonomy): Eukaryota > Viridiplantae > Streptophyta > Magnoliopsida > Malpighiales > Erythroxylaceae > Erythroxylum > Erythroxylum plowmanianum. The sequence goes on from JANVCQ010000008.1 coordinate 27,259,855, forward strand.
TTTAGCGCTTCTTGTTAATTTTTGGCTTCTGGGCATTTCTCATATTTTCTGTTCTCAACATCTTAAAGGTATATGTTTGGTACTTGAATGATCCTGAATTAGGGCTTTTATTGTTAAATGTTGACTATAGCTTTCGAGTTTAATGTTGTGAGGAGGAGTTTGATCTCAACCATTAAATTTATTTAAGGTTTTCTATAAGTCTTATGCTTCCTCTGAAGTTCAGATCAGAATTTTTAAGTACTTTCTCTTTAGGTTTTGTTTCATCGGCTAGGTTTATTTTGGCATATGGAATCTACTGGATTGGTGCAAACTAGAGTAGATTATCCTCGTGTCCATATTTGATGAAAGTTCTTACATTTTCTTCAAGGGTCTCTCTTTGTCTTAATACTTTTCCTCCTTTTCTTTCAAGATTAACTTCAGAACTCACTGTTTAATTTCCTTTGCAAGGTTGGTGTTAATTTTTCTCTAACTTCAAATTTTTTATTTAAAGATTACCATGATTGTGTTATTCTTTGTTTCTTATTGAAATGTTCTTCCTAGAATCTGCAAATATTTAATGTTCAAAAGTTACATTCTTCCTCTTTGAAAGATCCCTAACTAAGTTCTTACAAGTTTTATCTTCAATCATGCGAAAGCATATATCACTTGAACTATTTTCTTCTACTAATTGATTGTCTTCTTCTGCCTCTTTTGTGTGTAGTGCACTGCATCTTATCCTTTCGCTTCCGAGTTTGAGTGTCATAGGTTGCTTTTAGAAGACAGTCCAAATTCAACGCTATATCTTTACCTAGTGTCCATACTGAGAACTGAGGAGAGACTAATATGGGCGATGCTAGTTCTAGGATTGATATATCCACATATGCAAATACTGATGAAAAGAGTCAGAAGGTATTTTCTTTCTATCCTCTGTTAGTACATATTATATGCTAAACTTTGAAAGTCTTCAAATTATTTTAGACGGTAGTAGTTTTCAAGATTGCTTCTTGACTGCTTAGAATGTCTACATGCTGTTGTTCCCTTGTCAATGGGTTTTGGATTTTTGGTAAGCATGCTTCACTTAAATTAAATGTTGAAGATATGAACATAAATGATAAATCTAAGATATATTTAGTTTCATTAAATGAAGTCTGACAATATTTGAGATAAATCTAGATTTGCTATAGTCTTGATTGTCTCAAGTTGCATTATCTGTTATGGAAAGTTGCATTAATTTCGTAGAGGTTATAAGTACTCTAATCTTACCTTATAACATACTTATACGCAAAACTCTCCCTATATTTTACTGATATGCAGAGTGAAGGATGTTACAATGGTTTGTCGATCAAATTCTAACCAGTGACACCTTCTCTAGTAAACTTATTCTCTCTCTTCTTCCCTTCTCACCTGTTAGTCACCATTGTTAGTTGCTCTCCTTCATCATCTTGAGTTGTTCCCCTGCCAGCAGTTTTCATTAGGTAGTGCAGCTTATGTTATTTGGTATGTTGTAGAAATAGAATGAATGAAGATGAACGAATTGAGCTAGAGAATTGTGATTCTGATAGTGGCTACAGGAGATCGAAAGAAGAAATTAAAAAAACAAGAAGAAAAAAGTGATTATTTGTTGATTTTTAATAATTTTATAATGCAATGTGCATTGTAATCATAACCATTGTATTTTAATAGTTTTGATATTCCTTTTTTTATATAAAGATTAGTTTTACTTAAATTAATTAGGTTTTCATATTTCTCATGTAATAGACAACTCAGAAGAAACTACATGTTTTGCTAATGCTTTAGGCTATGTTTAGTTGGACGTAAGGTTTTTAATATAATGGAGTGGAATGTAAATGGATGTAATATTAGAAAACTATTATTTGGAAGGGATGGAAGAGTTCATAATATAATATAATGAAATATTGTTTGAATGAAGGGTTTATAATGTAATATGGTGCAAAGTTATTTATCATTTTACATTCCATTCTAAACTCCTCAAATCGGAGGTTTCTTATTTTCACTGTTGAGGATGAAATAAGATGTAATATAAAACCCTCCTCTTTCATCCCATTCTATTATAAACCCTCCTCCAAAATAATGGAATAATATTATATTTCATTCAATTCTATTAATAAATCTCCAACCAGACATAGCCTTAGTAAAACAATTTTTCATTTGTTTTCTTTTTAATATAAATTCTAGATTCCTAAAACTAACCACCTGATGCTATCCTAGGACCTTAAGATGTAGGTAGGATTTGGAAAAGAGATTGTAGTCTTCCAAATATCCATACTGTAAAACAAAATGCATGACTATAAAAGGGTCATCTATTGACTATAAGACCAATTTAAAAATATGACACTTAATAATACATAAAATCTCCAGGCAAGTTTACTCATTTTATTTCCATTTTTCTTTCTCTTATTCATTTTAAAAAGGTTAATGCTTTTTTTGATATTTTTATTTTTAGAAAATTTTATTTATCTTTTTATAATATTATTTAATCAATTTATAGTTCTTTTGTTACCAAAATGATGCAGTATGACAAATTTTAAATTATTATATATAAACTAATAGAAAAATATTTTTATATTATAAAAATATATTATATATATTACAATAAAATTATTACATATAAAAATTATTATATATAAAAATATATTACAATAAAATTGTATATAATTTTTGAAAAATATTCACAAAGAAGGTCTGCAAAGAAAGTCCATTTTATTATTATTATATGTTCTATGCTTTTTATTAGAGTTATAAACTTAAATTTTATAAAATCAAATATCTAAAATCTAAATCCTTATAAGAATATTTAACAAAATACTAAGATTTATAATATACATGCCCTTATAATCTTTTTTTAAATCATGCACTCATAAGTCATTTTACACATAAACAACTAATACTAAACAACTAATTTTATTAAACATCTTTAACAAACGGCTGATGTTATCCGCTAGTCAAATCAGTTGATATAATCTGCTATAAGCTAATTGCTGATAGAATTAGTTAATAGCTAATGCAATTCACTGATTGCCAAACAGAGCCAAAATATCAAGAATTAAATATCAATGTTGGACTTGGTTGGTATATACATATGTAAAAATACATAGCCTTATTTGGTATGCATATTTAGGGAATAAATAGATAAATAAAGAATAATTATGTGTGATATCCCATCCCCATATTAAAGGTTAGAACCCAGATTTCAATAATGGAGAAAATAGCAATGTGAGAGCTAGAAAAAAAATTTGCATTTCATGCTCAACAAAATGTCAGCATACATGCATGTGGATTTGAATTTCTGCACATATGAAAATAATTGTACATGCACTCATTAACATTCCGGGTAAAATTGAATTGTAATGGGATATGTGGAAAATTGTGGTTGTAGTGATAAAATAATTTTAGATGGTGGATTGGGAATTTAGAATGGTCTGCAACTGTATTAAATGGATTTTTGGATAGTGAATGATAAAAAGTATATACGTTAGTAGAATGGAGAATAGAAGCTAGAAAGGTTAGCACTAATATGAAACTTCTTGGATTAAACTGTATTGATCTAGGCCATTTTTGACAAAATTGTCTTCATAAAAGTTGTAGATATTTCTTTTATCTTTCCATTGATATAAAGTTTTCAATTTTTGGAGTTCTAGATCAAAAGTTATGGAAGCTGGAAGTTGGGTATGTGACATTGGGGTTAAAGGTAAAATTGGTGTAAAATGGAAATGACTTTTGGATTTTAGGTGGAAAAGCACCGCCATGCAACACGACGGTGACATTGAGGTATAGTAAAAAATGCGTTATTTTGAGAATATTGGGTTTGCACCATCGTGCATAAGCACGATGGTGACTTTGGAGATGAAGGGCAAATTGCACCGTCGTGCTTAAGCACGATCGTGCATTTGAGGTTTTTCCTTATACTAAACAGTCTTGCTTTTTTTGATCATAAGTCCTTCTCTAGACCTCCAAATGACTTGGTTCTTAAACCATTAGACTCATAAGACATTTATCTACCTCTCCACCAAAAATCATAGCCATATGAAGTGAATTGAGAGAGATTGAGTGATAAACATGGGATAGATCTGACTTGTGCTCTCACCCAATTTTTGTATTTATCTGTCACACCCATGACTCTTGCACACTCATGTTCCTCTCACACCCATGATTTATTCTCACGGGCATGACTCCTGCACTGGCATGATTTTTCACTCTCACGCCCGTGAGTTAATTGCAAGACTGATGTTTAATTGTCTTTTCATGCTATAGTGCTCCTTAATAGTTTACTCTCGTGCAAGCTGAATAGTCTTGCTTCTTTTGATCATAACTTCTTCTTTAGAAATCTAAATGAGATGATTTTTGATTTGGAGTAAACTAAAGACATAGGACTACAAATCATCTAAAGAAGTTGAATTGTGATTCAGTCTCTAAGATGTTCAATTTCTAGATGGAAGTTGTGCATAGTATATTGTTTTGGACAAGAGCAGTCCGAAAATGTTTGAAGTGTATCTTTCAAATCACTGAACCAAAATAAATGATTTTAGTGTCAATGGAAACATAAGACATAGGGGAACATGTTTCTAGAAGAAAATGTTGCAAAATAACTTCAGTATTGGGGGTAGAAAGAACATGCAAAGTTGATCAGAAATGATGTTTTTACGGAAAAATCTGATAGTGATTCAAGGAGTTATGACTTGAAATTTCGGTGATTTGATTTAGTCATAAACTTAAGTATAAATTATACTTAAGTGGGTTTTAATATGGGAAAATAAATAAAGGCTAAAGAATGGACAGGTGTCCAAGCTTTAAAATTAAGTTTTAAATAACCTTGAAAGACAAGCTACTGTCTTTATGTTTATCCTTTTTGAAGCGTCTTTCCCTAGTTTTTCTTAAACATAGAGTTTTTCATCAAATCTTCACCAGAATAAAATCTTCGTTTCTGCTATCCACTACCAATCTTATTTTGTTATTTCTTTCTTCTATCCCAAGAAAGACTGAACCCCCTGTCAACTTTCAAGATGTTGTATGTGGTTGCATGAGGAATTAGGGTTCACAAGATTTTTGTAGATGTTAGAGCTTCAAACAAATAATTATGTATTTTTGTATGAACTGAAGCATGCATCGTGAGTTCACTATAAAATGGTTAGGAAATAGTGATATTCATATTTGCTGGAAAATGAGTGAGGAGATTTTGAGTGTGCCTTACATGTTGATTTTTTTTATTTGATGATAAAAATGTTATGAGATGGTGTCAAAATGATTTTTGGAGTTGAAAGATCTTAGAAAACATGTATAGCTAGGTGCAGAAACTTTTTGAAGAAAATAGGAATGAGGACTCTATTATATATATATATGTACGCATATACGTGAGTTTTAAGCATTTTAGAGATGAACAAAAGAATGAGTTTACAGTGGAAGAATAGTTGTAAGATGATGTTCTGAGATGAGAATGAATGATTAAAAATGAAAGTTTGAGGAAAAAGTGAAGAAAATGCAGAAAATGTGAAGGTAATATGAGTGAGTGTGATTTTCTGTTTTTTTATGATTATGAAAAATAATAGATTTTGATTTGGCTGTGATAAGTTGAGGTGAAATGAAATAGGAACGAAGAAGAAATATTGAGAAAATAAGGTAGAAGTCATAAAGTAAGCAAAAGAGATGAATTAAGATGAAATGATGTTGAAGTGTGCTGGACATGTACAGATGCAGTATTTCTATTGAACATGCATCTGTATTTTTGCCATATCTTGGTCTATAGACATCCAAATGAGATGATTTTAAGTTCATATTAAAGATGTATGGCTATATTTTTCATGAAGGAATTGAAATTGAATTTTGTCTCTAAGAGTTTCAAAATTTAGCTCGAAGTTGAGTTTGTGGATTCTGTCTTGTTTTGGAACTATCTGTAGTGTTTTTAGCATAACTTGCAGAATATCAAACCATATTGCATGAAATTGGTTTCATTTGAAAATTAAGAGCTAAAGCAACAACTTTGTAGAAGAGTGTTTAGCCTAAATCCTTCATTTGCCTTGTCAAAATTGCCATGAAACATTGACCTAAAGGTTTGTTTTTAGAAGGGCCAGAATGAAGTTTGAAAAGATGGGAGTGCACGATCATGCACAAGCACGATCGTGACTCTTAAGGGGTCACAAGGGATCTAACCATCATGCACAAGCACAAGGGTGACAATGGAGAAGCAATTGGAATTGCACGATCGTGCTTAATGAAGGTGCAGTGAAAGTGGACTGATGTGAACATCCTTCACTCTTTTGGCTATAACTTCTTCTTCTGACTCCCAAATGACATGTAACTTGAACCATTGGATTCGTAACACATTGATCTTAATCTCTGCAGAAAATTATAACCATCTAAAATCATTTGGAAGAGATTGATTGATATAATTGGGACTGAGTTGATGAGGAGTTCTAGAAAATGATAACTGGAGTAGTATCACTAAACATGCTTTGGTATTTTAGGCATAACTTGTTATGTAGTTATCCAAATGGAATGATTCTCAATCTAGATTAAATAGAGACATAGGGCTATAATCGTTATAAAGAAATCAAATTCTAATTCTGTCTCCATGGTTCTAGAATCTGACTTGAAGTTGGGTATAGAATATTGTTACTGTTAAGGAATTGTCATAATTATTTGGAGTATAACTTTTGGAATATTGAACCAAATTAAATAATCTTGGTGTTATTAGAACCTTAAGACAATAGGAAACATGTTATTAGAAGAAATTTGTGCTAAATTGCCTCATTTGCATTGTCTAATTGATCATGGAAAATAGACCCGAAGGTCTAGAAATTTAGAGAATTTCATATGTAGCACCCTACTCCTGCAAGACACGTACCCGACATCTTGCGTGATATCTAAGTCTGTGCCTCGCGAGGGCAGTGTGCTAGAACATTCAATTACTTGTCATTTCATTTTATCATTATTTGCTCTAATAAAATCAAATTCTTATTCACTTTTACCGAATTCACTTTACTCACACTTTACTCCTCTTCTTGAATCACAACTTTAATCAATGAACCCCTTCATCTCCACCCAAATGTATAGCCCCCTTACCGCAGGGTACACACTAGGATCCCCGAAGGTTATTCTGATACATATCCTATGATAAGGGCGAGTTACATTTGATCACTACATTCACTTCACATGGCATCATATCTTTATTCACTTATAAAGCATTATAATAAAATCACAATATTTTAAAAACCAACTTTTTCCTTATTTCATTGCATAAAACCGAAAGTCTTTAATATGTTTTTCAACACTTCTTACAAGTACATCATCAAAACCTAATACAAAAGTACTACATAAATGAGGAAATACACAAAGTCTATCTAATATGTCCCAAAAATCCAACTGACTGACCTTTGAGCCATGACTTCTCTCTCATAATCTGTAAAATGACTCTTAGATGCTCAGCATGCTCCTTTCTTCTCTTTGAATATACCAAGATATCTTCAATTAATACAATCATAAATCGATCCAGGTAGGGCTGAAACACCTTATTCATCAAAGCCATAAAAGCTATTGAGGCATTAGTCAGCTCAAACGACATCACTAGAACCTCATAGTGCCCATACCTACTCTTGAATGCACCCTTAGGTACATCAACCTCTGCTATCTTCAACTGATAATACCCTGATCTCATATCCAGCTTAGCAAACACATGAGCTCCCTGTAATTGATCAAGCAAATCATCAATTTTAGGCAATGGGTACTTGTTCTTTACTGTCACCCGATTCAGCTGCCTATAATTGATGCATAGCCTCAAAGTCCCATTTTTCTTCTTCACAAACAGCACCGGAGCTCCCCAAGGTAAAACACTGGGTCTAATAAAACTCTTTTCTAGCAACTCCTATAGCTGAGCCTTCAATTTCTTCAGTTCCATAGATGTCATCCTATATGGAGGAATAGATATAGAAGCAGTACCTGGAACTAGATCAATCATGAACTTCGTTTCTCGATCTAGTAGCAAACTAGGTATGTAACATTCCGTTACCGATGTGAGGGTTATTTTGGTAAATTGGTACGGGTAGGACTGTTGCTGCATTTATTCATTGAGTATGATT
>JANVCQ010000008.1:27273178-27288609 GCA_025531925.1 Erythroxylum plowmanianum
CAAGACCGGCTCTGATACCAATTGATAAGGACTTTAGGAGAGCCACACCCAAAAGCTAGCTTATGAGGGTAGAGAGCTCAAAGTCTTAATAAATCCCGTATCAACTTTGTATTTAATCAATATGGGATTCAAGTCCCATACCTTGCAATTAGATCAAACCGTAACATTCAAAGATCAAAGCAGCAGCCCAAAGTAACACTCATAAGCTTCAAATGATAAACTATTACATGCAAATTAACATACCTGTTGGAGACTTTGATGGGTTTGGATTCGACTCTGCCATTGCGCTGCTCCCGCCAAAATTCCGTTTCACCAGTTTGAAGCTAATGCAAGATTTGAGAAACGAAAAACTATAATCTTCCTGTCATTTTTTGAGCAAAGACAAATCTTGGCCGTCAATGTATGAGTTACTGACGTCATGATAACCTGGACCTATGAATGAAACAGGGCTCCAGTTCTTCTTATCCAACATGGACAAGGATGTGTTGATTTCCATGTAGGCCTAGTCAGTTTTTGTATTCTTACGCTAGTTCTTATGTAAAACACTTAATTCAATAAACTGGCCTGCATTGAGAAACAAGCCCACGAAACCTTTTCATATCAAGAAATTAGTTTTAAAAAATGTATTTTTTGCATTAAAATTTATTAGAATTTAACATTTTAAAACTTTTAAAAATAATCATAACATGTATATATGCTTAGACCAAACTCAGGCCTTTTTTCCAAGCCTACCTCAAAACCCCTCATTTCTTGCAGGAACCTTGCCATGTTTTTCTTGGGATTATTCTGGCCATTGATCGGAGATGGAAGCTATAATACACATCAATCTTGGGATTATTCTAGCCATTGATTGGAAGTGGAAGCTATAATACATCAAAATTATGCAATACAAGTGATACATACACATTAATAATTACACAATTATAAGTATTTATTTATGCACAAATGTGTATACGAATTATGTACAATGCATGTTTAATGACAATCCCAGGTATCGCTATATTATTCTCGTTGCGTAAACATTCATATTTCTAATATCACATAAGTATCATTTATACTTATGGTTTATACCTCAATAAAATCATTAGAATCCCCATTCTTAACTCATTTGGATGTCAAGATAAGAGATTATAGGCAAAAGAAGGAAGGATGCATTTTTTGAGTTATTTAACTCAATTAATATAAGTCACGATCATGCAACATCACTGCATGGCCGTGCAGTCCAATTTAAATTTGTCACAGGCGTGCAACAAAACGCACGCCCGTGCACAAGAAAGTCATGGTTGTGCAAACTTAACGCACGGCCGTGCACACCTAAAACCAATTTCCAGATTTTCTAAAAACACTCTTTCGGGTCTACTGTACATGATCAATTAGAAAATGAAACTGAAGTAATTTAGTAAACTCTCTCTCCTTAAAAATTTTTCTCTTATCTCTTACGTTTCTAATGACAACAAAATCATTCAATTTGGTTCAGAAATATGAAAGTTATACCCCAACCATTTCGAACTGTTCATAAACTAAAACAACATTCTGTAATCAACTTTAATTCAAAATATGAAATTCTAGAGATAGAATTAAAATTTGACTTCTTCAGACAATTTGTAGTCTTATGTCTCTAGTTTACTCCAAATTAAAAATCATTCCATTCGGATAACTACAGAACAAGATATCTTCAACATACCGAAGTAAGTTTAATGAAAATACTCCGGTTATCATTTTCCATAACTTCTCATCAATCTCATCCAACATTTATCACTCAATCTCTCCCAAATGATTTCAGATGGCTATAATTTTTGGTGGAGGTGTAGAACAACATCTTTCAAATCTAATGGTTCAAGTCCCATTCATTTGGAGGTTGGGAAAATAAGACATGGCCAAAAATTCAAAAGATGTTTGGATTTTTCACCAACCAAAGAAGTCGCTTTCACTCGCCTTTCAAAAGTCGCAATCATGCTCTAGCATGAGCGTGAGTTTCCAAATGTTAGAGGAAAGTCTTCCTTCTTTCTCTTCAAAAAATGCGATCGTGCTTGATTCTTCTTCTCCTTCCGAACCTCTGTGATTTCTCCTTCTTTCTTTTCTTAAATTCTTACTTTTCTTTCAAACCAACTTCTCCAACTCCTCTCAACCCCATTTCCGACTCTCATTTAACTCAAATCATTCATAAACAAATCCAAATTATAGATTTAAAACATAAAAATTAAAAACAGAAAATCCATTCATGCATATCATCTTCACATTTTCTACATTTTATTCATTTCTTCCTCAAACTTTCATTTTAAATCATTCATTCTCATCTTAGAACATCATCTTAGGAGCAAGGGTTTATATACAAAATTCCTAGGACTATTTAGGAAGTAATCTAGCTATTAACTTTATGAAATCTCTCAATTATAGGAGAGATTATAGGTATAATGATAACAATATTAATGCTAATAATACAATATCAATGCTAATAATCTCTACTCAACACTCCCCCTCAAGTTGGTGCATAGATATCGCACATGCCCAACTTGTAAACGAGGTTACGAAACTGTTTGTTGTAGAGTCTTTTGGTGAAGACATCTGCTAGTTGTTCATTTGACCCCACATGAAATAATTGCAGAGAGCCATTCACAAGTTTCTCCTTCACGAAGTGTCGGTCAATTTCTATGTGTTTTGTTCTATCATGTTGAACATGATTGTGAGCTATACTAATGGCAGCTTTATTATCACAATAGAGAGATGAACTTCCTTCATTTGTCAGTTGTAATTCTTTCATCAGCTTCTTTACCCACAATAGTTCGCACACACCTTGAGCCATAGGTCTATATTCGACTTCTGCACTAGATCTAGTAACTACATTATGTTTATTGCTTCTCCAAGTGACTAGATTTCCTCCTATGAGCATACAATAACTAGTGATTGACCTCTTATCATCTGGAGATCTAGCCTAATCAACATCTGTAAATGCTTCTATCTTAAGATGACCATTGTTAGTGAACATAAGGCCTGAGCAGACTTTAGATATCGCAAAATGTGGAATATAGCTTGTAAATGTGGTTCTCGGGGATCATGCATGTACTGACTTACCAGACTAACTGCAAATGTTATGCCTAGCCTAGTGTGAGAAAGATAAGTAAGTCTCCCAACTAAGCTCTAATATCTTTTCATGTCCAATGATGTACCCGTTCCTGCCTGCAGTTTGTGATTGCTTTCGATAGGAGATTCAACTGGTTTACAACCCATCATATCGGTTTCTTCTAATAAGTCTAGGACATATTTTCTCTAGGAGATTCCTCTTCTTGATCTAGTGACTTCAACTCCCAAGAAATATTGCAATTTTCCTAGGTCCTTAATTTCAAATTCTTGAGCAAGTAGTTTCTTCAGCCTAGCCATCTCTTCTGTATACTTCCAGTTACGATAATATCATCAACATCGACAATAAGAAGCGTGATCTTACCTTGGGAGTGCTTGATAAATAAGGTTTGATCCACATTACTCTGTTGATAACTAAAGGAGATTATAGGCCGATTGAACTTTTCAAACCATGCTCGTGGTGATTGTTTCAGCCCATACAAGGCCTTTTTCAACCTACAAACTTTCCCTTATGTCTTCTTATCTTCAAACCCTGGAGGAATCTCCATATACACCTCCTCTAGATCCTCATGAAGAAATGCATTTTTAACATCGAACTGTTATAAGTCCCAATCCAAGTTAGCTGCACACGAGAGTAAAATTCTGATTATATTCATCTTAGCAACAGGGGAAAAGGTTCCTTGATAGCCCACTCTATATGTTTGAGTAAAGCCTTTAGCCACCAATCTCGCCTTGTACCTCTCAGTGGATCCATCTGGCTTATACATCACTGTGAATACCCATTTGCAGCCAACCATCCGTGTTCCTTCTGGAGCAATGACAAGTTCCCAAGTCTCATTTTTTGCCAAAGCCTTCATTTCTTCAATCATAGCTTCTTTCCATTGGACAATTTTCATTGCTTCTCTCCAATCCTATGGAATAGACATAGAAGAAACAGATAAGACAAAGGCTCTATAGGCAGGAGATAGTGAGTCATATGTAACAAAGTTAGAAATTGGGTGCTTGGTGCAACTTCTAACACCTTTTCAAAAAGCAATCGACTTATTTAAATCATCAGATAAATTACATTCTAGCTCACCAGTGTTTTCGAGGGAAGAGGACGTCATTGACATAGACTGCATGATGGCTTTTTCTGTTTTATCTAGCCTTGAGTATGTCTTTAAGTCTGGTCTACCTAAGCATCGACTTCGATCCTCTTGAACAAAACTAGTTGTCTGCCCCTGAATTGTTCCTTCTCCTTAAATCACATTATCTCTAGAGTCACGAAACACTTCATCTTCAATCTCATTCTCTCCTTGAAGAGAAGTTGAGGATGTGAGGAAATAGGACTCATATTATAGAAAAGTGACATCCATACTTACAATGTATTTCTTAGACGGGGGGTGATAACACTTGTATCCTTTTTTGTGTGGGAGAATATCCAATAAACACACATTTCAAAGCTCTTGATTCCAACTTGCCAACATTTCTAGCATGAACAAAGCAAACACACCCAAAGACTCTTGGAGGTACAGTATAAGAGTTTGTACCTTGTAATATTTCAACAGGGCTTTTAAAATCAAAAATTCAAAGTGGCATTCTATTGATAAGATAGGCGGCTGAAAGGACTGCATCACCCCAATATCCCTTTGGAAGATTCATTGTGAACATGAGTGATTGTGCAACCTCCAGAATGTGTCTGTTCTTCCTTTCCACAACTTCGTTCTGTTCACTAATATAGGCACAACTAGTTTGATGTACTATGCCATTAAAATCTAGATAAGCAAGAAATTTGCCACCATATACTCCATTCCATTATATGACCGTAAGATCTTAACTCTAGCATCTTGTTGAGTACAAAACATTTTGTGAAAAGATTAGAAGCATGAAAAAAACTTCATTTTTGGTTTTCATCAGATAAACCCACGTCAATCGAGTGTAACAATCAATAAAGGTCATAAACCATCTATGGCCAGAAAGAGAGGGAGTTTGAGTAGGACCCCAAAACATCATATTGAATGGTCATAAAAGGAACAAAACTCTTATTATTTGATAAATGATAAGAACTTCTAGTGTGTTTAGCAAGTTCACGTGCTTCACAAAACATAGAATTAGCAGAAGTTCTTTTAAACAAGTTTGGATAAAGTTTTGCTAGAACAAAAAATGAGGGATGTCTTAACTGCCTATGCCAGTGTAGAATTTCCTTATTAATCACATCATTTCTAAAAAAACTTAATGTGCAACTGTCAGGCACTCTTCTTCCAAGACATATAAGCCATCCTACAGTCTACTAGTTCCAATCCTCTGCCCTATGTAAAGGTCCTGAAGAACACAATAGTCAGGAAAAAATTTAACTTTGCAATTACGATCTTTAGTGATAGAACTGACAGAGAAAAGATTAATAGGAAAATGGGGGTACGTGAAGTACTGAGGATAGGGTAATATGGGGAGTACAATTAACAGAATCTGTACCAGATATGGAAGTAAAAGACCCATTTGCTATTTTACATTATCCTTGTTGTTTCCATGAGAGTATGCTAAAATTTTCTTTTGAGAGCCTGTCATATGTCTGTTAGCTCCAGAGTCTATAATCCAAGGGTTATCTTTAGAATTGTAGTACTCAATACCTGATTTGGCAAGGTTTGATACACCAACTGTGGAAGTAGAGTCTGTTTTTTAGAGAAGCTGTCTTAAGGCCTAAAGTTCCTCATTGGATAATCCCCCAGCTAACGATGGTTCAAAACTTCATTTCCATCAGCCAAGTGAGCCTGACCCCTTACCACTGAGCCACCTTGTTTTCCACGACTCTGATTAGACTTTCCATGCAATTTCTAGTAAGTTTCTCGAGTATGTCTTGATTTTCCACAGTAATCACAATGTAAGTGATCCTTATTAGATGAGGTATTTGTAGGTTTCAGCTTTTCAGTAGGACTCGCTACTAATCCTACTTTTTCAATGATAGGTGTATGTAACATAACATTTCGCCTACTTTCTTCTTACTGTACTAGAGAATGTGTGAGCTGAACAGAAGGAAAAGGATCTTTTCCAAGTATTGTACCTCGCATATGATCGTACTCTGGGTTAAGACCTACTAAAAATCAAATACCCAATCTTCGTCTATCATTTTTTAGAATCTAGTAACGTCTTTTGAGCATTTTGCTTGAAAGTCCTGATAATAGTCTAACTCCTGCCACAACCCACATAACTTTGCAAAATACTGTAATACAGTCATATCTCCTTACTTCGTGTTATGCAATTTATTATGAATATCAAAATTTTGAGCTTTATTAACTATTTGAGAATAGGTCAAAGAAGCAACTTTCCATATCTTTGCTATTGTGTCAAGTAGCAAGTATGTCTGAGCAATCTCCGGCTTCATTGAATTGATGAGACAAGACATGAAGAGAGAATTTTCGAACTCCCACTGATTGTAATCAAAATTATTGACGTCGAGTCTCTTACTGTCATCATTGATATAACCCTGTAATCCTCTAGCTTTGATGAACAACAAACAGGATCTTGACCAAGCAAGATAATTAATTTCATCAAGTTTGATGGGACTGATTTGAAGAGAAGGATTATCAAAACTTAACATAATTACCACCTTTCCTTCCATCTTCTTTAGTGTTACTCAGGACAATTAACAAAAAAATGCCAATAGAATAAATAGAAGCTGCTCAATCAAATGTGCTTCTGGTATATGGGCAGAAAATTACCAGAAGGACAGAAACACAAAATACACCAAGGAGAGGCAAGGAAGCAAGGGTACTGGCAGAAGGTAAGGACACGTTTGACACCACCAGAGGAAAGGTAAGAGGCTGGCAACCCTGATGGAGAAAGAACAGAGACGAAATACTGGCTAGAGGGTGGCGTGTGGTGCTCACGTGCGGCAATGACAGAGAAACTATGACGGCGTGTGACGGCGCAATTGACGTCGGGTCTTTCACAGTGGAGTCACTGGTCACAGCTGAAGCAATCTAAGTGGGTGATGAGAAGAAAAATATGTTGCTATTTGGGCGAGTACACACTTAGCCACTGAAGAACAACCAAAAAAATAAGGAACAGTCCCTAAATCAGATAGGGCTCTTATACCATGTTGAATATTGAAGATAATTTGTATTTATTTTATATATGTACATAGGAGCAAGGGTTTCTATATAGAATTCCTAGGACTATTTAGGAAGTAATCTAGCTATTAACTCTATGAAATCTCTCAATTATAGGAGAGATTATAGGTATAATGATGACATTATCAATGTTAATAATACAATATCAATGGTAATAATCTCTAGTCAACAATTACCTTTACTTTCTTTGGGTCTCCCAATATGCCACGTTCCGATACTATACATTCCAACATTTTATTTATTCCAACTAAGATTCATTCTTATTGAACTTGGCATATAATTGTTTCTACTTTCATAATATGTCAGATTTACCTCAATTATTCAAAATTATTCTTCTCATTTTTTTCGAATACATTTAATATATCATCTATAATCATAGTCATTAATTGATCTAATTTTGCTTAGATCGCTTTAATCTTCAATGCCATGTTGCTGTCGGGAGCATTGTTACTCAAACAAATAGAGCCAAAACTCTATGTGCCCATGATTAATTTTCGTAATTCCTTAAGTAACTAATTCCTCAATAAGGTAATATTATCTCATGTTATTTTGGTTTCCCAATTGACTTATTTTCTCAAATAAGTCTCTCCATTCATTTGATTTCTTCTGATTTCACATTGACTTATTCTAATGTCTATTCATTCATACTAGTTTCTCCACACATTTCAATTTATTTGCAATCTTAACTTCCTATGTTGGTAACAAATTTATCAAATCTAATTTATATTTCCTGTACATATTTGCATAGAATATATTATGGCCTAAATTCTCCTCACATTAACAAGAGTTTCACTTCAAATTCAAAAATCCAATCACGTAGTTGGATACTTCACATCAAACAAAATGCATACATTCTTAATAGCATATTCCACATCTTATGCTTGAGTCTCCAATATTCACTTTTGATTCATTATATTATCATTTCTAATTTATTCCTTCATTGATTATTCTTAAGAATAAACTATCTGGTCTGCTTAATCTAATTCGGTGAAATTCTTCTTCGAAAGAAGATTTCTTGTTACTATTATCTATACTATTCATGTAACCTTTATCAATCCACTATTTCCATCATTACTTATCAGACATTCTTAGTACCTCAAGAAGATCAATTTCTATCATTTCTTACAAGGTCATAATATTCCGGTTACCAAAACCCAATGAAGTAGTAGACATCATTATTGTTACATATGCTTAGGTGTGTATCATTAAGGTCATCCCATTTTATCCAAATATTTATTTCTAACAATTCATCAATTTATATCTTACACTTATGCTACTTTGATCTCAATTGACCCTAGACAACATTTCTCTCTTTATTCCTACCCACGATCGGAATATACCTGCCATGATCGTGACAGAAACCTCTTTTTGTCAGGCCACCATCATGCCCTACACTTTTTTCCTCGCATTAACACATACTAACATCAATTCTACTCTAATTTTCCAGAATATGTCTCTTCTAATATTACATCATGTCATAATGATTCCACTACCATATGGGGTGCATTAACTCTTCTTATTTCATTCGTCATCTTTTTCTTTATCTCATTTCTATCTCACCTTTCTATTGTCATTTATTTCATCTCCCATATGTTTATCCTCAATCAATTCAGAATTATTAATGTAAAATCATCATGAAATTATGATCTCAATTCTACTAATATATTCTTATGGTGGATCATAACTCTTGTTACATTAATCAAACAACCATTTCAAGGTTATAGAAAAATTTATTTTCTTTCAATTTGGCTTTTACACTTTAATCTCATCATTGCCATTTATATCCCTATTTTCCTCAAATAATCCATGATAGTGTATTTACATCTATATCACACTCGAGGACATATCAAAATATAATATTGATGTCATATTCAATAATACATCTACCAATACAAATGTAGTGAATCTCTATCTATCATATCGAACCATATACTATTTCTCATTTCTAATTATCCACAAGTTTCATTTTCTCACCTTCTGAAAGAGCATCACTCTTCTCACTAATTTTATCAACTCAACTCTTAACGCATGCTCATGCGTGTGGCTCATTTAAATGCGACTTAGACTGGGGATCAGTTGCTACTGTATGCTATGACTTGACTAAAATGCATGTAACTTGACATATATTTCGAAAAATGCCCATGTAAGATACTAATTTTGGGCTTTGATACCAAATTGTAGCATCGCATGCAAGACATATACCTGACATCCTGAGTGATGTCCGAGTACGTACCCCGCAACAGCGGCATGCTAGAACAGTTAAACACTCGAAATTCAGTACAAATTTTTCAAATTTATCATACACGTATGTAGAATTCAGTAATCAAATTCAAGCACATTCTTTTCTTTCATAACATCAAAATCACATTTATTATAGTTACACTCAAGATCATTCTCATTTACAATCCTTTCCACTTTGGAAAATTATTACAAAATAGAATATTCAAATATACATGTTCCAATAATTACGGAAGACTCAATTTGATATAAAAATAAGAAAATACAAATGCATACGCAAACTGATCCCGACCTCTACCTCTTACTTGAATGCAATGGCTATACTCCTATTTGCACAGTGGGATAACTCTTCTGACCCTAAAAAAATATTACAAATTTTGGGTGAGTTTTGCGAATTCAGTGAGTGACCATCCTCGATGGCTCACTAAACATTCAGTTCAAATAATCATGTGGTTCACATCATATCTTTAATTCATCATGTTGAATCATATACAGCTATTTCACATTTTACATTCAACACATATCACATTCAGAAATTATTCAAACCATTATAATCATTCATATCAGCCATATACAGTGCACATGAGACTCACTTTCAATTTGTTACTTTGTTGTGACTGAGTGCCTATAACTGTTCCGTATCCATTGTAGATACCGGGCTCATTGATAACTGTCCCATATCAGTTGGGAATACCGAGCTCATTTTACATAGTAAGTCTTTGGCTCTTATATACTTTCTAAGCTTTAAGCTCTTTTTCACAATCTAAGCTTTAAGCTCTTTTTCACATTTTGAGCTTTGAGCTCTTTTTCGGTGGTTACTCCGGTCATAATTGCCTTTATGTTTCATACATTCATGTAATGGAATGCATCACATTTACATATTTTCAATCAGTTATATGATTTCAGATTCACAATCACTTTTACATTAATCAACAGACTTTGATCCGGCATTCAACAATTAAGCTGAGAATACACTTATTTCTTCTCATTCATATACAAGTAGCACTTCAATATCACATTCATGCATCAAGTCTTGGACCTTCATTGTTCGGCATCAACATAAGCAAATCACATTCATATAAATCATATTCACATTGCATAATAATCATAACCGTAGTCATTCAATGCATAAACTGAAATCAGAACACACAATGAAATGAGACCGTCTAGGTCGGCTCACAGTATGCTCCAGATTAGCATTAGCTTCCATAATCTAGAAATATCTGAATGCAGAAGCTTATTATGCACATCAAAATTATGTAATACACACGATGCACACATATTAACAATTGCACAATTATATGTATTTATTTATGCATAAATGTGTATACGGACTATGTACAATGCATGCGCAATGACAATCTCGGGTATCGCTCTATTATTCTCGTCATGTAAACATTCGTATTTCTAATCTCACATAAGTATCATTTATATTTATGGTTTATACCTCAATAAAACCATTAAAATCCCCATTCCTAACTCATTTGGATGTCTAGATAAGAGATTATGGGCAAAAGAAGGAAGGATGCATTTTTTGACTTGTTTAACTCAATTAAAATAAGTCAGGGCCATGTAACATCAGTGTATGGCCATGAAATCCAATTTAAATTTGTCACAGTTGTGCAACCAAATGCACGCCCATGCACAAGCAAGTCATGGTTGTGAAACTTAATGCCCGATCGTGCACACCCAAAACCAATTGTTAGATTTTCCAAAAATACTCTTTCAATTCTACTATTCATGATTAATAAGAAAATGAAACCGAAGTATTTGGTAATACTCTCTTCTTAAAAATTGTTCTCTTATCTCTTACATTTCTAATGACACCAAAATCATTCAATTTGGTTCAGAATTCTGAAAGTTACACCCAACCATTTCGGACTGTTCATAAACTAAAACAACATTCTATAATCAACTTTAATTCAAAATCTGGAATTCTAGAGATAGAATTAAAATTCAATTTCTTCAAACAATTTGTAGTTCTGTGTCTTTAGTTTACTCCAAATAAAAAATCATCGCATTCGGATAACTACAGAACAAGATATCTTCAACATATCGAAGCTAGTTTAATGAAAAATACTCTAGTTATCATTTTCCAGAACTTCTCTTCATTTTTGTCCCACATTTATCACTTAGTCTCTCCCAAATGATTTTAGATGGCTATAATTTTTGGTGGAGGTGTAGAACAACATGTTTTGAATCTAATGGTTCAAGTCCCATGTTATTTGGAGGTCAAGAGAACAAGATATGGCAAAAAGATCAAAAGATGTTAGGATTTTTCACCAGCCAAAGAAGTCGCTTTCACTCGCCTTTCAAAAGTCGCAATCGTGAACATTAGAGGAAAGTCTTCCTTCTTTCTCTTCCAAAAACGTGATCGTGCAGAAGCACGATCGCGATTCTTCTTCTCCTTCCAAACCTCTGCAATTTCTCCTTCTTTCTTTTCTTAAATAATTACTTTTCTTTCAAACCAACTTCTCCAACTCCTCTCAACCCCATTTTTGACTCTCATTTAACTCAAATCATTCATAAACAAATCCAAATTCTAGATTTAAAACACAAACATTAAAAACAGAAAATCCATTCACGCGTATCATCTTCACATTTTCTTTATTTTTCTTCCTCAAACTTTCATTTTAAATCATTCATTCTCATCTCAGAACATCATCTTATAACTATTCTTCCACTCTAAACTCATTCTTTTTTTCATCTCTAAAATGCTCAAAACTCACATATATGTTATATATATACACAGTGAAAACAAAGTCCTCACTTCTGTTTTCTTCAAAAAGCTTCTGCACTATGTTCTTTTAACTCTAAAAATCATTTCTACACTAACTTATAACATAATGATCATCAAAACCGAAAAAAATCAACAAATCCACATTTTCATGTGAACATGAAAAATGCCCATTTATCTCTTATTCATGACATGCCAATAAGTCACCATTTTTGTTTCACAAAACCACAACTCTAAAGGATTTACACAATACTTACTTGATATTGCTCCAAAATCTGTAAAAGCTCAAGAAGCCTTAAACTTCAAGTAACTCATGTACATCATTATGAAAGTTGGCAAGTTTAGGTTTTTCTTGAGAAAAATGAAAGAAAACTAAAGTTGGGAGTAGTGAAAGGGTAGATGAGAACAAGGTTTTTCTTTGGTGAAGATTTGATGAAAAACTTTCTATAAAAGAGGCAACTTTGAAGAAGAAAGCTACGAGAGAGATGAAGACAAGAACAATAACTTGTCTTTTTCTTATTAATCGGAAAATAACAGTACAAATTACATAATTAGTCTAGGAAAGTTAATCCTAGATCTGTCTTCAAGGAGGATCGGGAGACACCTAGAGGGGGCGTTAACAAGAGTGGTAATCCCTAAGTCACAACCTATAGCAAAATCGGCTAGCCAGTCAGCACACCTATTGTCCTCCAGATAGATGTGGCGGGTGCGGACAACCCAATTACGATTAAGGAGCTCGTTGATGCTAGTAATGAGAGGGTTTAGGGAAGAAGTGCGCTAGGTGGAGTCTGACAGAAGGCTAACTGCGGCTTAAGAATCCAGTTCTAATTCCACCTTGCGATAGCCGAGTTCCCAGGTCAAGTTTAGCCCAGATAAGACGCCCTATAGTTCTGCTACAAATGGGGAGCACCAGCCTAAGTTCTGAACAAAGCCACCCTGTCAATCCCCGACGCTGTCTGGGATAAGTCCACCCGCTGAGGCTGAGGGGGATGAGCTTTTGTAGGCTCCGTCTGTATTGAATTTCACCCAGCCAGGGGTCGGTTTATACTAGCTGATAAGTTGCTCTTGTTGGGGTCGGTGTCCAGAAATGGTTCGGTTGAAACTAACTGTGGCTTGCTGTATCTGGTCGACAAAGGCTAATATGCTGTCAGTTGGGGAGGTCGGCCAGGAAGCGTGGGTGTCAAAGAGCGCCTTATTCCTCCAAGTCCACAGAAACCAACAAGCGATGCCGAAGATGATATTCCAAGATAGTCCGTTGAGTTGGCGGTGCTGGTGGAGATTCGTGTGGAGCCAGTCATAAGCGTGCAGAGAAAAAAAACTCCAGGGAGATGTCGCGCAGAGGGAAGGTGTGCCAGAGACTGCGCGCTCTGGGGCAATCTCTCATGATGTGCAGGGAGGTTTCATTCGCTCAGCAGTGATGACATTTCGCTGTCGTGGTCAAACATCAGTGCATTCACTGTTGATTGGTCAATAGACGGTCTTGGGCTAGGAGTTAGAGAAATGATCGAATACATTGAGGGCCTGCCCAACGCCATATGGTCTGCCAAGATCCCCCGGTGTCGTGGTGGTTGTGGTTCATAATCATTAAATAAGCAGACATAGTGGTGAACTGGCCGATTCCCGATCTCCCCTATATCATCTTATCCGATCCTCGATGGGGCTGGAGTGGGAGAATACCTGCAATGAAAAGACTGAAAGAGTGAGGAAGTAAGAACTGAAATTCATGCCAAAGCCAGTTACCTGAAGTGTCCACATAGTGTGGGACGCGGTGCTCAAGGACGGACATGGATAGGTCGACAAGCGTATGCTCAATGAGAGGTCCCAAATCTTCTACCCAAGGGTCCAACCAGAACCGGGCTGTAGTGCCATCACCAATAACCCATATCATCCCATGCAACACGTGGCGCCAAATGGTTGTGATACTCCTCTAGATCATTGAACCGCTACCTGCTTCGAGAGTGGTGGGCAGGGTATTGATGTTGAGGTTGTATTTCGCAGTCAAAATTTTCACCCAAAGTGTGGTCGGCTTCGATATGAGGGCCAAGCCTAATTTAGTGAGAAGCGCGTCATTGATCTTGCGAATTTTACAGATGCCAAGGCTACCCATATCTTTCTATTGGCAAACAATTTCCCAGTTGACGAGGTGAAGTTTACGCTGGCCTGGAGAGGAACCCCACAAGAAATTGCGCATAATTTTTTCCAGGTCATCACAGAGGCATTTAGGGAGACGAATCGTTTGCATAGTGTATGTAGGTAGGGCAGAGATGACAGATTAGATGAGAGTGGTATGTCCTGCAAACAATAAAAGAGTTTCAGCCTAGCCTGAGAGGCCATTTTGGACCTTATCGAGGATGAATTGATACGTACGTTTGTGGACCCGTTCATGCAACAAGGGGACTCTGAGATAGCGACCTAAGTCTGTGGTCTGTTGAAAGCCCAGATCCTGGCTCAGATGTCGTGCCATGGACGAGGGAACATTTTTAGAATAAAAACAGCGTAATTTCGCATGATTGATCTTCTGGCTTGAGGCAGTGCAAAAGAGGTTTAACGTCTCTCATATGATCCGAGTTTGATTGGGAGAAGCTTTGAAAAATAATATGAGATTGTCGACGAAGAACAGATATGATAAAGGAGGACCTCGTTGACTGAGACGGATGGGATTCCATCGGCCTTAGGAAACAGCTTGATTAATTAAATGGCCCAGACGTTCCATGCAAAGCACGAAGAGATAAGGTCATAAGGGGTCCCCCTAACGAATTCCTCAGGAAGGGGTGAAAGTAGCGTTGAGATCCCCGCCCCAGTTGACTTGCATGGTAACTGAGGAGACACACTTCATGATAAGGGAGATTAACGATCCAGGGAGCCCAATGTCAATAAGGGTATCGTGGATGAAATCCCAAGAGAGGCGATCGTAGGCTTTTTCGAGGTCCACCTTAACTGCAAGTAAACCTTTCTTCCCAGATTTCCTACTCATAGTGTGAATAATTTCTTGTACAATGATGATATTGTCAACGATCAGTCGCCCCAGGACGAAACTGCATTGAGTAGGAATGACAAGCTCAGTAAGAAAGGGATTTAGCCGATGGACAATGACCTTAATGAGGGCTTTGTTGTGACACCCTAATACCCCCTGGGATGATATGGGGGCGCCACGCAAACAACATGCATACAGAACCGAAAACATACAAAACATTGATCATGCAATCTCAATAGCTCAAAGCAGAAGCAATTCGGAGAAAACATACATCATAATACACTGAGCTTAAATACAA
>JANVCQ010000008.1:27292883-27303336 GCA_025531925.1 Erythroxylum plowmanianum
ATCTAAAGAAAAACATATATTGATGATCAGGATAATAAGTAAAAAATGTAACTAAAATTAAACACATAACAGGTATAGCATAAATAATTGTAAGAACAATAATTTAAAACAAAAGAGGTAATTCATAAACAAGAAATAATTCAAGTAATAAATCATTATGTAAAGGAAAATGATGCATGATTAACAAATTAATTTTGAAATTTCTTTCAAATCATATTTTAAAATTTGTAAATTATTGTATTGAACGTGTTGAGCAATATATAAATTTTGTTGAATTTGAAATATACGTTCTTGATTATTATTTTGTTCTGTCTTTTTTAATTTTGTCTATAATTTCTGAATCCAATATTTATGATTGTCAGCCATATCTCTACTATTTTTAATTTGTTTTTTAAGTGTTTCTCGAAAATCAAAATAATGCATATGGTTACTCTTTATTTATTGAAAAAGATACAAGGAAGCTTAATCAATAAGCTTTTTGATACAATTGCGATAAAACTTTCTTGTTTCATAAAGTGATAACTTTAAATTGTTTGCCATGCGGATTAAACGAGCTATCTCGTACATGTCTGCTTCTCTTTGTGCATGAATGCTTTTATGAGCATTTTTGTTCAGTGCATAACATCTTTCAAGCATTGCATATCTTGAAAATAAAAATTAACATTAAATCTATGAGAGATATCATCTTGGTTTAAAGGGGTAACTGGAGTTTGTTCAATATACATAATATTTTGTTTAATAATATGATTATAACGATCATTTTGATCATCACACATTTGAATTAATTGCTTTAAAATACATCTAGTTTCAAAATAAGGAGTGAAAGTGCTTTCCATAATTATTCCAAATTATTATAATCGATATTAGGATTAAATAATTTATCTAACAGATGTTGAAACATGAGAGAATTAAAACCATATCTGTAACATGATAAAAGAAAATTATTGAGTTCATATGAAGGGAATGCAATAATACATGCATTTATGAAGAATCGAAGTAAATTGAAAATTTGAATAAAAGGACGAAGTGATTGAATATAAAGATGAATAAACTTAATAAAATTGGAGCGTTGAATCATAACGTATAAAATATAAGTACTTATTTAAACATCGTTAAGAACCATACCGTTTTCTCCGCTGTGTATGCTTAAACGCCAAATCCTCAGGCTAGTAGCAATTCTAGAGAGAGAGAGAGTATGAGTTTTAAACTATTGTTTTTTTCTATATTAAGAATCGAAGTTTGAAGTTACATCATATAGACAAAGCTAAAGGAAATGTCCAAATAGAAGTGGACGACAAAAGAAAAAGCTAAAGAGAAAAGAAACCAATAATATACAAAAGCAAAAAGTAAAGATGCTAAAGTAAAGTAAAAACAGTAAAATAGCTAATAATAGAACACGACAAATGAAAAGCAGATTCCTCTGCTTTACAGACCATCAAGGGTCTACACTATGTCAATTTGAGTCAAAAGCAGATTCTTGTTGCTTTATTCTTCAATAATGGCCTCCAGTGAATCTGTCTCTTGATCTTCTGTCTGAGCGGTGGATGGACAGTGTTTGCAATGATGTTCTCTATGACCTTGCGTTTGGCTACAGATGGCATACTTCCATGTATCATTAAGATCTGTAAAGATTCCTTCAATGTTATGGAATGGGCTCATAAATTGTTTGACCAACTGTAGTGCTTCAGGTTGTATGACTTGTTTATATGTTGATAACATCAATAAATTGAATCCCTTGTAATTGATTCGAATCATGGATTCGGCATCAATGCGACTTACCTGCATATATACTCCTTCCAAACACTTAAGATTAAATTGATTAATGATATCCCAATCAATTGGATGATTAGGAGGTGTATCAATATGAGGATAGGTTCCGTTGCTGGTTCCAATAGTGATGAATGCTATGCGAGAGAGTATAATGTCTCCATCTTTTGTTGTCTCTGTGCTTTGAAGATGGGGTAGCTGCTCCAAATCTTGATAAAAATTTCTCGAGTTTTGACAAATTTGTCTTCATAATTCTTCACAGCTTGTATAAATCCGAGAGGGAACTTAGATAGAATATGATTGTGGATTACATAGAGTGTGTCAATCAATCCACTTTCAAAGAGAAGATAAGTAGTCAATGGATCTACTTCAGGTAGAACAATAGCTTTGGGTCCAAATCTGCCTCTATTTTGTGGATAATAATGAAAGATTTTATGATCTTCAGTCCAAGCATTGATGTTTTGGAAACATTCAACAAACATTTCTGAAGGCAATCGCCTTGCTTCTATCTGAATAGCCTTGTTAGGAATTGCATGAATTCGATCTAAATTGACTGGTTTATTTAATACTTGCATTCTGGATGTAGAAGGAGCAGGTGCTTTTAATACCTGGGTATATTGAGGAACGTAACTCTGGATTCTATTGCTTATATTCAGCAAAAGCTTTTTCTGCTTCCTTTTTGGTGGTAAAACTCTTGTGTAGAATTCCTGAATGTCCAGTGATATGTATAGCAACCTTAAGCCATGCATCATAAAGTCCTGCCATTGGACCATTGTAAATGACAAAAGTCTTTGATTTAGATGTATCAATTTGCTTTTAGGATGAAGGTTGAACTGGTTGTGCTTGAGTTATTTGTTGTGGGGTGATAGGTGTAGGAGTAGTAAGTGAGGTATTTGGAGTAGGTGTAGGAATGCTTTCACTTTGTGTGCTTGGTTCTTTAGAGTTTTGTTTCAAAACTTGAATGGTGGTTTTCAACTGGTTTATATCTCGAGTAATGGCTCCAAGAATTTGTTGTTGGTTTGTTAAATCTAGTTCTTTCAATGCCAGTGCTTCTTCCAACTTTTTGATTACTGCTTCCATTCTCTGGTTAATATATCTGCAAGAAAATTTTCAGTAGACTTGATATATTGAATTTCAAATTGATATTGATTAAATTCTAATTGCCAGCGAATTAATCTTCCCTGATTGTAATTGGCTTTGATATTTATCTTCGGGAAACTTCAAAGATAGGTAGAATTGGTTTGAATAGTAAATGTAACAGGTAATAAATCAATCTTCCACTTTCTCAATGTTTTGAGACAAGCTAATGCCTCTTTTTCATGTATAGGATATTTGCATTATGAGGAACCGAATGTTCCATTTATATATTTGCATAAAAGATATTTGCATTTGTTGGGAGGTTTTGCCAAAAGACATCTTGTCCATGTGTCTATACTTGCATCAATTTGCATAAGGAATTTATCCCTTGGCAGATAATTATATAAAACTGGTAAATGTGTACATAATGCTTTGAGTTTCCTCACAGCATTGGTATCTGCATCATTCCAAATCCATTGAACATTGGTACTACATTTTTTCTGTAATAATTTTCTTTCTTTTGCTAGATCTTTTAAAAATCCTTGATCAGATATATAATTTAAAAGTCCTAAAAATTGTTGTACATGAGTTCTACTAGTCAATTGATCCAAAAAATCCACTAACTTTTTAAATATATTTGGTTGTAATTTTAAAAATCCATTCTGTTGAAATTCAATACCTAAATATTCTATTGCCTGTTGAGCAATTTGTGCTTTCTTTTTACTTAAAATGAGTCATTTATCACTACATCGCTGAAGTACTAATTTCACTTTTTTTAAATGATCATTTTTATCTTGATTTGAATAGATGATTATATCATCTATGTAGGCAAAAGTAAATTCTTCTAAGCCATTTAAATTATTATCCATAAACCGTTGATAAATACTAGGTGCTTGCTTTAATCCAAAAGGTAAAACATTCCATTGATAATGTTTTCGGGGAGGACAGGTAAAAGCAGTCAAAGGTTTAGTATTTTCATATAATATGAGTTGCCAGTATCCAGATTTTGCATTTAAAGTTGTAAACCATAAATGTCCTTTTAATTTATTTATAATATAATCTTTTTGTGGTAATTTATATCCATCTTCTATTGTTGCATCATTTAATTTTTTATAATTTATAACCATTCTTCGTTTTCCACGTTTTTGTTCAGCTGAATTATTTACATAAAAGACTAGTGCTGAATGTTTACTTACGCTAGGAATAATTAACTGTTTGTTTACTAGGTCTGCACATTATGTTATAAATTCTTGAACATCTTGTTGTGAATAAGGTATGTTATTTTTAATATTAATTTCTTGTGTTGGACCTTTTAGTTTATTTCAATAAGTTCTTTATTTTGATTTTTTATGGGATCTAAAGGGTTTTCACTACATACTTGATCTAATAATGTTTCAATTTCTAATTGTATTGACATATTATTTAGGATATAAAACTGAAGTGCATCTAATTTAGTTGTAATTTCCTGTAATTTATGATAGTAAGTAGTATGATAAATAGGAATTTTAAGAATAATTGATTTTTTCTTTAGTGTTTTAATTTCTAGTGTTTTTAAAGTAATAAAATGTAAATATTGACAAAATGGATTATATAATTTTAAAAAATTATTACCTTGAATTAATGGCAATCCTGATTCTTGTTGATATAGGGAACGTACTGTGAACGTATATGTTTCTATAATGATATTATTATAATAACTTACATACCAGATAGATTTGAAATTTTTATCTGCTATCCTTATTTGTGAAGGTTTTTCCAATTTTTTTCAAGTGTTTAATAATTATTTGGATGCAATACAAATTGTTGCTCCTGTGTCTATATATGCATTAACTTTATTATTCTGAATCAGAACTTGAATAAATGTTGTGTTCATTATGATATAGTATATCTTTTCCCGTAAATTCTTTATAAATTTTGCCTGCTATTATGTAAAATGTAGTAGTATCAATATTTGCTTCTTGATATTTTGTAGTGCTTTTTAATCCTATTTCATTTTCTAATAAAAATTGATGTACCATGCCTCTAGTTTTGTAGACTATGAATTTTTATTCGTAACATCTCCAAATGGTTTATCTATTTGTAATATTAATTGTATTTTATTTACCCAATCTAAGATTAATTCTTCAGTATTTGTAACACAATCAATATTGAGTGTATCTCTTGTTCCTATTATTGTATGTTTAGATGTGTATTCTGAAGAGTATTTTCAAATTTTAGTTGCTTTTTGATAATAACCATGTTTACTTATAAAATCAGTATCTATTAAAGGATATTTGGATTTTCTTTTACTTGGCTGTTTTCTTTTACTTGGCTGTTGTGATGTTTGTTCACTTTTGGTTTTACTACTTTCAGGTTTTTCTTGCTCTACATGTAATTCCTTGTCAGATTCATAATCTAATATAAATTCTTCTTTACCTGTTATTTTGTGTGTGTGTGTGTGTGTTGTGTGTGTGTGTGTGTGTGTGTGTGTGTGTGTGTGTGTGAGTTGTTGAGTAGAATATTTTTGTTGTTATGGTATAATTATTTATAACAATTAGTTTATTAATCAAAATTAAGTGTTAAAATTATTACAATCAGTATAATTTATTATTTACTCATTTTCAAATAAATAAATAATAACATTTGATTTGTTAGAATATTAAATTTAAACCTAAATTTTATGTAATAAGATAAATAAATTTTAATTTTAATATATATGTTATTTATAATTTTTTAGTGTATTAACTTATAGAGTAACTTTTAAATATTTTGAGAAATACTAACAACTTATATTTATATACGCGTGTGTGTTGATTAATTAGTTTAAAATATGTAAAATGATAAAATTAAATTTAAATTAATAAAGAATTTTAATATGAAAATAAAAATCTTCAAGACATTTAATTTATTATAACTTATATAGAATAGAGAAATTTAGTCGTATGTGATATTTTTGTAAGACGCCTACTTTTAATATTTTCTTCTTTGTACATGCTTATATATATATATATATATATATATATAAATTTCAGCTATTAAATTTATAGAGTTAAACATTTTTACGTCAACACGAAAATAGATCAGATTAAGTTAACACAGAAATTTTGCGTAAACTTTATTTGGAAAGCTGATGCAGCACCCACTTCTATACGCCACTCAACCTCTATAATTAATATCTTATTAACATAATATTTTATTTCTTATAAAATAACCTGTTCTGCCCTATAGAACACAGAGGACACTTACCTAACTAGCGGTGGGTATAAACTGTAGAGTCTCTGTACGAACACGTCTTCTCCAAACAGTGACCCATTTTAACGTTTGGTGTCGTCAGAATTCGTACGTTTTGTTCCGGGCGGTGGCGTATCCAGCACAATCGCTACTTTTGCTATGAACTCAATCACTCTTCCAATAGCTTTAAATTTCCGAGCTCACTGTCGACCCACGTTTCCTGTGAACTCAACTCGTACGCTTTACGGTTTATTTACTTTTAACCGTTTTCCTGTATCGAAATGATTCCTTTCTTCGTCCTGGAGCCTTAACTGTTGAATTGTAGATGCATCTCCCTTTGGTTTTGGTTGTATAGTTTGCTGATTACTCTTTGCTTATTTGACTTGTGTTTTACTTTATCTGGTGCTTTTCACTGAGTTCTGCTTTAGCAACCTGTTACTTCACTGAGTTCTCGGCATCCGGACAAGGGGTTGACGAACACTTTTGTTATCGGTTTCCGGTTGTTTCATTTTTTTTGGAATTTGGAGAAATGGGTTCTACTTCTACATTTGTTTCCTTGATGAGATTTTCTCATTCGGTTTCTCCTGAACTACGTTGCCGGTTTCCGTTTCCTAAATTTTATCCGATTTCATATGTAAGACCTTGGCCTAAGGTTTTTTCCGTAGTTTGCAATCATCATAACCCAAAAAGCCCAAGTCTTGTTGTGGGTAGAGGTAAAATCCGTGAACCAAGGCTACTCAAGTCGGTGGAATTGGACCGCTTCTTGACAAGTGACGATGAAGATGAAATGAGTGAAGGTTTCTTTGAGGCGATTGAGGAGTTAGAGAGAATGACCCGAGAACCATCTGATGTTCTGGAGGAAATGAACGATAGGCTGTCTGCGAGAGAGTTGCAATTGGTTCTTGTCTATTTCTCTCAAGAGGGGAGAGACTCTTGGTGTGCACTTGAGGTATTTGAGTGGCTAAGAAAGGAGAACCGGGTTGATAAGGAGACAATGGAGCTCATGATTTCGATAATGTGTAGTTGGATTAAGAAGTTGATTGAAGGACAGCATGACGTTGGAGATGTTTTTGACCTACTTGTGGACATGGATTGTGTTGGTTTGAAGCCAAGTTTTAGTATGATGGAAAAGGTAATCTCTTTGTATTGGGAGATGGGGGAGAAGGAGAAGGCTGTTTTGTTTGTTAAGGAGGTTTTGAAACGTGGGGTTGCTTATTCGGAGAATGATGGGGAAGGACCAAAAGGAGGCCCAACTGGATATCTTGCATGGAAGATAATGGTAAACTCCTGTGTTCTTACTTTATTGCGACAGTGTATCTTTTGTTGAAATTTGTGCGGCTGTTTTAGTTTTAGGTTTTGTTTCCTCTATACACAATCTCAGCCAGACTTTGGGTTTTCAGATTCTTTTGTTTTATCGTTCTCCACTTATTCATTATACACATCCTTGATATTGTTCGTATGATGAATGGAACTCTCCTTGTCCTTAACTAAAAAACTTAATTTAGGATAACTGTGGAATTTTACATTCAGATGTTGTTAATCTGTCTAATATATTCTCAGGACCGGTTGAAATATCTGCTTGGTGCATCTCTATCAGTTTGTGAGCAAACAGTGCTTTTCCAAGGAAAAGATACGTTAGGGCTGATTATGTTTATTCATTATGATAGTTCTGAACCTTGTAGATTTCTCTTATTTCAAGTGTTCTATGTAGTTTCCTGTTAAGGATTTTTATAGAACTCTTTTAAGTAGAATTATGAAGGATTTTTCTTCGGTAAAAGTGTTTGCAATATTGCTACTTTACAAGGCTTTTGATTGATGAAATGGATTTACGGTGACTATCTTTTAAATGAAATGGATTTACGGTGACTATCTTTTTTAAAAGAATATATGCTTCCACAAAGCGTCGTAGGTGACAAGCTCACAAGCGTATGCTTCCACAAAGCGTCATAGGTGACAAGCTCGCATGCGTATATACCCTTCTTCAAAATCAGATTTTCTTGACCCAGTCATCTTGCTACATTATGTCAGTTGAATACCTTGGTTGCTTGGGTTTTTCAAGTAAATGTCAATCAACTTTTTATTATTTTTCACTTTTCCTTGTATCTTTGCCTTTGTTGAGTACTTTGTCAACAAATTCTTATTCTGATGATCATTACTCTGTTTCTTAGGTTGATGGAAACTACAGGGATGCTGCCAAACTGGTAATTAATCTAAGAGAATCGGGGTTGAAGCCTGAGGTTTACTCCTACCTGATTGCAATGACAGCTGTAGTCAAAGAGCTGAATGAACTTTCTAAAGCTCTCCGCAGGTTGAAAGGTTTTGCAAAGTCAGGTTTTGTAGCTGAACTTGATTCAGAGAGTGTAGGACTAGTCGAGAATTATCAGGCAGATCTTCTTGCTGATGGGATACTCTTGTCTTGTTGGGTGATTGAGGATGGAAGCCCTTCACTTCATGGAGTGGTTCATGAACGACTTCTTGCTATGTATATTTGTGCTGGGCGTGGACTTGATGCTGAAAGACAGTTGTGGGAAATGAAGCTTGCAGGTAAGAAGGCTGATGAAGACCTATACGATATTGTTTTAGCTATCTGTGCTTCACAAAAGGAGGCCAATGCTGTAGGACGATTGCTTACAAGAATAGAGGTTATGGGCTCTCTGCGGAAGAAGAAGGCATTATCTTGGTTGTTGAGAGGTTACATTAAAGGAGGACATTATGAAGATGCTGCAGAAGCACTAATGAAGATGCTTGATATGAGTTTGTGTCCTGATTATTTGGACAGGGTTGCTGTGATGCAGGGACTCAGGAAAAGTATCCACCTATGGGGAAATGTTGAAGCTTACCTAAAGCTTTGCAAGCGCCTATCTGCTGCAAATCTGATTGGACCTTCCCTTGTGTATCTGTACTTGAAGAAATATAAGCTCTGGATAATGAAAGCGCTTTGAATGAAGCCTTCTTTGTAAGCTCTTTAGGGTTGGTGAAAATGGAGTCTTTTTCTGAGGCCAGTTTTTAGTGGGGTGACAGTTGATCCCACAACAATATAATCGCACAAGTTACTGAAATTAATTTTGTACAGACATTAATAATGCCATTGGAGCAGTGCAGTAAAGTAAGATGAAAGGGATCTTTTAATGCAGGAGAAATTTGAGTACATTTCAGGCATCCTGTTCCTGAGGCAATGTAGAGATACCTGTACATATATATTAGATGGTGTAACAAAATTAAAGTTAAATGTCAAACACGAGTGTAATCTATTTCTCTGCATATGTATTCTCTTCTTAATAACAAGCATTTGCAGCGTTCAAGTAAATATTGACTGTCCCTATGTATGAATGGACATGGACTGCCCTATGTTTTGCTTCTGGGATTGTATAAACTAGTTTTTCAAGGATTGAAGCTCTTTGGTAGTTGGCTTTCAGAATTATCCGGCCAAATCCAAATGTCTTTCTTTTGGTGCTTTCACTTGGGGATTGTATTCTCTCGTCTTCCATGCTTGTTCGATGAAATGCATTACCTTCTCTGAAAGCACGACGGTAAAAAATTCTCGACTCCACCCGCTAGTAATGGATTATTCCTTTTGGTATTTGATATGTTAGTTGCATAAATCCGTTTGGATATTAGTTAATTGGAGACGGGAAACTCTAAATCCCACCAACAAATGGTGGACTAGACACAGATACTCGATATTCTTCACGTTAACATTATTTACAGAACTTAATTATTTGGCCGGTAAAAACTAAGAAAGTCATTGCTTTCTTCGACTTGGTACGCTAATCTTTTGGAGTTCCTGAAAGAAACAAGCTCACTCACTACCAGGAAGTGTTGGTCGATGGGATCCTTATTGATGTGAGCAGAAGTAAGGATTACCATGAAAATGGTGTGCGTAACAGGGTCGAGCTTGTCATTCCAGTTGGACCTATGTCTAGAGCTAGGATCGAGATATTCAAAAAAGCTTTCTATGCGCATGTGGACTAACTTATGGAGAGGATGAAGTTATTGGAGGAGAGCTAGTTGGACTACAGCCCAAATTGATCCACTTGTCTCATGATTGATTTGAAACTTGAAGACCATTGTATTGGGCTATTCTTCGTCATTTGAAGCCCAAAAGGAGGCGCACTTATAACCAGACTTGGCTCCTCAATAAGACCAGACCTTTAGGCGCATGCTTATGATCTATTTTGGACTTATTTATATTTTAGACTTTCATGTATTTTAAGCTCAAGTCTTTTAGCATTAAACCTAGGTATAAATACTTAGGGGGTGTTTGGTTTGAGGGTTTGGGAATGAAGGAATTGAATCATAGTAAAAACTAGTGTTTGCTTTGAGGTTTTCAATTCCAAGGGAATGGATTTATTCCATTAAATTTGGGAATCCACTAAACCCCCCAAAAGGGTGGGTATCA
>JANVCQ010000008.1:27303436-27324946 GCA_025531925.1 Erythroxylum plowmanianum
TTTCATACCCATTCCCATTCCCTTCTACTATTATACCCATATCCATACCCAATCCCGTGCTCAAACCAAACGCCCCCTTATACTTTAGGGTTTTGGAAGACAACTTTGAGATCAAATTATTCTTGTGTTGCCACAGGCCACAAGGTGAGGATTTTCACCTCTTTTTCTTGCCACATTAGGAATCAACAATTTATTTATCAATTTCGTCAAAATTGGGGTGTGTTTGTTTGGTTTAATTTCTTGGAATTAATTCCCATCATCTGGGTTGCTTGGAACGGGTTTACTTGAGATTTAGTAGGAGTGAATTCCTTGCATATTCCTTTCTTTTCAATTGTGTTAATTCTGCCTTATTGAAGAATATCATAGTTGAAGCAAAAGAATCAAGAAATCCTCATCATTCTACAAAATCGATGCATCTTCATTCTTCCAGAGTCACGAATAGACCATCATCAATCCACGTATCTCTTTCGCTTGCGTTATTTTGGTATTAGAGCTACGGCTTAAGGTAAATTCCTATTTACCTCTTTTTGTAGTTAGGGATTGTTCACCTTTGTTCATTGTTCTTCTTTGATACCGTCAGCTATTCAACCAGACCTCGAGTGTGAAGATTTCGGCCTAGGGTTTCTTGAATTCTTAATTTATTTATCTTATTGTAATCAGCCAAAAAAAACAAAAAAGAGAAAAAAGGAAACGACGATGAACAAAATAAAAAACGAAAAAAAAGAAAAGAACGTTGTACGTATATTTTAAAAAAGGCCTTGAAATTCGATTGTTACTTGTTTGATTTGGATTGAATTCTACATTATCTTATCTAGACTTGGTGTTTTACGAATTAGGATCATTACTTGGGAATATGATTGTTTGTTAAATTCGAACTTGCACTCCATATTTTGGGTTATTGATCGGTTGATGCTAGAATTCTGAAGTGTCACTTGGATTTCAAAGGAGATTAAGAGGTAAAAGGCAGAGTGTGTGAGCTTATTTGGGGGTGCCATTGTTGTAACTTAAAACATGAGGGGAGTGACCTCATTTGAGTGAAACACGTGAGGGAGTGTGTGAGGCTGTTTTATTGCTAACATTTGTTTTGCAGGAAATTAACTATTAAAATATCTCAGGACGAATCTCAGGAGGGTAAACAAGGAGGGGAGTTGAATGTTTTCACTTTGAAAGCTATGCAACAACATTTTGAGAGAATGGATATGAGATTCAATTAATTGAGGGAGGATTTGGCGAGACCATGACCAGGAACTTGCAGAGATTAGGTGTGGAGGGCGAGGAGAGTCCCAAGGAAGGCGTGATGTGCGACGCTAGCCCCTACCACCACCTCGTCGTTAACTACCTAGGTATGAGTATGAGGATGATGTGTATGATTATAAGGAGGAGGGACCAAAGGTGCATATGCCTAGGAGAGCACAATGAGCTGAGCCATATGATTAGCGAGATGGAGACCTCAAATCCATCAAGATGCAAATTCTAGTCTTCAAGGGTAGGAATGACGTCGAGGCTTACTTGGAGTGGGAAAGGAGGGTGGACTTGATTTTTAAGTGCCACATTTTCTTAGAGGACAAAAAGGTAAAGCTTGCTGCTGTTGAGTTTTCTAACTATACTTTGATATGGTGGGACCAGTTGGTGACTTCCAAGAGGCGAAATGGGGAGAGGCTGATTACTAATTGGGCAGGCATGAAGGCTTGCATGAGGAAGCGGTTGTACCATCATACTATTATAGGGAGATGCATTAGCAACTTCAAAGACTCACTCAGGGGTCTAAATTAGTGGAAGACTACCATAAAGAGATAGAGATAGCTATGATTTGAGCCAATATAGAGGAGGAACTAGAGGCAACCATGGCACGATTCTTGAGTGGTTTGAACAGGAAGATAGCTAATGTGGTAGAATTGCGACACTATGTTGAGATTGAGGATATGGTGAAAATGACTATGAAGGTGGAGAAGCAAATCAAAGCTAGAGTGGTAGTAAGGAGTGGGGCAAATTTTAGCCAATCATGGAGTTCAAAATGACACAAGAGAGAAAAGAAGTCGAAAGATAAGGGGTTAGACTTTAAGGAGACACTCAAAAAGCCGAATGTAGGGTCAGACCCTAAAGGTACACCTAATGCCTAAGCTTCTTCTAGTAAACATTCTAGCATTAAATGTTTTAGGTGTTTGGGTTATGGACATATTACATCACAATGCCCTAATAAGAAAGTAATGTATATGAGGGATAATAAGGTGAAAGATTATGATGATGATACATGTGATACCGAATTATTGCCTTATTGTGATGATTGTGATGGTGATGATGATTGTGTTGATAGGGCTACCACGGGTGAATTACTTGTAGTTAGGAAAGTATTGAGTACTCGGGCTAGAGATGAGATTTTTTATCAGAGCGAAAACTTGTTTCATTCGAGGTGTATACTTGGTGGCAAAGTGTGCAACTTGATCATTGATGGTAGTAGTTTTACTAATGTAGCTACTGTGACTATGGTGGAAAAATTGGGATTATCTTGTAGGAAACATCCAGAGCCATAAAAGGTTATAATGGTTTAATGGTAGTGCTGATGTGAAAGTGACCAAGCATGCATTAGTGTCATTTTCAATGGGTAGATATGAGGATAAGGTGTTGTGTGATGTCATAACCATAGAGGCTAGTCATATGTTATTTGGTAGACCTTGGCAGTTTGATAGGATGGTAGCACATGATGGGTATACCAATAGGTACTCTTTTAAGTTAAAGGTAGGAATTTCATTCTTGTACCTTTATTACCTCATGAATTGTACCTAGAGTAGTTAAAAGCAGGGTAAAAGTGAGGAGAGATCAGGTAGAAGCTTTAAAAAATTGAAGAGAGAACAGAGGCCCAAAAAAAAAAAATGAGACAAGCTCAAAGGGAAGTGGCTACACAGGTGAGGAAAAGAAAGTGGGATGTGTAGGAGAGAAGAGCTTAACGAGTGAACTTGTTTGCCAAGGAAAGAGATTTGTGAATAACAATTGGAGAGAAAAGAGCACTAGTGGTTGTGAGATACAGAGAGTGTTTGGTTTCTGAAACTAACCCTTTTGATACTTTTCCTAGTTTATTTGCTTCTCTTTTGCAAGATTATACTGATGTGTTTCTTGAGGAGATGCTTAAGGGATTGCCACCATTGATAGGTATAGAGCAACATATTGATTTTGTGGCTAGAGCTTAGATTCCCAAACCGCCCAGCTTATAGGAGTAATCCTAAGGAGATAATGGAGCTTCAAAAATAGGTGGGTGAATTACTAGAAAACGAGCATGCGAGGGAGAGTTTGAGCCCTTGTGCAGTGCCTATGTTGCTGGTGCCAAAGAAAGATGAAACTTGGAGGATGTGTGTAGATTACAGAGCTATCAATAAAATCACTGTAAAGTATCATCATCCTATTCCTAGGTTAGATGATATGCTTGATGAATTACATGGTGCATATATCTTTACCAAAATTGATTTGAAAAGTGGATAACACTAGATTAGAATGAAACTAGGAGATGAATGGAAAACTGCTTTCAAAACTAAATATAGGTTGTATGAGTGGTTGATTATGCCATTTGGTTTAACTAATACATGTATCACTTTTATGAGGTTGATGAATCATGTGTTGAATGCATTTCTTGAAAAATTTGTGATTGTTTACTTTGATGACATCTTGATATATAGCACTAATCTTGATGAGCATATCATGCATGTGAGATGTGCTTTGGATGTATTGAGATATGAGAAGTTATATGCAAACCTTAAAAAGTGTACTTTTGGCATTGATAAGCTTGTATTCTTAGGGTTTGTAGTCAGTTCTAAGGGAGTTGAGGTTGATGAGGAGAAGGTGAAGGCTATCCAGGAATGGCCGACTCCTAAGAGTGCTAGTGAGGTGAGGAGTTTTCATAGACTTGCTAGTTTCTATTAGAGGTTTGCGAAAATTTCTCTACCATTGCTGCTCCTTTGACTGAAATAGTCAAGAAGGAGAAAGGGTTTACATGACGTGAGGAATAAGAGCACACGTTTAATTTGTTGATAATAAAATTGTGTTCTGCTCCTATTTTGTGTTTACTTAACTTTGAGAAAGCTTTTGAGGTTGAATGTGATGCTTCTGTATTGGTATAAGTGTTGTGCTTTTGTAAGAAAACAAACTAGTATCTTATTTCAGGGTGTATGTGAAGCAAGCCAACAGGGACAAAAGTTAGTGACTTTTGAACTTGGAGATTAGGTTTGGGTGCATCTGAGGAAGGAACGACTTCCTACCCAAAGGAAGTCCAAGTTAGATCCTAGGGGTGAAACGGATCAATGACAATGCCTACAAGATTGATATGCCAGGTAAGTATAATGTCTCTACTACCTTTAATGTTGTTGACCTTTCTCCTTTTGATATGGATTCATATTTGAGGACAAATCTTCTTGAGGAGGGAGGGACTGATGTGAGGAGGAGTAAGGATCACCATGGAGATACCGTGCATGACAAGGGCGAGCTTGTCATTCAAGTTACACCTATGTCCAGAGCTAGGACCGAAAAATGCAAGGAGGCTCTCTATATGCATATGGGCCAACTTATGGAGAGGATGAAGCTAGCCACGCCTATTGGAGGAGAGTTAGTTGGACCACAGCCTAAATTGATCCATTTGTCTCGAATCCTTATATCGGATTCACTTAGAACTTGAAGATCATTGTGTTGGGCTGTTCTTTGTCATTTGAAGCCTAAGAGGAGGCGCGCCTATGACCAGA
This sequence comes from Erythroxylum plowmanianum, assembly GCA_025531925.1. Classification (NCBI taxonomy): domain Eukaryota; kingdom Viridiplantae; phylum Streptophyta; class Magnoliopsida; order Malpighiales; family Erythroxylaceae; genus Erythroxylum; species Erythroxylum plowmanianum. Next base: position 27,308,161 of record JANVCQ010000008.1, read on the forward strand.
CTTGGCGCCTCAATAAGACTAGACCTTTAGGCGCATGCTTATGATCTATTTTGGACTTATTTATATTTTAGGCTTCCACATATTTTAAGCCCAACTCTTTTAGCATTAAGCCTAGGTATAAATACTTATGTTTAGGGTTTTGGAAGATAACTTTGAGATCATATTATTCTTGTGCTGCCGCAGGCCACAAAGTGAGGATTTTCACCTCTTGTTCTTGTTACATTAGGAATCAACAATTCACTTATCAATTTCGTCAAAATTGTGGCGTGTTTGTTTGGTTCAATTTCTTGGAATTAATTCCCATCATCTAGGTAGCATGGAATGGGTTTCCCTGAGTTCTAGTAGGAGTGAATTTGATAGACCCCATTTCTGAAGCCCAACTTTGGAGTCATAAATTGTGAGTGTAATCCAATGAAATCTCCTTAACCATCATCGGTTCATCTTCATGCTTTAATACCATAAATGTTGGGTCCCTGAGTCCCGACGGGTGGGTTCGCCGTGGTGAATGGATGAGAAATTTTGTGGAGACCTTTCGAAAAAAGTTTGCTGCGGAGAAGTTCCTATATTAGACCTAAACATCTCTCTGGATAAATACGCGGTGAGAAGAAGATGCATAATTAACCATAATAATACCTTTCGGGAAGGTTTCGCTCAAGAGCCTTGCCTAGATTTGTCCATCTATCCTAACCTTACTTTCACTCTAACTTTTCCCAATTTCACTTCCTCTAATGCAACATCATTTTATGACAATTCAACTACCAACATTATTTCATAAAACTCTATAATCTGTACTCATTTGATACCTTACTTACCACTAATTCTCATCCTTCACAAATTCCTATTTTTCTTTTCCATAACACATCTCACTTATATGTAACAACAATTCGTATTTAAAATTTATCATCTCAAATCAATAACTTCCTCAAGTACACTTAATTTTAACTCGACCACATCCATACAAAAACTCATATTTCATTAACCTTAAAAGGATATAGTTTTACAAAGCTTTAAAGGCATATCAAACCACAATACATCCTTGGTTTCATAATCCAAAATACAAAATAACGAAAATATACATGAGCGAATAAATACTTGAAATGCTACTAAAGCCTTGAGTTCTACATAAACTACTTCAAAATACAAAAATATGCAAATTTGGAGTGATGCCATACCTCTCGATTACTCACTCGGTCTCTTACTCATCACCTGGAGATGGGAACGAATGGGGATGAGCTTAAAGCCCGTGGATAACAAATTTATAACAGAGAAACAAGCAAAACCTTGAAAATATTCATTTGTCATAGAAAATTCATATTGAATTTATAAAGCACAGGTTTGTCAAATTCTCATCATGTAATCCAATTCACAAACAACATAATTTATGCATTCATCAACTTGTTCACAAAATCATAAATACATAAGCACATCGAATGATTTGGGTAGTCCAAAATAGCACGTACTACGCATTTCCACATGATGGTCCTATGTAGTTGTGAACATAATGTACTATCACAATCTCACATAATGGTCTTGCATAGCCATGAACTTATAGGAGTCCGTGAAGGAGTCCCATGCCACTAGCGGGCAAGTAGGAGAAGCTTTTAGTCAAAGTGCACTTCACTTAACTTAGGGGATAACCACAAACTCATATAATCATGCATTTCACATCTTGTAAACATATTGACCAAATGGCACAGTTCGAAAACATGATTTTTCTTAACATTTTTCCACAAAGGCATATTTCAGAAACTCAATTTTTCATGAACATGAAATATTTGACATGCATTTCCATCAACTAATTTCTTATAACAATTTCTCAAGTTATTCAAAAGAAATAATGCAACAATTATGAAGCAATTTGAAATCATTTTATTCTCTTGCTTTAAAACATTCATGGCTCAGTAACTCTATTATAAACATGAAACCCACCTTAGAAATCTTTGCTTAAACCTTGCTCAAAGGTGCCTCTTTTCTTGATCCTCTTGCCTTCCTTGATTCCCTTTATTAATGACAAAAATTTCCATTCAATAGGTATATAATTTGAGGACCTATATATAGCATATTCACTAAGATAAATTCTAAATACTCAAACTCTTCTAAAAGTCCAAACCTTTGGGTCAATTTTCCATGATCATTTAGATCAGGTAAATAAAGAAATTTGATAACACTTCCTTCTAGAAAAATGTCCCTCATTGTCTTAAGTTTCTAATGACACCAAAATCATTCAATTTGGTTCAGAAATCTGAAAGTTATACCTCAAATATTTTTGGACTGTTTTTATGCTGAAACAATATTCTGTGCTTAACTTCCATTAGGCAATTTGTAGCCCTATATCTCTAGTTTACTCCAAATTAAAAATCACTCCATTTGGATAACTACAGAACAAGATATTATCAAAATACCAAAACATGTACATGCAGGAAAGTTGACTTTGCCGTGGTGAAGTCAGGAGTTCGCCACAACGAACTTGTCTAGAAGTCTACGAAATTTTCGACCCTCATCCCATTTTCCAGATTTTTCACATCTAACATCTACACCTAACACATCTTATATAAAAATCATCCTTTCTACTTCATTTATACTTCATTATCTACTCCATTTCAACTCAATATCATTCACAAATACAAAAACAAGACATTTACATCATCTATTCATCATTCACATTCATCAAACATAAGACAACATCTTATGTCATTTAACCTCTAACAATAATTATAAATGCTTCATTTAACCATTCCCAAAGTTTGCCTAGATTAGAAAACTCAACTTAGTTTCAAAATTCATAAACATCCATGTAGGGTTTCTTTTCTTTCTTCCAACACAAACCCATTTCTTTCTCCAATCCCTTTGTTTTTCTATCCAAATAAGAAGAAAAGAGGATAGAACTTACCTAGAACAAGTTGATTTATCTTCTTCTTCTCCTTCCTTTTTTCTCCCATGATCTTCTCTTCTTCTTTCTTCTCTACACATTTTTGGTTCTTCTTTCAAAATGCAAGACAACCTTTCTTCTCCCCTTTTTATCCTTAATGGGTAAAAAATGTCCATTTTTCCCTTCCCTAATCCCTTATGTCTTATACCCTTAAGTGATCTTCCAAAAATACCCTTAAACATTATTACTACCTTAATACTTTAATTGACTTAACCTATGTCATATAATCTTACTAACATTAACATGGTAATTAAATCCAAAAATAATGATTTATCTAGCAAAACCATAAAATTTATTTAAATCGTGCTTAACTAGAGACAAAAATCCGGAGGCCAACAAAATTCCTTGCGTATCCCTTTCTTTTCAATTGCGTTAATTCTGTCCTATTGAAAAACATCATAGCTGAACTAAAGAATCAAGAAATTTTCATCATTCTACAAAGTCGACGCGTCTTCATTCTCCTAAAGAGTCACGAACAAACCATCATCAATCTACGCATCTCTTTCGCTCGCATTACTTACTCCCCCTCTGGAATTGTTAAATGTTGGTATTGCTATATGGTTTGCTACTCTTGCTAGATACTTTGGGAATAAAAGACCTTCCTTTCCATAAGTTCAAGCTTGGGCTATGGCTAAGTGGTGCAAGAAAGGCCTAAAGAAGACTATGTTCACTGAATAGGACACTTTCATCTTCAAGTTTGCTCCTGACTGCAACCTGAAAGAAATTTTGGAACTAGGCTTCTGGCACATTAAAGGTAACCTATTTTCCTATAGAAATGGAGATTGAGAATATAATTGGATAGGAGTAATATCGGCACCTTTCCAATATGGATCAATTTTCACAATGTCCCATTGGAGTTTTAGACAATTAAAGGACTGAGTTGCTTGGCAAGCTCACTAGGTAAACCACTTAATATGAACTCCCAAACTATTTGAATGGATAGAATCTACTATGGTAAAATATGTGTTGAAATACAAAAGGATAGCGAACTGCCTGAAGTAATTTTTATGATGAAGCAGGGTAAAACTGGTGAGCTAATTAGGGTGGAGATTAAACTCAGTAGATGGTGGAAGCTTATAAGAAAACTTTTTACAAATGGAATTTATGATCAACCTATAGGACATATGGAAGTTAATCCAAGTTTTGAGTTACTAGGGAAAGAAAACATTCCTATAGTGACTGAACATGAGGAAGTTAGAGACAAGGAGCTTAATATCTCTAATCAATATTCCACCAATTCATATAAGGAGACAACCAATGTAATTGATCCAATAATTGCTCCAAATGAAATAGATTCAAAGGGAGAGGAAGCTAAAGTTTAAGGAAAAGCCTTATAAGAGTTTGAAATTGCTTTAAACACCAGAAGAAAAATCAAGAAGATTGAAAGGAAAGAATAGGTTGAGATATCTTCAGGCTCTTACCTGATATCTTGTATAAGTTTCTTTATATGAAATATGAAAGGGTTGAATGACCCTCTTAAAAGGAAAAATATAAAGGAGATTGTGATGGAGAAAAAAGCATGTTTGTTAGTCTTATTAGAAACTAAAATAATGTTACCTCAACTATAGTATTGCTTGAGTTTTTTGCGAGCTGAATGCAGAATACTTTCTAGTAAAATGTATCACTATAATGGTAGGTTAATTATAGCTTGTAATTCAGAATAGGTAACTTTGTAGAGTACTTTCTTTTTTCTCCTAATTCACAGTAATTGTGAATTATAGGGAGCTATTGACAGTTCTCAATGGACCTAGGGCTATAGTGAAAGATTATAATTGCATCCTATTTCTAATGGAAGTAGAAGGCAATATAATCAAAATAGAAGGAGTGGATAGAGAGCTAGTTGAAATCACTCAAACAAACAATGTGGTGGATTTGATGTAGCACCCTGCTACCGTAGGTACATACCAGAATACCTAGAGGACATTTCAGTATATAACCTACGATAATGATGCGCTACGTTCAATCACAACATTCACTTAGCATGGCATCATCTATTTTTATTCTCTTATAAGACATCATCAAGAAAGTCACAATGTTTTAAAACCACATTTTCCCATTTCATTTCATAAAACTGAATGTTATACAATGTATCTTTCAAACATCCATACATGTACATCATCATAGCCTAACACAAAATGTGCTACATGAAAGAGTAAATTACACAAAATTCTATCTAATTTGTCTAAAACCTAACTGATCGACCTTTGAGCCATTTCTTCTTTTTTCCAAAAGTACAAGTTTACATTACTTGTAGTGTCCCTCAGTAGCTAATGTCGTCTCCTGGTCCTGAAAAGTCAACGTTGTAATTTTGGTGGCTTTTGTGAACTCAATGTGGTAACCATTATCGATGGTTTACTCAATTCATACATCACAATAATACATGTAACATATTATTAACGTATTGATGCATATTCATAAAATATCACCTTTCACTTTTAGAACAACCGTAATGGTCATTTCATTCACATAAAAATACAAATATCAAGTATAAATGCAATGCACGTGAGACTCATTTTCATTTATTATTATCGTTGTGACCGAGTGTCTTTTTACTAACTCATATCCCATAGTGGATACCGACCTACATCAAATTATGTCCCATATCCCTTAGTGGGTACTGGGTACATTCTCAACTGAGCCTGAGGCTGTAATCACACTCTGAGCTTTAAGTTTTTTATCCTAACAACTCCAGTCACAACTTCCTTTATCTTACATGTACTGATGTATTGGAATGTTTCACATATCATATTCTCAATCGATCACATACTTGCACATTCATAGCTAAATCACATTTTTCATTGAACCCAAGGTCCGACATTCAACGTCAATGTTGAGTAACATATATTCTGTCATATTCACATAAAAGTAGCACTTCAATATCATATTAATGTATCAAATCTTGGGCCTACATTGTTTGGCATCAATAAAATCAATCACATTCATCTTATCACTCAAAACATATTTTTAAGCAAACAATTAATTGAGACAAACTGTTTAGGTTACTCACAAGTCACTCCCAAAGCTACTGCCAGGAAGTTTCAGCAATATCTAGATGTTGATGTTCTAGTTGCTCCTCTCTACCAAGCAATACACACATATCACAATTTGCACAATGATAAGTGTTTAATAATGCACATATATGTAAATGAAATATGCACAATGCATGTTCATGACAATCCCAAGTATCACTCTAGCATTTTTGTCATGTAAACATTTATTTATCCAAACTCACATAAGTATCACTTATACTTATGGTTTATACCTCAATAAAACTATTAGAATCACCATTCTTAACTCATTTGGTCAAATTCAAATTTTTCCTAAAACACACTTTCGGGTCTACTGTTCATGATCAATCAAGAAATGAAAATGAAGTAATTTGACATTACTTACTTCTAAAAAATTGTTCTTCTACCTCTTCATTTTCTAATGACACCAAAATCATTAATTTGGTTTACTATTTTGAAAGTTACACTCCAAATATTTTCGGACTATTCTCATTTTGAAATAATACACTGTACTCAATTTCCATCCAAAAATTGAAATTATTAAAGAATAAATTAAAATTTGATTCCTCCAGAAAATTTGTTGAGCTATGTCTTTAGTTAACTCTGAATCAAAAATCATTCCTTTTGGATGACTATAGAAGAAGTTATAGGTAAAAGAAGGAAGGATGTTCAGTGAGCAAAAAGCACGATCGTGCACTTTTGAGTTGTTTTACCCAACTAAAATTAAGTCAACATCAGTGCATTCCAAAATAACCAAGTCACAAGCATGCAAGCATAATGCATGCCCATGCACACTAACAAACAAGTCACAGTTGTGCAACCTTAATGAACAACTGTGCACACCCAATCTCCATAACCAATTTCTGTCCCAATTTTATCACTCAATATCTCCCAAATGATTTCAGATTGTTTTAATTTTTGGTGGAGATGTAAAACAATGTGTTTCGAGTTTAATGGTTAAATTCCCAAGTCATTGAGAGGTATGAAGAAGAAGACATGGCCAAAAGATTTAGGGATGTTCACATCTGTTTCCAGCCATAGAAGTTACGATCGCACATTTGCGCGATCGTGAGTTTTCAACAATTTAGAAATGTCACGATCGTGCTTCAGCAAAGTTGTGAGATTTTTGTCTCTTACTGAAAGTCATGATCATGATTTCCCAAAATTTTCTCGTAGTCACGATCGTGCTTCTTCTCCTTCTTCTTCTTTTGAAACCCAGAATTTTCTTCTTCTCTCTTTTCTTTTAAACCAACTTCTCTAACTCATCTCAACCCCATTTTCGACTTCCATGCAACCTGACACATTCAAATATAGATCAAAAACCAAGAATTAACACCAAATTTCAAAACCAGAAAATCTCCACGCATCTTTTCATTTCTCTGCATTTTACTCTTCTTCTTTTCTTTTTCACTATCTAACATTTCAAATCTAATTTTACTCTCATTTTCTCTTCATTTTTATTCTCATTTAACTCTAAACATTCATAATCAACTCCAACATTTATATTAAAACACAAATATTAAAAACAGAAAATCCCTCACTCATTTTCCTCATTTTCTGCGTGTTCCACTGCTGAAATTTTTTCATCTCATGCACATTTTGCATTTTCCTCTCAAACTTCCATTCAAATAAAATCATTCACAAACAACTCCAATTTCCTCAACTCAAAATTCTTTTTTTTGTTCATTTCTAAAAACTTTCAAAACTCACATACACAGTGAATACACAACCATAAACAGAGCATTTACTTGTTCTTTTCTCCAAAATTTTCACGTTCTTTTCATAGTGAACATGAAAAATGCCCATTTTTCTCTTATTCATGTCATGACGATAAATCACCATTTTTGTTTCATAAACCAACAACTCTAAAGGATTAGCAACATACGGAATTGATAAAACTCCAAAATCTTCAAAAACTCAAGAAGCCCTAATCTTCATGCAACTCATGTATACCATTTTAGGGTTGGCAAGTTTTGGTTTTTCTTAAGGCAAATGGAAGAAAATTTAAGTTGGGAGTAACAAAAGGATAGATGACAACAAGGTTTAACTTTGGTGTGGGTTTGATGAAAAACTTCGTGTTAAGGAAATATTTGAGGAAGAAAGCTACAAGGAAGATGAAGATAAGAGTATAGTACTTAGTCTTTCAAAGTTTAGAAAAACATGACTTTGTCTTTCAAAGTAATTATATGCTAAAACTTGAACTAGGCAAGTGACACTTGTCACTTATCTAACATCTAAGGCTTTAACTAAGCTCTTATTGAACTAGTCCCTTAACTCTCATCTTTTTATTCCAATTATCTCCAAAATTTTCAATATCATCTTCTTACAAATTCTCAAGTCATCTCTGAAATTTTCAAAGTCATTTTCTCAATAATCTATAAAGTCATTTTTAACAATTCTCTAATATTATTTAACTCCTATTTCTATTTCCATTCTTCAACTTACTTGGCAAGTGGTATTTTTCCTAGTACAATAATAATCAACAATTTTGTAAATTCACCAAAATTCAAAATCACTAAACGCACCTTCCAATTAAATTTCAATACATATAAACCATGATTCTTAATAAGAATCTCATTTCACATAAATAAAGTAATTATACCCGAAAATTTCAATGAATCGTATTGTCCAAAAATATCTATATTCACGTATATGTGTATATCATATAATGCATGAACATCAAATGCATTTTCTAATACTCAATAATCTCTCATATTTGCTATTTTAGCCTCTCCATGGATAATGGGATGTTATAACTATCCCTTCTTTAAAAGAAATTTTTTCTTCGAAATTCTTACCTGATAGTTCGAATAGGTGGGGATATTGCTTCCTCATAAGCTCCTCCGTTTCCTAAGTTGCTTCCTCAGTTAAGTGATTCCTTCAAAAGACTTTCACTATTGGAATGACTCGGTTCTTCAACTGCTTGACCTAAGATCCCACTATTTTGATCGGCTCCTCAATATAGCTTAAGTCACTAGCAACCTTAATATCTTAAGCCAGTATCACGTGGGTCGAATCTGATTGGTATCTTTAGAGCATACTCACATGAAACACATTATGCAATTGAGACATTTCATTCGGTAAAACTAACTTATATGCCAAAGGTCCTATCCTTTAACTTACTGGCATGTCATACACTTATAAACATACTCCACCACTTGCTTTTTCATTCCAGGCCACCATAAAAGCTACTTTAGCATGTTATACATCTTGGTAGTACCAAGATGAATAGCATAGGTAGCCATATAAGCTTCCTCTAGAATTTCCTTCCTCAAATCATCCACATTAGGAACACGTAGCCTCTACTTCAACCACAATGTCTTATCCCTCAACTCAAACTCAAAATTCGGATTCATCTTCACTTTCTCTATAAGTTTCATCATATTAAGATCTTTCCTTTGGACTTTTCCGATTCTATCAAGCAACATCGGTCTCAACTTTAGTGTAGCAATCAATGCCTTATCCTACTCCAGATTTAACTCCGCATTCAAAGCTCTCAAATGAATCAAGTTTGGTAACCTCGATAACTGAATATTAGCTATACTAGTATTAGAATTTCTGCTCAAAGCATCAGCTGCCACATTAGCTTTCCCCGGGTAGTGCTCAATCGTGCAATCATAGTCCTTTCTCCTTTGTCTCATATTAAATTCCTTCTTACTCAATAGATGCCTCAAACTTTTATGATCGATACAAATCTAGAACGTCTCTCCATACAAATAGTGCCTCCATATCTTTAGACCAAAGAGAACTGCAGTAAGCTCTAAATCATATACCGGATAGTTATCTCTTGAGACCTTAGTTGTCTCGATGCATAGGCGATCACCGTGTCACACTGCATCAATACACATCCTAATCCTTGATGCGAAGCATCACTATATACCACATATCCTCTAGTCTCCGATGGAAAAGTTAACACCAATGCAGTAGTGAACTGATGTTTTAGCTCCTCAAAGCTCTTCTGACATTCCTCATTCTATCTAAATACCACATTCCTTAGAAGTTTTATCAAAGGGGCTAAGATCAAAGAAAACCCCTCGATAAACCTCTAGTAATATCTAACCAATCCTAGGAAGCTTCAAATTTCAAACACATTTCTCGGAGCTTCCCAATTCATCACTATTTCTATCTTCTTTGGATCTACCTGTATGCCTTGTCCAGTCACTATATGCCTTAAAAACACTACTTATGCCATCCAAATTTCACATTCACTGAATTTGGCATACAACTATTTCTCTTTCATGATCTATAAAGTCACTCTCAGATGCTCAGTATGTGCTTCCCTGCTCTTCTAATACACCAAAATATCATCAATAAACACTATCACAAAGCGATCTAGGTAGGGCTGAAAAATCTTATTCATAAAGACCATAAATGCTACCAGGGCATTAGTTAACCCAAACGGTATAACTAAAAACTTGAAGTGCCCATACCTGCTCCTGAATGCACTTTTAGGTACATCAGCCTCTGCTATCTTTAGTTGATAGTACCCCGATCTCAAATCTAGCTTGGTGAATACCTGAGCTCCCTGTAGCTGATCAAGCAAATCATCAATTATAGGCAACGACTACTTGCTCTTCACTATTACCTGATTCAGTTGCCTATAATCGATGCATAACCTCAGAGTCCCATCTTTCTTCTTTACAATCAAAACTAGAGCTCCCCAAGGTGAAACACTGCGTCTAATAAAACCCTTTTCCAAAAACTTCTATAGCTAAGCCTTCAACTCCTTAAGTTCCTTAGGTTCCATCCTATATAGAGGAATGGATATAGGAGCTGCTCCTGGAACTAAATCAATCGTAAACTCTGTCTCCCAATCTGGAGGTAAACCAAATAACTCAGCAAGAAACACATCTAGGAATTCTCTAACCATGGGAATGTTCTGTGCATTATGCGCAGCTTTTGTATCAATGACGTGGGCCAAATAAGCATCACATCCTCCTTGCATCAACCTCAATGCACTCACAAATGATATCAACCTACCTGGTCATAGCATGGACCCTAGCTTGAGACTGTGGTCAGTTGCTTCGTACCTCAGTCCTAACAAAAGGACTCTTAGAGCTCACTATGCCTCTCCCACAACCTCCCTGTCCAGTATCACTACTACGACTCTGATAGATTGTAGCTTCACTCCCAGATCTCCCACTTATACCATACTAGGCTCCAGCAACAACAAGACAATCTCTAATTTTGTGCTCTAGAGAGCCACATCGAAAATAAGCCCCTGATAAAGTCCAGCACTCACCACCGTGCTTCTTCCCACAGTGCTCGCAGGGGGTAACTGACTCTAAATTGTACCTCTTCTACTGCTAAACTGTGCAAAACTACCCCTCTGTCTGAACCTTGACTTTCTTGATCCAACTGGTGGTCTGAAAGCTCAATTTTGGTACTTACTGAATCTTCTACTAGAACCACTCTGACTCTCACTGGATCTCTTCATCCTAGATCCTTGCCCATACCTTGCTTGCCCCTCTCTCAGTAGCTGCTCAATTCTAATTGAGGCAACTCTTAAGTTAGTAAAACTGCTCAGGTGTGAAATTGCTAACCTTGTTCTGATTCCATATTCAACCCATCTTTAAATCTCCTACACTTGTCTTCTTTGGTAGGAATCAAAGCAGTAGCATATCCCATCAATTCATTGAACCAGATCTCATACTCTGGCACTGAAATCCTACCCTGCTTCAAATCCAGGAACTCTTTCATCTTCCTGTCCAATTAGATCTTGGGCATGTAATTCTCCTTGAAGACCCTCAGAAAGTCTTCCTAATTCAAGTGGCAAGGCCTGGTGGTACTACGTGGGACAATCTTCCACCACTAATAAGTTGGACCTTGTAGTAAGGACATTGCATAGTCTAACCTCTCACTCGGCTCGCAGTCCATCTAATCCAAAAATATTTTCGTCCTTTCTAACCATCCTTTGGCCTTAGTAGGGTCTGTGCTTCCATAAAAATCCATAGCCCTATGCTTCCACAACCTATCATACCTCCTCTCTTTTCTCTCGAGAACTTAGGAGGCATCTCCTCTAGTTGAGGTATCGAAGAATCCCTACTGGCTCCTACAGATCCTAGGTCAGTTGATTACCCCACTTGATCAGCCATGGTGGATGACCTATAATAAACAATAAGTTCAATCATTATCTACATTTCTCATGATATTTCATGCTTAACATTCCTATATATTCCTATGGATGCCAAACCATGCTCTGATACCACCCAATTATAGCACCTTGCTACCGTAGGTCCATACCGAAACACCCAAAGGACATTTTAGTATATAACCTATGATAATGGTGCGCTATGTTCAATCACAACATTCACTTAGCATGGCATCATCTATCTTTATTCTTTTATAAGACATCATCAAGAAAGTCACAATGTTTTAAAACCAAAATTTCCCATTTTGTTTCATAAAATCGAAAGTTATAAAATGTATCTTTCAAACATCCATACATGTACATCATCATAGCCTAACACAAAATGTGCTATATGAAAGAGGAAATTACACAAAATTCTATCTAACCTGACCAAACCTAGCTGACCGATCTTTGAGCCATTTTTTCTTTTTCCCAAAAGTACAAGTCTACACTGCTTGTAGCGTCCCTCAGTAGCTAATGTCATCTCTCAGTCCTGAAAAGTCATCATTACAATTTTGGTGAGTTTTGCGAACTCAATAAGTTAACCATCATCGATGGTTCACTTAATTCACGCATCACATCAATACACATAGCATATTATTCACGTATTGATGCATACTCATAAAACATCACCTTTCACTTTTAGAATAATCATAATGGTCATTTCATTCATATAAAAATACACATATCAAGTATAAAGTATAAATGTAATGTACGTGAGACTCACTTTCATTTATTATTGTCATTGTGACCGAGTGCCTTTTTACTAGCTCATATCCCTTAGTGGATACCGAGCTATGTCAAATTATGTCCCATATCCCTTAGTGGATACCAGGTACATTCTCAATCGAGCCTGAGGCTCTAATCACATTCTGATCTTTAAGCTCTTTATCTCGGTAACTCTAGTCACAACTTCCTTTATCTTACATGCATTCATGTATTGGAATGTTTCACATATCATATGCTCAATCGATTATGTTGGCCCCTGAGTTTTTTTTTCTTGATGAATAAGCATGATTTAAATGATTTTTGAGGTTTTGATAGATTAAATTTTTCGAGCTAATTATTATGTCAAAGTTAGTAGAATTTATTGAATGGGTAAGAGGAATTAAAGTGTTAAGGTTATAAGAATATTCAAGGGTGTTTTTGGCTAGACACCTAAGGATAAAGAACATAAGGCATATAAGAAAGGGTAAAATGGACATTGCACACTCATTAAGGGTAGCATTGGAAGAGAAAAATGTGGTCTTACATTTAAGATAAGGAGAAAACATGAATTGGGGGAGAAGAAGAGAAATGAGAAAGAGAAAGAAGAGAGATTTCATTGGTTGAGAGAAAAAAAGAGAAAAAAAGCTAGGGTTTCAATTTTCTTGGCCTTCAAGAGAGATTTTAAGGTTGTTCAAGAAGAGAAAAAGGTAGAGGAAGAGAAGAGCTTCCATTTGAGCCAAAGATCATGTCATTTGGTGAAGAATCAAGGAAATCAAGAAAGACAAGAGAAGCAAGAGTAGAGACATTTTGAGCAAGGTTATAAGCAAGGAAATCAAGGTGGGTACATGTTTAATAGAGTAAATAAGCCACTACATGTATTCTTTGAATCAATAAAGTTTAATGATTTCAATTGCATCATAAGTGTTGCATCTATCACTTCTTGAATGAATTGAAAATCTATTATATGTTTGATATATGAATTGTGATGATATGTGAAAAGATTTTGAAAATAAATTTTTGTGAAAAGATACATGTTTATGGAATCATATTTTCGGAAATGTTTTTAAAATATCTCATGTCTATGAAAAGTCAAGATTTAGAAAAGTGCTATTTTGGGCAATATGTTTACAAGTATATGAAATCAAGTTTAAAAAATGTGTCATTTTGGGCAACAAGTTTACAAGTCATGAATTACATGTTACGTGGATTTGTGATGGTCCCTTAAGTTAAATCATGTGCACATTGACCAAGTTAAAGGCTTCTCCCGCCTGCCCGCTTCTGGAATAGAGCTCCTTCTTAGACTCCCATAAGTTCACGGCTATGTAAAAACCATTACGTGGGATTGCATTAGTACGATCTATTCACGACTACACAGGACCCTTAGGGAAAATGTGTAGTACGTTCTATTTTGGATCCACCTAAACCATTCTGATGTTCTTATATGCTTATGATCTGTGAACAAGTTTGATGCATTCATGTTTTATGGTTTGTAAATTTGACTACACGATAAGAATTTGAGAAACCTGTGTTTTATGAACTCAAAGAGAATTTTATGCGACAAGTAAATACTTTCAAAGGTTTTCCTTATTTTCTATTATAAACTGTTACCCACGAGTTTTCAAGCTCACCTTCCCCCCCCTCCTCTTTTTATCCCATCTTTCGGTGATAACTAAGAGACCATGTGATCAAGAACCTAAGGGCATTTCTCCAAATTTGCTTATTTTGTAGTTTGAGTTGATTTTGGGAAAGCAACAAGTTTGTTTGTTCAAGGACCTTTTGTAATTTGAGATTTTGAGACGATGATATAATGTGTCTTGGAATACCATTAAAGATTTGTAAAACTTTATTCTTTTGATGTTAATGAAATGTGATTGGTGTATGGATGATGTGAGTTGAAATTAAATATACGTGAAGAAGAAATCAACTTGATTTGATGATTTTGGAACATAAATCGTGGATATATATATATATATATATATATATATATATATATGTATGTATGCATAAGCAAGATACTATGGAAAGGAAGATAGGAATTATAGCTGATCAAATGTAGTTGAAGGTGATGAGACAAATGAGTTGAGATTTGAGAGTTTAATGAAATCATTTTGGTAGTTGAATGGATATGCTGAGAACATTCCAAGTTTGCATAGTGCAAAATTTCAAGTCTTCCATAAGTGAAAAATTTGTGTTCTGACTTTAGGGCAAAATCTTTATTGATTTAGGATGAATTTCACAAGTTGTCTTCATGGAAGTTGTAGCTTGTCTCTCTAGCTTTCCAACACGATAAATTATGAAATTTTTGGATATCGGAGTCAAAATTTAAGGTCCTTATAAGTGAGATGCCCAGGAGTATAGGACATATCATCTGGTGATGACATGTCGTCTGGTGAGGACGTATCATCTGGTGAGGATGCTTCATCTGGTGATGACATATCATCTGGTGATGATGTGTCTTCTAGTGAGGACGCATCATCTAGTGAGGATGTATCATCTGGTGATGTCATATCGTCTAGTGCACTATTCATTTGATCCTATTGTCTAGTCCCATTTTGACTATATAGACGATTGAATTTGTCTTCTAGGACTTCATGAAAGATGTAGATATTGAAATCCTCTTCCGAAACCTTTAAGAATGACCTTGATATGATATCTCTTGCGCAAGTTATTCCATTTGTCCCAAACAAGTTCAATATGATGGAGGACAGAACCTTGTTTGATTCCTTCAGCCCAATCTTTGTTATTCGACCTCCAAATGAAGTGATTCTTAAAGGCATAGATCCCAACACACATCTCTCTATCTCTCCATGAAAGTTTATAGCTTTTGGTATTGATTCGAAAAAGATTGATCGAATCAAAATAAGGGCATCAGTTGGAAGAGCATGAACTGGATATTTTACTAAACATGCTTCAGTATTTTGAGATATCTTGATCTGTAGAGCTCTAAATGATATGAATCATATTTCTAAATAAACTAGAGACATAGAGATACAAATTATCTGAAGGACTCCAATTTTAATTTAGTCTCTAAGACTTTCAATATCTGGATGGAGGTTGAGCATAGAATAATTGCTTCAGTATAAGAATGATTCAAAAAATAGGGTTCGACACTTACGATATCAAAGAATGAAGTTGAACCGAGGATGACTAATAAGGATTTATTGGAATAACCATACATGGTAACAAGCACAAGTTCACATTTTATGACTCTGAATATTGGGTTTCGAAAGCGGGATCCAACAATTATGGTATTAGAGCCAGGTTTTAGGATCTTACATGGGCATTTTTGGAAATATGTATCAAGTTACATGTATTTTGACATGTCTTAGCATGCAGCAGCAACTGATGCTTAGTCAAGATGCATATGTATGAATTACACGCATGAGTAATTGTTAAGAGTTTGACCTGATAGAATTAGTGAGAAAAATAATGCTCTTCTATGATATAAGAAAATGAAAGTTGTGTATAATTAGAAATGGGAAATAGTACCTGGTTAAATATGATAGATAATGAGTCAATGTATTTGTATTGGTTGAATTGAATATGACCTCAATATTATACTGTGAAGGTGTACCCTAAATATGATATGGATGTGAATATATTAGCATGGATTGTTTGAGAAAAATAGGGAGACAAGTAGAAATGATGAGATTAAAGTGTTCAAGTAGAATGTAAGAAAACATAAATTGTTATAATCTTAAGAACATGAAATTGGAACCTAAGTGGTTGTTTGATTAATATGACAAGAGTTATGATCCTTTGTAAGATTGTGTTAGTAGAATTGAGATCAAAATTTTATGATGATTATACATCTATAATTTTGAATAAATGGCGAATATACATATGTAAGATGTAATGTGAAGGATAATTGGAAGTTGAGATGAATGATAGAGACATATAGAGAAGTTTAAAAGGTTAAGTTGAATTGTTATTATGTTGGACCCCGAACTTTTCGTAAAAGATCAGAACTATTGAATGAGAAATTTTGGTGATTAGTCACGAGTTAAGAGC
>JANVCQ010000008.1:27420941-27437195 GCA_025531925.1 Erythroxylum plowmanianum
AGGGAAATTATTGGGATTTTATGAGAATGAAGATGAACCAATGATGGTCAAGGTTTAAGACATCCGAAGTTGGGCTCTGCAAGTGAGGTCCAACAGATGTGATATCAAAGCAAGCTCAAGTTTCATGATTTCGCAAGAGTTGGATTTCGGAAACAAGCGGGGTCCAACAATTACAAACCATTTATATCAAAATACAATATGTCTCATTACATTTAATATAATTCAAAAACAACTGAAAACTTAAACAAACAACTTCCAAGATATAACACATTCTTCTTGGCCGCTAAAGTAGTCTTTGTCCCAATCCTTAAATCTTCTTATCAAAACCTACACAGAGGCAAAACCATCATGCTAAGGATAAAGCTTAGTGGGGAAATAATTAAGCACGATAAAATCTGATGATTATTTCTAACAGTCATCTAACATTCATATATATTGATTCAAAATCATATCATAACAATCTTTAGTTGTTCATATTACAGAGTAATCCAAACATCATGTCTCTAAACAAAACATGATACATCAATATAGAACATTCGTACATCAGAACAAAACTCATAAATTTCAAAACAGAATGCACAAGTCTCAAAATTGAATATTAGAACAGGTATAATTCTTTCATATCAAAATGAGACTTGTAGCCAAAAAGAATTTGTTTTGTATCAAATCAGAGCTTATCTTGTATCAAATCAGAACTTGTTTATATCAAAACTGAACATATATTGGAATACAAAACATGCTAGTCTACTAATCCTTTTTACAAAAGTGGGCAAGGGGATTAGAACAGAAGATATCCATGTTTGGTATTTGAAACAGAAGAGACTTAAGTCTCTGAAACAAAAGACACAAAAGTGTCTAAAATCAAAAGACACCAGAGTGTATAACATAGAAGACACGAAATTGTCTAGTTACAGACGACACCTTAGTGTCTAGTTATAGGGGTAGCTGTAGACCCTTCTAGGCATACCTATTTATCCACGAATAGGGCATAACAGTTTTAAAACAATCCATTTCAATTTTCAAAATCATAAGCAAATAATGTAATGTGTAACATATGACTTTATTTCATTTTAATCCAATTGAACTTATTCATTGACATATGATCAAACTTATCATGCCTTATAAATACAAGCGTGTGCAATAATGCATCAATAAAAATATTAAGTCATTACACATTATGTATATTCACATAGTTAGAAAGCACTTCCAATACTATCCCAATTATCAAACTCCTCAGACAATTGAAGGTCTAAAATTATCACAATATCATAATCGTATGATAGCAAAATAATGCATAAGTATGAATTCATTTCCTTATGCCCAAATTGAACACATTCATTCTCACTTGAAAAAACTTATCGTACTTTATAAAAATAAGCATTTGTAATAATGCACCAATGATGCATTAAGGAATTACACTTTACATGCATTCACACAAGTTCCCAATTCACAAACATTCATAGCTAATACATTTTACTCTTGTTCTTTAAATCACATTAGCATTCATATATAAAATTCATTCCTTTAACGACTTATAAGTTCAAAATTAGATATTTTGTTACCAAATAACACCTTTCTTATGTTTTTAATTCAATTAAAAAAACCAAATCTTATTTAACCTTTAATTAAACTATTAGACATCAAACTAGGTTCATTTTTAGGCTCAATTAAGTCCATTTAACCATTATTACCTTAACCTTATATAGTCCAACAATTGTCTAAAACCAACATTTTCTACTTCCTAAGTCCTTTCCACGATCATGGGAATAAGCCTTACATATCCCACAATTGTGGGATGAGTGAACCGAAGGTTCACTCACTTATAGCCTCCAATTTGTTTCCAAAACTTGACTTCTTTACTTCCATTTGACATACCTTCACCAAAGTCCATCAATTTCACTTCAATTCTACCTTATTCATGATTCAATACCTCATCAAGTTCATGTTCAAACCAATTCAAAATCATTCATAAGGAAGCTCACAATCCATGATCTTTCATGCATAAAAATCCAAATCAAAAGCTAACAACAACTATCATGCTCTAAACCTCAATTCATCATCAAGTCAATACATATTCTATCCATTTCATACATCACATAATTCATAACACAACATGCTATCAAGTTTAGAATTCCCTTACCTTATTAACTTCAAAGAACAACTCTAAAGAAGCAAGCCAACTAGGCTTCCAAGCAACAAAACATAGCTCCTAGACCAAGGTGCAAATTTCAACACCAACAAAACAGTAACATAGAAAATAGCAAGACTTACTTCTTGATGCAGTAACTTACAAAGATTCCAAGTGAAGATGATTTAAAATCAAGCAAAATTCTAGAAGTTGAGAGGAAGAGTTACAACAGAAACTAGCCAATGCATAAGGTCATGCCATGTGTAAGATAACTCATCCATAAGGACACAAGGCATATGTCTTCTCCCTAGCTAGCACACATGTTCTTCTATGAGGCTGCTAAAATTCAAAATTTAATTAGGCCACTTGTCACTAAACCAATGTTGCCAAATATCAATGCATCAACTATGCCAAATGTCACTAACTTATAGGCTTAGTCATTTCAATTTTCATATACTAACTTATCTTGCCATTTAAAAATTTTCCTAATCCAAATGTACATTTTAATACCTTAATTCTCTAATGGTGTTATTTAATTCCAATTCACTAAGTTTGATCCATTAAACCAACATTGAAGTTATATGCTACTCTCAATTATATCATAACTTTTTAACTCCTATCTTACATATACTTTCATAAATATGTAAAATTCCAACTAGGGTACAATTTAGGGCCTTACAATTCTCTCCTCCTTAAATGAATTTTGTCCTCGAATTCATACCTAATCAAAATAATTGAGGATATTGAGCCATTATGGTCTCTTCTGGTTCCTGTTTTGCTTCCTCAAGTCCATGGTATTGCCAGAGTACTTTCACCAAAGGTATTTGCTTGTTCCTGAGTTGTCAGGCTTCTTTAGCTAAAATAGATATAGGCCCTTCCTCATAAGGAAAATCTGGTTGTACTTGAATTTCTTGCATAGGAATCTTATGTGTATCATCTGAACGATATCTCTTAACATCAAAACATGAAACATATTATGTAACTTGACCAACTTTCCAGGAAGAGCTAACTGATAAGCTACTGCTCCAACTCTCTTAAGAATTTCATAAGGACCAATGTATTGTGGACTGAGCTTACCTTTCTTCCTAAATTGAAATATGTGTTTATGGTGATACTTTTAAAAACACCTTATCACCTACCTAATAGTCAATATCTTTCCTTTTTAAGTTCCCATAGAACTTTTGTCTATCACTGGCAGCTTTCAACCTTTGTTGGATAACTTGAACTTTTTCTTTAGTATTTTTCATAATATTAGGGCCGATCATCTTATTTTCACTTAACTTTGTCCAACACACTAGAGTTCTACACTCCCTACCATGTAGAGCTTCATACGGTGCCATGCCAATACTAGTCTGATAACTGTTATTGTAAGCAAACTCCATCAAAGCAAGATTCCCAACTTCTCGAAAATTCTAACATAACCCTGAAGCATATCTTCTAATATATGGATAACCCATTCAGATTGTCCATCTATCTGGGGTATGGAAAGTGGCATTGAACTTGACTTGAGTACCTAAAGCTTTTTGCAAACTTTTCTAGAATCTCGAAATAAATCGAGGATCATGATCAGGAATAATATATATTGGTACCGCATGCAACCTTACTGTCTCATTCGCATATATATCTGCAAGCCTATCTAAGGAATAATCAGGACGAATAGGCAAAAAGTGAGCAAACTTGGTGAACTTATCTACAATCAACCATATAGTGTCATGCTTACTCTGAATGAGAGGGAGTCTAGTGACAAAATCTATAGTAATGTTATCCCATTTCCATTGAGGAATCAAAATTAGATATAATAAACTATAGGGAACCTAGTGCTCAACTTTAGCTTGCTGACATGTCAAACATTTAGACACATAGTCTATAACATCTGTTTCATACCCGACCACTATTAATGTTGCTTCAGTTCTTGATACATCTTATTTTCATTAGGATGTATAGTAAAGATAGTATTATGAGCCTCGAACAATAACTTTCTCTTCAAATCATCATTTTCTGGCACACATAATTGATCTTTGTAATACAAATTACCATCTCCTTTCATAGAAAATTCAGGTTGTTTGCCTTCTCGAGTAGTCAAGATAATTTGTTGTAACTTATCATCAACTTTCTGAGCATCACAGATCTCTTATCTTAAGGTAGGCCTAGCTTTTAATTGAGTTATTAAAGCTCCATCAAACACAAGTCCCCATTCACCTGCTGCACTAACAAGGATGAAATGGTCTTCCAACTTAAGGCATCATTCACAACCAGATACTTCAAACTCTTATGATCAGTGAAGATCCTACACTTTTTACCATATAAGTAGTGTCACCAAATTTTTAAAGCAAACACTACTGCTATAAGTTAAGATCATATGTAGGGTAGTTCTAATCGTGAGGCTTTAGTTGCCTAGAGGCACATGCAACTACCTTTCTACCCTGCATCAAAACACAGCCAACCCATTTTTAGATGCATCACTAATCTAACATACACCTTACCAGAAATGGGTTGAGCCAATATAGGAGCTTCAGTAAGCATTCTCTTTAGTTGTTCAAAGCTAGTTTGAAATTTATCAGATCATCCATACTTTACTCCTTTCCATAGCAATTTAGTTAAAGGGGATGTTATCACCGAAAACCCCTTCACAAATTGGCAACAGTAACCCACCAAACCTAAAAAAAATCTCACTTCTGTCACACTTTGTGGTGATTTCCAGTTAACAGCTGCTTCAATCTTATTGTGATCAACCCTAATCCCTTGAGAAGAAACAACATATCTTAGAAAAGATACCTCTTGAAGCTAGAAATCACACTTACTCAGCTTATAATACAACTGCCTTTCCCATAGGATTTATAACACAACTCGAAGATGTTCAACATTATCATGCTCATTCTTATAATAGACCAAGATATCATATACGATCACCACAACAAATGGTCTAAATAGGGCCTAAACACTATATTCATTATATCTATGAATGCAACTGGAGCATTAGTTAACCCGAATGTATTACCAAGAATTCATAATGTCCATAATGGGTCCTGAATGCAGTCTTCAAAACATCCACATCCTTTACCCGAAGTTGATAGTATCATAATCGCAGATCTATCTTTGAAAATAATCCTGCATCTTCTAATTGATCAAACTGATCTTCTATCCTTGGCACCGGATACTTATTCTTCACTGTGGCTCTGTTCAATTGCCTGTAATCAATACACAACCAGAGAGTACCATCTTTCTTTTTAACAAACAAAACCAGTGCTCCCCAAGGTGAGACACTAGGTCGAATGAACCCCTTATCCAATAGCTCTTGCAACCAAACCTTCAACTCCTTCAATTTAGTAAGAGCCATCTTATATAGTGCTCTAGATATAGGAGCAGTGTTAGGCATAATTTTGATAGACAACCCCACTTCCCTTTCAGGAGGGAGGCTGGGTAGTTCTTCAAGAAACACATTTGGAAATTCGCCCACCACTAGAATATCTTGCAATTTACTAACCTCCTTCTTAGAATAAAACATAAAATCCATATAAGCTTCACATTCCTTCCTAAGAAGCCTTCGAGCTTGCATAATAGATACCATACTAGAAAGAGAACTAATGCGAATGCCATATAGTATTATTTCACGTTGATCAGGCTTCATAAGCACAACTATCTTAGCACTACAGTCAACCACTACCTAATTCTTAGTTAACCAATCGATACCTAAAATTAAATCAAATTCATAAAAAGGCAATCTAATCAGATTTGCATCATACTCATTTACTTAGATCATAACAGGACAATTTCTATATATTTGATTAACCAACACACTACTACCTAAAGGACTAGTCACTTAAATGTCATAATCTAACTGATCTATAGGCATCTCTTTATCAAACATTTCTCCAATATAGATATAAGAACGAGTGGATCTAGGATCAATCAAAGCATGCATTTCAGAGTTAAAAAGAGAAACAATACTAGCAATGACTTTAGGTGTGCCCTGATCCTCACGAGCTTTAAAAACATAAGCTCGAGTTGGAACAAAAGGTATAGTAGGTTAATCAACAGTTTCTGAATGAGTGCTCAAATTAGGTCTGATTTGACTAGATCCTCCATGACCTCTACCTTGTCCTCTATTTCCAGTAGGTGCATGATCGAACTCCCTACTAGCTTGTGATGTCTGAGATTGTCTCATAGGGCAATAAGCTATCAGATGCTCAGTGCTGCCACATTGAAAACACGCATTCATAGCCCTCTAATAAATACCCCGATGGTATTTAAAGCTATGAGGGCATTCTAGAATACTAGAACCTTAGCCCACAGAGAAACCCTTACCAGAAGTAGTCGATGAAGGAAAGTTTTGTAGCCTTCACTGAACTATAGATCTCTAAGTAAATTTTTGTGTAGAAGAAACACCTTCACGACTCTGATTGCCCGAGAATTGACTTCCTCTAGTAAAGCCCCTTCGCTAAGCCCTTTCTTTGTTTATCATCTCTTGCTTCTCTATCTTAATAGCAACTTATGCCAACTGATGGTAACTCACTTGTTGCAAGAGAGTGAATGCTGCCAGATGTTCTTTGATCTCGTCATTCAAACCATCCTCGTCATTCAAACCATCTTCAAACTGATGACACTGACACTCCTCAATAAGTATAGTTTAAGGTGCATAGTTATTGAGTCAATTAGACTCCCTATCGTACTCAACAACAGATAGGTTTCTCTGCTTTAGGTTCAATAACTGCTTCCATTTCTCTTTTCTATAGGCTTCCGTCACATACTTGGCTTTAAACTATTGGAAAAAGAAATCCTAAGTCAAAAGCTTTAGTAATTGAGGATATCTGAGAACAAACTTCCACCATTCATAGGTTGCTCCTTGAAGAAGAAAGACAGCATAGTGCACCATCTTATCTGATGGGTAACTAATTTCATCTAACAACCTCTTCACCTGCTCTAACTAGAATTTAACTCTTTTATATTCCTCCAAAGATGTTCCAGTAAATTCCTTAGCTCTATACTTCTGTAAGTGATCAATTGGAGTCTTAGGTATCGTCATACGGTGTAGCAAAGTCATCATGTCTTATGACAGCTTAACTAAAGCCTCCCTTTGAGCTGGAGGTAGAGGTGGTGGTATTTCATCTCGATTCACCCCAGAGGATCTAGATATAGATGGAGGAGTTCACTCAGGATTATTTCTCTCAACAACCTCATCAACAGCTTCGTGAGATCTTTCCATATTTAATTTTATAACTAAAACATGGGATAAATCGCATTAGGCCAAACACAACTCTTATATCCACGTATAAGCAATAGTTAAGCATTGGTTACACTAGAATTGCCTAAACCATGCTCTGATACCAAATGATGTAACACCCATAAACCCCCTGGGAGGATATGCATATGCTATATAAAATAGAACTAAAATAATCCAAAACATACCAAACAGTCCCTTACATGCATTTTTAGAAACTCAAGCAAATATGCATTACATATCATTAGATGTTATTTAATAAACAGAACATATCATACATATTATGCTTATGATAATACATGCCATAAATTCAAAAGCCAACCTGTATTAAGGTTATTACAAACCATTTATTCAGAATACAATATGTCTCATTACATTTAATATAGTTCAAAAACAACTCGAAACTTAAATAAACAAATTCCAAGATAGAACACATTCTTCTTGGCCACTGTGGTAGTCTTTGTTGAGTCCTTAAATCTTCTTATCAAAACCTATATGGAGGCAAATCAACCATGCTAAGCATAAAGCTTGGTGGGGAAATAATTAAACAAGATATTATTTGGTGACTGTTTATAATAGTCATCTAACATTCATATATACTGATTCAAAATCATATCACAACAATCTCTAATTGTTCATATTACAGAGCAATTTAAACATTATGTCTCAAAACAAAATATGATTAATCAATACAGAACATTCTTGAATCGGAACAGAGCTTGTAAATTTTAGAACAGAATGTATAGGTATCAGAATTGAATATTAAAATAGGATATAATCCTTTCATATCAAAATATGATTTGTATCATATCAGAATATCTTTTGTATCAAATCAGAGCTTATCTTGTTTCAGATTAGAACTTGTTTATATCAAAACTGAACATATATCAGAATACAAAACATGCTAGCCTACTAATCCTTTTTTCAAAAGTGGGTAATAGGACTAGAACAGAAGATACCTATGTCTGGTATCTGAAATAGAAGAGACTTAAGTCTCTGAAACAGAAGATATAAAAGTCTCTAAAATTAGAAGACACCGAAGTGTCTAGCATAGAAGACACCTAAGTGGCTAGTTATAAAAGACACCTTAATATCTAGTTACAAAAGCAGCTACAGACCCTTATAGGCATGCCTATTTACCAATGACTAGGACATAACAATTTTAAAACAATCTATTTCAGATTTCAAAATCACAAGCAAATAATGTAATGTATAACATATAACTTTATTTCATTTTGTTGCAATTGAACTTGTTCATTGACATATGATCAAATTTATCAAGCCTTACAAATACAAGCATGTGCAATAATGCATCAATAAAAATATTAAGTCATCACATATTATGTATATTCACATAATTAGAAAGCAATTCTAATACAATCCTAATTATCAAACTCCTCGGACAGCTGAAGGTCCAAAATTATGACAATATCACAATCACATGATAGCGAAATAATGCATAAGTATGAATTCATTTCCTTATGCCCAAATTGAACACGTTCATTCTCACTTGAACAAACTTATCATACCTTATAAACATATGCATTTGTAATAATGCACCGATGAATGCATTAAGTAATTACACTTTACATGCATTCACACAAGTTTCCAATTCACAAACATTCATAACTAACACATTACTCTTGTTCTTTAAATCACATTAGCATTTATAAATAAACTTCATTCCTTAAGCGATTTATAAGTTCCAAATTAGATACTTTGCTATCAAATAACACCTTTCCTATGTTTTTACTTCAATTAAAAAATGCAAATCTTATTTAACCTTCAATTAAACTATTCCACAAACTAGGTTCATTTTTAGGCTTAATTAAGTCCATTTAAACCATTATTAAGTACCTTAACCTTATATAGTCCAACAATTGTCTAAAACCAACATTTTTTACTTCCTAAGTCCTTTCCACGACCATGGGAATAAGCCTTATAAATCCCACAATTGTTGTCATTAATCCTGCTGTGAAATAAGCTATTATCGCGAAAATGGGGGAATACAACCAACTATCACTAATAATTTCATCTTTAGACCAAAAATAGGCGAAACATGGAATCCCACAAAAAGAAAGGGTTCCCAATAAAAAAGATGTTTTTGTAAATGGAATATGCTTTGTCAAACCACCCATGAGAATCATATTTTTAATCTTATCTAGAGAATACCCGGTAGTAGCTTCCATTAAATGAATAATAGATCTAGATACTAAAAAAACAAAGCTTTCTAATATTTGTTCCAAAATTTGACTTCTTTACTTCCATTCGACACACCTTCACTAAAGTCCATCAGTTTCACTTCAATTCTACCTTATTCATGCTTCAATACCTCATTAAATTCATGTCCAAACCAATTCAAAAATCATTCATAAGGCAGCTCACAATCCATGATCTTTCATGCCTACAAATCCAAAGAAAAAGCTAATAATAAGTATCATGTTCTAGACCTCAATTCATTATCAATTCAACACATATTCTATCCATTTCATACATCACATAATTCATAACACAATATGCTATCAAGTTCAGCATTCCCTTACCTTCTTAACTTCAAAGAAAAACTCTAAAGAAGCAAGCCAACTAGTCTTCCAAGCAACCAAACACAGCTCCTAGACCAAGGAGTAAATTTCAGCAAAAACAAAACAATAACACAGAAAATAGCAAGACTTACTTCTTGATAAAGTAACTTACAAATATTCCAAATGAAGATGATCCAAAATCAAGCAAAATTCCAGAACTTGAGAGGAAGTAAGAGTTTCAGTAGTGAATGAGCAAGGATAAAAAAGAGTTACATCTGAAACTAGCCAATGCATAAGGTCATGCCATATGTAAGATGACTCATCTTGCTCTAAGGACACTTGTTACATAAGGACATAAGCCACATGTCCTCTCCCTAGCTAGCACACATATTCTTCTATAGGGCCCCCAAATGTCACAATTTAATTAGGTCATTTTTCACTGAACCAATGTCGCCAAATGTCAATGCATCAACTATGTCAAATGTCACTAACTTATAGGCTTAGTCATTTCAATTTTCATGTACCAAATTATCTTGCCACTTGAAAATTTTCCTAGTCCAAATGTACATTTTAATACCTCAATTCTTTAATGGTGTTAATTAAGTCCAATTCACTACATATGATCATTAAACCAAAATTGAAATCATATGCAATTCTCAATCATATTATAACGTTTAACAGTTATCTTGCATGTACTTTTATGAACATGTAACATTCCAACTAGGGTACAATTTGGGGCCTTCCTTGAAGCAGAATAAGGCATATGATGACTTTTAGACCTAATACATACTGATGTATGAGGTCCGATGTCCATGCATGCCAAAAGTAGTTTTGTATACCTCATTACCTTTATCAATGATCATTATTGATATGGGTATGTGTATATTATGATATACAAGTCTGAAGCCTTTAAAAGGTTCAAAGAATTTAGAAATGAAGTTAAGAAACAACTTGGGAGAAGTATTAAATCACTTCGATCGGATTGAGGTGGTGAATACTTAAGCCAAGAGGTTTTGGATTATTTCAGGGATAATGGAATATTATCCCAGTGAACTCCACCTTACATGCCACAACACAATGGTGTGCTGAGAAGAGAAACCAAACCTTGTTAGACATGGTGAGCTCTATCACTCGAAACTTCTATTTATGTATTAAACATAGTCATATCCAAGTCTATTGATGATGCTCCATATGAGATATGGACTAATAAGAAACTCTATCTTTCTTATATAAAAGTTTAGGGTTATCTACTTATGTGAAGCTGATTCAATCAGATAAGCTTGAAGCTAAATTTAACAAGTGTCTATTTGTAGGATATCTAAGGAAACTATAAGTTATCAATTCTACCATATTTCAGAACAAAAGGTGTTTGTTTCAGAACATATTGTCTTTTTAGGGAAAGAGTTTCTTTTAAAAAAAGACAATGGGAGCAAAATTGAACTTATGGAAGTTAAAGATGCTCAAACAGATGCATATCAATTGCTTAGACCTGAGTCTGTTGTTCATAAAGATGAAACAATGGTTCAATCTTCTAACACACAAGAAGTTTGTAGGTCAAGTAAGATACATCACATTCTCAAGAGACACAAATTTCTCATAAGTGAACTTAATGACGTATTGCTCATACAAGATGATGAGCCTACTACCTATGAAGAGGTTCTGAAGGGTTCAAAATCTGACAAATGGCTTCAAGTTGTGAAATCTAAAATAAATTATATGTATGAAAACAAAGTACGGACTTTAGTTGACCCACCCGAAGGGATAAAACCCATAGGGAGCAATTGGGTTTTCAAGAATAAAACTGACATGAAGGGTAATGTAGTTACCCATAAAACAAGGCTTGTAGCTAAAGGTTATCGTCAAAGGAAAGGTGTTGATTATGATGAAATGTTTAGCCCAGTAACTATACTCAATCCATTAGGATACTCTTAGCCATTGCCACTCATTATGATTATGAGATATGGAAAATGGATGAGAAGATGACTTTCCTTAATGAAAACCTAACCCAATGATGTGTATATGAAACAACCTGATGGTTTCATATCTATGAATGGAGAAAAGGTATGCAAGCTTTAGAAATCCATTTATATATTGAAGCAAGCATCCAATAGTTAGAATATCCAATTTGATGAGGCAATCAAAGAGTTTGGTTTCTCACAAAATCTAGATGAGCAGTGTGTGTATAAGAAGGTTAGTGGGAGTAAGTGCAATCATGTTCCTTGTACTATATGTAGATGACATATTGCTAATAGGAAACGATGTCTTTGCTTTCAATCAATCAAAATTTGATTAGCTAAGAACTTCTCCATGAAAGAATTTGGAGAAGGAACTTATATTTTAGGGATAAGGATCTATAGAGATAGATCTAAGAGGTTGCTTGGTCTTTCTCAGTCTATATACATAGACAAAATGTTAAAGAGGTTTAGCATAGAGAAGTCCAAGAGAGGTTATCTTCCCATTGTATATAGGATCACTCTCTAAATATATGTGTCCAAAGACATAAGATGAGAGGACTTGCATGAGTTTGATTCTTTATGCTTCAGCTATAAGATCAATCATGTATGTTATGTTATATACTAAACCCAATGTATCGTATGCTCTAAGTGTTACAAGCAGATACTAGTTAGATCCTGGTGAGGGTCATTAGTGGCTGTTAAGAATATCCTTCAGTACTTAAGATGAACTAAGGATGTATTCTTGGTATATAAAGAAGGTGATCTTGTGGTAAGCAGGTATACTGATTCCAGTTTCTAATCCTATAGGGATGACTCCAAATCCTAGTCTAGATATTTATTCACACTGAATGGTGGTGTAGTCAGTTGGAAAAGTTCCAAATAAGAGACGACTACAAATTCGACAACAGAGGTGGAGTACATTGCAACTTCAAAAGCAGTAAAGGAAGCAGTTTGGATCAAGAAGTTCATCATGAAACTTGGTGTGTTTCTGAGCATCACTGGCCCAGTGTAGTTTTATTATGAAAACAACGGTGCTATAATGTAGGCGAAGGAACCAAGGTCTCATCAGAAGTCTAAACATGTACTCAGGCGTTACCATTTGATTAGAGAAATCATTAATAGAAATGATGTCAAGATAGAGAGATTTTCCACCGATCAGAATATAGTTAATCTTTTGACTAAGCCTATTAGCCAAAAAAGTTTTGTGTCACATGTACATGCCTATGGTATTAGATATCAAGGCGATTGGCTTTAATGTAAGTGGGAGTTTGTTAGAGAAGTGCTCTAAAGGCAATCACTCTTAACACTTAGTGTACAAATCATTTTATGATTAATAAAGGCATTTCCATTATTTCGATGTTCATACATTTATAGATTTGATGTTGATCTTAAATTGATTTAATGAAATCCTTGACATAAAATATAGCAAGGAGAAAATCATAATGAGATCATAATAATGAGATTCCTATCATGTGTAATTATGTTAGTATCTAAAATTTTCTTAGTCATAGGATTAATGAGATGGGATATCATTAATCCAGATAAACTAGCACATTTTATACTCCTTGATTGGATCAAGCAATAGATCTCATAAGTTATAGACATAAGTTGTTTAGAGTTAACAATGTAGATGCTTACTAAAGGTAGTAAGTAAATTGGATTGACCTACTATGAGGCAATCATATGGATATTAAGTTCCTATCTAATGATTACTTAAACTTGTGATTGCACTTTCAAACTTATAACTTTTCCTGACCTTGTTACATACAATATCATTTAGTCCTCTCCTGATCTGGATTCTACCTCGTTTACTTATGCCAATAAATTCCCTCATTGGTTTCAAGCAATGCTTAATGAATTCAAAGCTCTTCATCACAACAAAACTTGGTCTCTTGTTCCTACTACTCTGGGTGCAAATATTATCGGTTATAAATGGGTTTTTTGAGCTAAACTCAAACTCGATAGCTCTCTTTGTCACTACAAAGCTCGCCATATTGCCAAAGTGTACCATTAATATTCTAATCTTAACTATGTAGACACTTTTAGTCCAATTGTCAAGCCAACTACAATTCATCTCATTCTTACTCTTCTTTTAGCTTGAAATTAGAAAAATTGTCAAAATCCATCACAGTTGTTGAAGCTATTCACATTATGGATCTTTCTATCTTATCTCCATCATCTACATTAGCTAGTTTCCTTTGTCTCTGATAGTTATAAAGAAGATACAATCCAGTGGCTACACACCCATTCTAATACTTTCTCTAATGCATCATGTTGATCCCTCTTTAGGAACACCAATCAAAATGTCTCTTAGTACAAACTCATATGGTACAAACACAACTCTCCTCATACCTTAATCACTTTAAGGCTAGCTATTAGAAATAGACTTGCCATAGTTGATAGAATAACTTCCTTCTCTGTTTTCCAAACTGGTATATTCTATACAAGTAATCCTTTGAAAACATTGATCATATCTTCTTTTCATGCTAATATAATAAGCACATTTGGAAGGCAATCGCTCAATTATATCGTCCAGTCAATCCACTAAATTCTTTGTCAGACATTATTAAATGCTGTAGCAAGATTTAGAAGGAATATAAAAGGGATCTATAGGTATTCAAAGTTGTCTTTAGCAATCTTTTTACTGGTTTATGAGAAGAAAGAAATAACATAATACTTTGTGATTACCCACTACCAAAGAAACTTCCTTGTAGATCTTGCGTTCTAAAATTAGACAACACATCTTTGCACACAAAAACAACTACTACTTCACTTTTTAATGTCAATTCACTTAAAAAATCAACTAGCTTCTTGAAGCCAGGATGTAGTCACTTGCAATTTCTTAACGGTTGTTTGGTCTTTGATTGTATTACTTTGTATGAATTTTCGTCAACAATTGCCTTATTTAATTAATACATTTTTCTTTGTTCAAAAACGATAAATTTCCATTTTTATCAATTTATAATCAATAGTTTTTCATTCTAAATATTGAAATGATTGTATTCTATTTAAACTATTCACTTAATTAAGAAGTTATTTTAATCAACATAGAGTAAAATTGTATACAGAATATGATTGAAATTGTTACTTTATAATATAATTTTGTCATCTATTAAAATTTATATGAATCTATTTAAAATTCTTAATTTTGTTTGGTAGAAAATCAAAGGGATTTTGATATTTTCTCACTCTTTTTAATAAATATTTAAAATTTAAAAATATTAAATCGATTTAAATTACTCAAACTAGATTAATTTATTTAAATTAGTTGGGCTTAATTAAATTTATCTAATTTAGTTTGTTTTAAATAAAAGAAGTCATATATGGTCAAGTAATCGTATGAACACAAGAAACATGTTTTGTCATTTTCTACCAAATTAGGTATAATGTAGACTTGCCAATAATTTAATGACCAATTTTAAGGTATTATATAAATTTTGGATTGAAGACTTACCTGTAAAGATAATTAAGCTGTTAAGATAAACCATGAGCTCTTGAGGTTAAAAACGAGACTTTATTTGGAGGAAACCTTCTTAAATTTAATAATTCATATCTTGACAAGCATAATCCATATTATCTTTTAGAGATTGGCATATATCATTAATTTGTAAGTTTTTTTTTGACTATTTTATAACTAGGGAATATCCTAATCAATATGGTTATTGCTCTATGACTACTATAATTTTAGTATCTTGAGATATAATTTATAAATATTTTCCTTCATTATGATTTGATTTTTATTCATTTAATAAGTATGGAAAATTTTAGAAACAACCTTTCTACTAATTAAGAGTAAGGTCACATACTACTGGAATTTTTCAAATCTCCCATCTCAGTAAAATATCTACTAAATGTTGTTGTTGTTGTTATCAGGCATGGAAAAATTCTCAATCATGGAGCCCTTTGGTAATTTGATATAGAACATACTAAATATACACTACAACAAAAATGACATACGGTAACATGTGATATAAATGTTATTAAATATGAATGGTAACACTAATGAGTATGCTATGACAGCCCATGGTACTAAAGATATGATGCTTTAGTAACAAGTTTGACATGTTATTGTCGAGTTTAACATGACATTTATTGATAGCTACAAATAATTTTATATTATATTTTATAAATGTTATTAATTAACTATTTGTAACATTTTTACACTGTTATGTATTAACTTTTTGCAACATCATTAATATGTAGTATATATGAATTTTGTAACATTTTTAAAATGTTATAGATAAGTTTTCCATGACATTGATAGAATGCTATTATTGAGTTTATTATAACATTTATTGATAGCTATAAATGATTTTATATTATATTTTATAAATGTTATTAATTAGATATTTGTAACATTTTTGAACTGTTATATATTAACTATTTGCAACATCATTAACATGTAGTAGATATGAATTTTGTAACATTTTA
>JANVCQ010000008.1:27437295-27449440 GCA_025531925.1 Erythroxylum plowmanianum
CATTTCCTTAATCTCTCTTTGAGCTTACATGCATTGAAATTTTAGGTCCTAACCCTTAATACGGGGACGGGATGTTATATACAATCCCAAAATAATTCCACAAACCACATTGAAAATCCAACCACAATTCAACTTGCTTTTTTCACTTTAAATATTCAATCATGTACCACCCTATCCACCTGTTCTTCTAATGAACTTATAGAATAGCTTCTAGATTCCCCAGTTTCTTCATATATGACACCCAACACCCTTTTTGTGGACTCCATTTAACCATATCAAGGTAATGACTAAGTTATTATTTGAAATGTTAATATCTCTCCATCTCATCTAAAGGATCCTTAACCTTCTCTTTAAATCATAAACCCTTACATTTACGCAATATTATCATTATTACTCATTTTACTATTAGTTAACTTTTTGTCGCATAATTTTTTAAGGATAATTCTTATCTAATTAAATTTCATCCCTCAAGTTATATTTTAAAAGGACCTTTTAACCAAGACTCTGCTACTCACAAGACACATCCACAGTAATCTATATCCCTTAAAGATCCACCAATCTCATTGCCTTCACTACTTGTGAAGCTTCTCGACAAATATGGCATCAACATCTTGATCATCCATGCAATAAAACTCTTTCCATGATGTCTCAGTCACTCAATTTGTTTAGTATTAGTTAAAATTATATCTTAGGTCTTCGTTGTCATCTTCCTTTTACTTCATTTACTAGAGTTTATACAGAGCCTCTTCAACTTATTCACTATGAAATTTGGGGACCTTCTCCCTTTCTGCCTTTATCTGGTACACATTACTTTATTATTTTTGTTAATGATTTTAGTCAACATACTTGGATTTTTTCCTCTCATAAATATGACTCAGAATAGATATGTGTCATAAAGAGAGTCTTCAGTAATACATAGAGTAATGAGATCCTCAAGACAAGATCTAATATAACTTGGACTAGATATGACATAATCAGTCTAATGGGAGTTGACACTTTGACCATACTCTGAACCAAGTGGGGTATAGATGGTGAAAGGACGAATTGCATGACAACATTGCCTATAGAAGTATTTGTAGTCAAACTATTAACTTTCTAGTCAATTGGGGGTCATGACTTGTTGCTAGATACTGCTCTTGACTTACTTGAATTAAGTGTTAATTTAAGTGGCTAATATAATTGTGAATCTAATAAGTCGCACACATAGGAGATCCAGAGGATGAGTAAAATGGTCTTTAATGGTGATTCAAGATATGAGAGAGCGTTTTGAGATTGTATCGCGATGTGATCGTGGTAGAAAATATTACATGGAATGGACTAGAAACAAGTATTGTTGGTTGCCAATTTGGCCATTAACTTCATAAACTTTCACTAATGCATGTTATTCATAGTCATTAACTTCCCAAACTTCCATTAATGCATGTTATTCATGGTCTTGAACTTCCTATAACTTCCATTAATGCATGCTATTCATGACCATTAAATTTTCATAACTCTCCATTAATGATGAAAGTTATGGAAGGCCAAATGGTGCAGAAAATAGGGATGATTTTCTTGCGTCTTGTGTAAGACACAAGTGAAAGAAAGGTTCTTTCTAACACACATATTCTTTTTCTCTCTAACTCTCACAACAGTTCTTGTCTTTGCTAGCACAAAGAAAGAATTCTAGTCATCTCCTAATGAAGTTTCATCCTTCTATCTTCATGTGGACTTTCATTAGAGACGGTCTACGTTGATCATTGTGGTTTACGATAACTCAATGTGAAGAAGATTAAAGAACGAAGGACATCGTTGGAAAAGTATGTAAACATATTACATTTTATATTTTTGTTTTCTATACCTATATGCATGAGTAAATCTGGTTTTTGAGGTTTCATTTTATTTTCCGCTGCGTATTTTTGATATATATTATTTATGAGACGCTTGATCGGAACCTTACAAGTCTAAACCATACTTTATTTTAGTTCTGGCCTAACAACAAAGAAAATTTGGTTCAGAGAATTTAGTCATCATGATAGTAACATACTGTACCAAAACAAATCAAAGTAGATTGCATATATAATGAGTGGCCTTCATATATGCCTACAGTGTTTTGACAATTTTTTAATAATATAAGAGAGGTAGAAAGAAGATGGTTTCTCCTAATATTCTAAGTTTAGCATAGAATTCCCAGTTTTAACTAAATTTAAATTTTCTAATATAAATTGATACAATAATTGGGGGACATAATTTTTAATGGGAAATTCACCTTTATTGTTGGATAATTTAGCTCAAATGGTAGTTTCTGAGTTTAGCTTCATGAATGTTAGTACTTATTTATTTTATTTATAACCATATTTTAGTCTGATGTATTAGAGCCTGGGGTAGTGGAGCATCAAAATCATGCTCAGTTATGAGATCTCAATATTTTACACCCAACTTAATTACATGCCTAAACTAAGTGGACCAGATTCAGTCTGGTTGGATCAATGGTAGCATTATAGTAGCCGAAATTCCCACAAGAAAAGTGGTGAAAAAGAGACTGTGCAGTGTGCTGCAAGATAAGTTCACCTTTAAAACTAAAATAATTGAGAAGGCCATTACAGTTGAAAGACAGGTATTAGCTTGGAAGATAAGCACTGAAGTGGGGTCGAAAATATAACAATATAAATGCATGTTTATCTATATACATAACATCTGAAATTGGCTGAATCGGAAAATGATGTATTATCTTCTGTTGCAATGATGTCTGACGGGCACGGCCATTACATATCTTTGTGAACCAAAGTAAATACTCGAGTGTTGGTTGTTACTTTCCAGTTTATGTCCAACAAGAAACTCTAATTAATGCGGTTCCCATGTAACTCAGGACTAATTGACTTTTAACTTCTTCAACTGTCACAGACTGTAAACTTTTTCCTTCTAATCTCAGAATTCCCTTAGCTTCCAATATAGTGTCATAGCTCAGTTTCCATGGCTTTAGTCCTAAATCTGACAGTGTCCTGCTCTCCCTAATGGTCTCCTTTCTGTATTGGAGATCAGAAAGTGCAGAAATATAAGGTTTAAGGAAAAGGCATTCCAAAGCAATTCTTGCTTCTACAAGGTGATAAGGTAAGTAGCTTTCAATTGATTTCAACAAGGCCTGGAATTTTGTTAGCATGCCATCAAATGATGATCTGAATTCGCTGCAGTCACTCCATACTCCAATTCCATCCCCTAAGGTGATTATACCTCTGGAACCCCAAGTATTGGCACAACTATGCCCCCTCAAGAGGTTGATGGATTTCTTAGCTATCTTCAGGAATTGTACAACTTGCTTTGAAGGCCTACCTTTTCCCATGTGAGGAAGACCTACCATGCAATTGAAGATTAACCATTCGTTTCTTCCTCTGTGCTTTAGCTTCTCCGCTTCTGATACCAAGTCCTCCAACTCCACCTCCTTTATTATCAATCTCACGTCAGAAGCTTTTGCATGTTCGTTTAGCAGGCGACGAACAAAGCTACCGTTATCTTCCTGCCACTTCACTATAGTCAATTTCACCAATCTTTGGCCTCGTTTTGCAAGTAAATCAAAAACTGGAGGCCACTGTACTCCATTTCCAATGTCGAAGTCCACTATATGAACCACATCTGCATCCCGAGGAATGGATTCCATAATTGCAGAATTGGCAGTGAAGTGAGCAAACCTTCCGTAGGGAAGTATCTGATAAAAGGCCTGAAATGCTGCACTGTAGTTCTTGCTAGCCTCTTGTCTCAGGTAGTTCACCTCAAAGGATTGAATCAAGTAACAGGCAAGACGTTCCAGGATTGAGCCCACTGCACTAGCCTTTTCTTTAAGCCACCGCAAAATTTGTTCTGCTAACTCCAACTGTTCCATGTCCATGGCCTCCCCATATGCTTTGAGCATGTGGAACATGCTCAGTTGACTATCGTCAGTACCTACAGATGCCTCAGTAAACACTGGCGTCTCATTTTGACTCCTCGCATCAGCCAAGAGTTCTGTCAAGGGTGGACTTCTCTTATCATCAAACATCCACTTGCAAGCATCTTCAATCTCATCCACCATTAGTTGATCATATAGATTCATGTCGTATTGGAAGGTTAGATCAATGCCCTTTTCTACTGGCATAAACTGTTTTTCCTGATAGCCCTGTAAGTTTTGCAAGTTATAGGCATACGACGGCAAGGAGAGAGAAGATGAAACATCCGATAAGTTTTCTTTGCATAAGGAAGAGAACTCCAAAGTACACATTTCTGAAAGAGATGAGCGTGCCATGTCCTAATGTAACCATAAGGATCAAAAGTTCTGAAATTGAGTCATAATTGTGTGCTCGTGGCAGAAACTCAATTGAGGAAATTTCGGTTGCTATAAATTTTCACGGCATGGGATATATGGCTCGGACGATTCAGTACCTGGTGACAGAATAAGACAAGGATCATTACATATTTCTGCCATCAGTGTCTCACAGGTATAAAATATTTCTGCATCTTCCACATATTCATTGCATATTACCTTGATACGTTCTTTCGTCAAAATTGCTCATCTGTCTCATCTGCTTTATTTATCTGATAACTATTCAAGTCTTGATCAAAATATTATAGTAACCAAAACGTGTATGGGCATCTGCGTTATTCCTGCCCCTTACGGCAAGTCTATATTACACCTAATTCGGCAGAGTACGATAAAACATGTTTCTTGTGTTCATACGATTGATGGACAATTTAAGTAAATAAAAATCTTGTGAATGGCATTAGAGAGGGGATGGTAGTCTAGAGGCAACAACTGGAATTTCTAAGTATTTAAGGGGTGGTTGGAGATAATGGAAAGGTACAGGAAAAACTTTTACTGTTGCAGATGTTATAAGGCTACTTTATCCTTGTTGTTGCTATGTCTATAGAACATGAGTATGCCATCAACAAAGGTGAGATTAAAGAGTTGAAGTTTACTACATTTATAATGATATTGGAACCTCTTGGATTCTTCTAGGTAATTCTCAAGAGGGCTTCAATGCAAATGCTAAATAGATAGGGTGAAAGAGGGTCTCTTTATCTCAATCTCCTTAAAGGGCGCTGGTAGTTTAAGTTTCTATTGGTAAGGACATTGAAAGTTTTGGTGTTAAATCCAATTAGTGGGAAACTCAAAAGGCATTTAGCACCTCAACAAAACCCGTCCTCAACTTAGTCAAAGACCTTGTTAAAGTCTATTTTCAACACAGAACAGAACTCCTAGTGTTGACCTTTCTCTGGTAATTTTTAAGTAAATCCTAAGCCAAGAGGATGTTATCTCTAATAGTTCAAATATTGATAATTAAAGTTATACCAAATTTCTTTGCAAAAATTTGACATTATAAACTATAGGATTTATCAAAACTCCAAGCTTATTATCTCCAACACTTTAGAATCTATAAAAATAAAATATCATTTTATTAAAACCCATCCCTTCCATTTGCAAAATCATAAAAACTATACTTTATGGTGTTGGTACCCAAAGAAATTTGAAGCCAGGTTTTGAACAAATATACTATATGACTGGGATTATAAAAATTCACGAGTTAAATATTTCAAAATATAATTCATTAAATCTAATATTAAAAATAATACACTAAGTAAAATTTTAGTTTGATATAATATTTTGAACTTTTATAAAGTCAAAGGTTGAAATATTATAATTACAATCTTATTAACAAAATACATGACATAATTTATGTAATATTGAATATGATATTCTAAAGTTCTTTATATAAATGTTATTACGATATATTGAATATGATATCCTAAGAATATATTTCTTATTTAAAAAAAAGAAATGGGATATTATATATGGTTTATAATCTCTTAAAGGAATTGTTTATCTTTTTATTACATTAATTTGTTTTTCTTCTCCTTCACACCATATATTTGTTTATGAACTATTATTTTCTTCTAATTGAAAAGCTTTATTTTTATATTCCTCATTAGAAAATTCTTTGGAGTTTTCTTCATCATTCAAGCTTGTATTTTATTAATTATTTCTTTATATAAATCGAAGTTTTGAAGTCCTTTATTGATCCACACTATTAGTCATATGACCATTTCCCATATTTATAAAGTAACAATGAAGAAGTTGATATATCACAATTTAATGAAAACATTCATTTGGTATATCCCTCAAGATTAGGGACTTAAAAAATTTAACAACAATTGCTATTGTTGTTATATTGCAATAAATGATAATATTTCCTCATACATATAGAACACAATTAGTGAAAATCTTCACTACAAGAAAAGCAGAAGTAGTGACGGAAAATTGTCAACGGAAAAGAAACCGTTGCAAATTATCGAAGAAAATTCTATTTCCGTTGGAAAATTTTCGTTTAGTGATGGTAGCAATGTCCGTCAGTAAATACTAATTTACCTTAGAATTTAGCGACGGTATCAAATGACCGTTGGTAAATAAGGCGAGAATTATTAGTGAAATAATAAATTTTGGTTTTGCCAACGTAACATTTTTGTCGGTAAATTTTTAAGTTATAAATCATCTGCTTTGACTTTAATGTTTTTAACTTTAAGAAATTAGTTGTAAACCAAACAACGTCATTTTGTTTAACTTAAAACTCACACTCGAAGCCCCTTTCCCCCACCTGCAACCGAACCTCTCCCCTCTCCCACCTGCGTCATCTCCTTCTTTCTCCACATCTGCTACGTCTCCAGCGTCCTCTCTTCTCTGGCCAGCTTGTCGTCGACGTTGTGCAGCTACTAGTCGTCATCTCCTCTAGCCATTGTCATTTTTCGTAAAGGTATTTTCGTGGATGTATTTTCGTATATATTTGGGTATTTGATTTTTCGCATTTATTTGTGTATTTTTTATTGGAGAAGAACTTTATGGTAGAAATGTTAGTGATAGAAAGAACAAGACGTGATTTTGGTTGTGATATTGGGATGAATTTCTTATGCATATAAGGTATTTGATGAAATGTCTATTTTTTGAAAAAATGTATTTGTGTGACTATTTAAGTTCTATTTGTTTTGTTGAATTAGAGAATGAATAAGGTCCCTCTTGTTATAATACAAAAGCAAGTTTTTAATTGAACAGAATACGCAAGTAAAATGTATTAAGGACTATTATATAAATTCTTACAAGCTTATCATATGTTGTAAAGATGATTATTAGACTATTGTCAATCCTAAATTGAATATAGTGGCATCATATATTGTGAGCTTTGTATTATAATTAATTTGACTTAACTGAGAAACCTATTCCATTATAAGTAGCTTTCTTATCAATTATGTAATTTAGGTTGGATTGATTTATCTTCATTTTACCAATGGAAGATGATAGTAAGTGGAAAGACTATTATAAGGATGTTTGGTGGTGGAAACTTCACTTAGAGAGGGATTTTAAAGTATGAAGATGAGGAACTTGAAAATGTTGACAATATGTAATTGGTTTATGGTAGTTTGAGAAAGGTGTGTGAAATAGGTGCTAAATTAGGCCATAAAAATAGTTAGGAAGGAGTTAGTTGATGGTTTGAAGATGTTAGAGTTCAATTGGAGTGCATTAGTTTTTATTAAACTATTAAAGTTGTATGGTATAGTTGATGTATATTTAAGATATGTTGATGGATTAGTATCATTTGTACCTATGATAAAATGACATGACAAATAGCATGAAAAAAAGGCTAATGATGTTAATGATGCAAATGTACATGTAAAACTTGAATTAAATGAAAATACTAGAATGGATGTTAATGACACTAAATAGGATGTTGAAGGAAATGCAAAGAAACATAATTTAAATGATCATAACTTATATTTTGACATTAATGTTGATGTCGGTTATGAGACGATAAACGTTGATGTAAAAAATCATGAGGGTTTCTTGGTTAGTTATAGATATCCTAATGCTTATACAAAATATATGCAACTTTGTGATGATGTAGTCAAACTAAGAGATATGTTCATGATTTTGTTTCCATAAAATCGTTATTATATATGGTCTTTAACATTATAAAATGCTTTAAAGAAACAACTGATGATTATACAATTGCTATAAGATTTTATTTGAGTTTTAAGAGGAATGAACCCAAAAAGTATTAAGTACTCTTACATCAAAGGATGTCTATTTGAACTATATGATTCATTTGGCATAAAAGATAGATGCTTCAAGCTCAAAACATAGAAGTTAGGTCATATGTGAAATCAATCAATAAGCTAAGGTTGGTTACACCCAATTATATTGTGAGATATTTCAAAAAAAAATTATTGCCAATTTGAGCATTAAAATTAAAAAATTCTAGAAGAATGCAGGAAGAAACTGCATTTTTTAGTTAATTTTAGCATGAGCTAGTATACAAGGAGGAAGGTTTTAAAATCAAAGTCAAAGGAGTAACATAATGGAGATAGAAAACTTTATGGTTAGATTAGTTAATTAAATCAAATAAATCTATATTCTACAGTCAAACTTCAACTTAAAAGGAAAAACAAGAAGATAAATTAGTGTTAAAAAGGATGCATATATGTTTTGATGCTATGAAAAAGAGGTGAAAAAAAGTTAGGACGACCTAAAATTAGTATAAGTGGTTGTTTCTTAAAGACTAAGTACCCAGGACAATATCTAAGTGCCATAAGAATTCATGGCAACCATTACATATATCTTATTGCATAGATAGTTGTTCAGGAAGAAAATATTGAAAATTAAACATGGTTTATTGAGCAATTAATCATTGACTTAAAGCTTAGGGATCAGATTGGAATCATAATGATATCAAATATGCAAAAAGTACTATATTTAGGGTAAAAGATAATAGACTCCTTTATGGTTTAACAAAGTTTAATCAAATTTGTATATGTTTCTATATTTTGCAACGTAGTTATTTTGCATCTTTTTACTTCATTGAATATAGAACTTTTATCATCTTTTTTATGTTTTAAAAGGCAAATGACTAGATTTTCTTGCATGACATGGCCACAATCAAATGCTATAACTAAGACTTCTGAACATGAATTTATATCAATTTGTGTACTGCTTTGAAATTAATTGTTTTCTTTGCTTTGTTTTGGTTATCTTATTTGGCCTTAATCTTATTCTAGCTCCGTCATCATCTTCCTTCATGTACTTCAGGAAGATCCTTCTACATGTTAGTTGAGGTATGTGATTTTGTTATGTACTAGGCTTTTGTGTACTTGGTTTAATTTGGGTATTTGTTTGCAGTTTGAACTTCCCATTTGAATATAAATGGCCTGCACCAATCGAAATTTTTTATGGTATGGACTTCGATTTATCAATGAATTAATATAGGATGGGTTGGACTCATAGTTCCAAATATCTTAATTATGTCAATCCGTTATTTCATTGATGCTCTCATAAATAATTAGGTTCTCTCATAAAATAATAAATAATTTTGATCTTAACCCATAAACCTTAACCCATAACCCGTGATGTAGCTCTCGTGAGGCTTATCGGTGAAAAATATCACGAGCCTAGGAGTCACAACGAGAACTTGTTTTTTTAATTCACAAGTGTGATCTTTAGTGATTAATTCAATTGGTTAATACTTAGGGGATGTTATGTAAAGTTTAGATGTTTTGTAATTTGATGAACATAAATGATACTAACTATAGAATCATTGTTTTAAATTAACAGTTTTACATAAATGAGTGAAGTTGATAGATCTTGGATGTATAGACGATTAACATCTGACGGTTTCGTTAATCCTGAATTTGTTAAAGGAGTTGAAGCTTTTATTCATTATACATGTTCTCAACCTGCATATATGAATGGCTCAAAGATCAAATGTCTATGTAAAAAGTGCAAACACATTTGTTTCCTTCCTATTGATGAAATTGATTATTTGGGTTTTGAAATTTAGTGTTGTTCATAACTGAAATATATAATAATGTTTCAGATTATACGAGGAATTGTTACACGAGCTAATGC
Source organism: Erythroxylum plowmanianum (assembly GCA_025531925.1). Classification (NCBI taxonomy): domain Eukaryota; kingdom Viridiplantae; phylum Streptophyta; class Magnoliopsida; order Malpighiales; family Erythroxylaceae; genus Erythroxylum; species Erythroxylum plowmanianum. The sequence continues at coordinate 27,447,191 of JANVCQ010000008.1, forward strand.
TGAACAGAGCACTGGATGATATCAATAAAGAATTTGGAAGTACTTTCCTCCATGTTTCAAGAAATATGTAAGTTTTCACTTACAAATATTGAAATGATTGAAATATAAGATTTAAGTGTTCAAATGACATAATACTCTTTGATATGATAACTTCTTTTGTGTAGGCCTTAGAAAATCCAATAGAGAACAAGTTTATGTGTGATCTTGCGAAGGGACCTCTGCGAACTATTAAAATGTATCCTGTGTATTTCATTAATGGATACAAATATCATACAGAATATCATGGTCATAGCATAGCAATAATAAATAGTGGAGTTTGCATACAAGGAGAATTGATGGATTACTATGGTAAAATTATTGAGATACTTGAAATTGAGTACCCTTGTTGGGTATCATTTTCGAAACCCAACTCTTGCTTTGATACCATACATGTTAGGTCTTGGGTTCCGGAGCCCAACTCTTGAATCATAAAACGTGAGCGTGCGTATTACCTTGAAGGGTTATTTTCATGAACCCGTATTAGCCATATCCCACAAGAGTAGTGTGCCCACACCAGACAATCACCAAAATCACAATTTGAATTCTTCACAATAATGGTAGCTCTAAGTCTGTAGTTTAATTTGAAACAAGAAATATCTCAATTGGAACTCTATAGAAAAAGTTATGCTTAAAAAGCCAAAGTATGTTCATACCCCAATCATGGTCTCCCAATCGACCCCTCACTTTCTCTCCGTCAAACTTTCTCAAATCAACTCCAAAACATCCCAATTTTTATGGAGTGATAGATACATGTGTTAGGAAGCTATTTCTTCAAGAATAACTACATTTGGAGGTTGGATGAGGAAGTTATGACCAAAAGAATCTAACATGTTTCTGTCCTAAATCATATTGTACCTATCTTGGCATAATTGCCATAACTTTCACTAGAAATGTCTTCTTGCGTTTGTTCTTAGACTATTTGAAAGTAGACTTCTAGATGTAAAAATGTCATGAAGACAACAAAGCAAGATTCTGCCTCTAATAGGGTCAAAAATCGAAATCTACTGTAGTTGTCCTGTGAATGTCCATTTAACGGACATACATGTCTGCCTAACGGACATTGACTGGCTTGGAAACCATTTTTCACCCGAGAAGGTCCGTTAAACAGACATGGGAGATGCTGGGGGTCATTTGTAGTAGCTCCCCACTCCCACAAGACCCGAACCCAACATCGATGGGTGATATCCGAGTCCGTGCCCCGCGAGAGTGGCGTGCTAAAACACTCAATCATTCAGAAATCGGTATAAAAAATTTTTTTGAACCACAAACACAATATGTAGAAATTGATACTCAAATTGGACCCACATTCATTCATAAACATTTTCAAGTAACACAAAACCATCATCAACATTTTCAATAGACATTTTGGCCCTTTCACAAATACAAAACGCTTGAGTCATTTCAAAAAACCAATGTGTACAAAAAGTTACGGAATATACAATTCAATACAAAATAGAGAAATGCAATGTAGACGCGAACTGATCTCGACCTCTGTCTTTTACTTGAATGCTGTATGTATACTTCTATTGGCCTAACGGGGTATTCTTCTGATCCTGAAAAATATTTGCAAATTTTGGGTGAGTTTTACGAACTCAATGAGTGAACCATCATTGATGAGTTCATCGGATCATAAACACATATCACATATTTCACAGATATTCATTCAATGGATATCAATCTTATAATGCTATATGTATGAGACTCACATTCGTTTTTATTGTTGTGACCGAGTGCCTATCACATACTTATACAAATACTGGCCCATAGGGCTCAATCAAAGTAGAATTTCAGAGCATAGTTCTATGTGCAGAACATATATCACGGAGCTCTACGTAGAAGCGCTTCAAACTGGCTACTCAAGTTACAACGCCTTTATTTGAGCATGCATTTTATGAAATGCATCAAATACTGATTATGCCATATCATATAATCACATGCGATGTCTAATCAAAAACTTATTATCATTGGACCTAAGTCCGGCATTCAACTTTCATTGAGAATTCACATATCATACAGGATTTCAGATCAAATCAAAACACTTTCAATACCTATATCCATATAACAAACTCCTCGGACTTTAAGTCCAGAATTCAAATCAAATCATAAACAATTTATAATTGGAAGCTAACACATTAAATAAATTCAAAGTAAATCAATCCTAGGAAGTCATCTAGGTTGACTCACAGTACGCTCCAGATTAGCATTTGCTTT
>JANVCQ010000008.1:27473554-27489018 GCA_025531925.1 Erythroxylum plowmanianum
GCTTTAGAACTAACATCAACCAGTGTCATGGATCCAAGCAACAACGCACAGCCTCATCAGAATCAGGCTGAACCAGAATACAAGTATCATCTTCATTTCCATGTCATTGTCTTTTGGTTCTGAGTCTATTCTTAATTGCAAGCCAGGTGATGATTGAGGCTTTAGGAATCAAAGTATGACTCCATAAAAGATTATACCACGGGACTTCAATAGAGTTGAAGGAGAACAACTGATGACAAGACTTGTTAGAATATGCATCATTCGGATTGAGAGTCCAAGTAATAGTATCTGTAGTCCTTACATCATTCAGTCGAGGTAAGTGTGCAACTAAAGAGTCAAAGCCTCTGAAATTACCCGTCCATTCTCCATTGAAAATCAATGAAGAAACTTTAAGATGAAGTGGCAATCGATTCCTTATGTGAAGAAGCTCGAAGTTGTGAATAATCCAGAAGTTTACGTTTTTGAGGTGGCACTCGTGCATCCATTTGATCCACAATGCTTGATGATTAGTATAAAGTCGCTTAAATCTTTTACACATGAGAACATTCTGCATTATTTGATCGGAATAACACTTAAGTCCTCCATGTTTCTTTAAGGTAGTCACGTCACTCTACTTTATCTTTGCATTCTTGGAGTGACTTATTTTGCCAGTCAATAAGAATTCTTTGAGTGTTCTGTCAATCTCCTTTATAATTTACAGTGACAAAGCAATGTGGGCTGTCCAATGTAAATGCAAGCTGCTAAGAATAGAGATGATAAGAGAAAGTCTAGCAGCATATGAGAGAAATTTGTTTTGCCATGGATTAACAATGATAGGCAAAAAATCATTGAAGTTAGGCTTTGAAGCAGTAATAGGTACTCCTAGATAGCAGAAAGGAGCTGAGTGTACTTGAAGTCCAGTAATTCTTCTAATCACTCTAAATTTCGCTAAGTTGAGTTTTGGTTTGTCCAAAATCTGTCTTTTAAGTTGCTAATATTGTGACAATGTTAATGAACATCACTCAACAACTTAGGCGTAGTATTCCTACCAAAATATGTCATCTGCACAACTTCTTGTTAAAGCAAGCCACTCTCATGTTGATGAATTTGTGCAAATTATGTTACCATACAAACCTTCTTTCTATTGTTGTCCCATTGGAATGCTGGAGTACCAGCGATTGTTGAGCATCTTGGGCAACATCTTCAGCTTCTTCTCCTTTTGTTTGCTTATTGAAGGTATGAATGTCGTTATATATAAAAGAGCAAAGAGATAATACTCACTTCGATGAATATAGCCCTTGTTCGATGAATATAACCCTTGTTCTTCTGTGTCTTTCTACAAATGAAGTTGCTAATTAATTCCCATATTCTATAATGGTAAGGCAAAAGTAAATCCAAAACCTTCATAAAATAACTGTCGCCTCTTGAAATTAATCAGGGAATAGCGTCAAACTCTAAATTGACCCTAAGTAAGTGAGACGCATAAACTCAAGAGTAGAAACGAGAATTGAAAGGCAATGTAAACCTGAATATGCAAGGAAAATGGTTTCCGGTGTATCCAAGGGATATGAAACCGTTACAACAAATTTGCTCATATTACCATGAAATCGTACAATTGTACTCGAGAATTATACTGATAGTATTTTACAATCGTTTTAAGTTTGAGAAGCTCAGGAAAGCATGACCTAACGGAAGTAAACAGACACTGGAGGAATATCAATGTCATTGTCCTCATCATCCTCGCAGGCCACGACAACGTCAAAGTGGCGTCGGTAAGTAGGCAATTCTACTTTGGCTACGTCCCTGACCAGATCCACCATTTTCTTGTCCATTCTCTCTTTGTGACGAGGGAACATGCTATTGAAGAGTAGGCAACTACCGCATGAGATGCTATACGCGTTAAGCCCCCTATCCTTGAGCCATTGGATAAGTTCACGCAGTGTAGGATTATCTTTTAGAATCCACCGGTCCCAAACAGTCCAGCTCATGTCCCGATGCTTTACCACCTTGGGTGGGACTGGCTCAGCCATCGAGAACAATGGAAGTGCTAGGTTGGCAAATGTATTTCGATAATCCTCCAGCTTATGTCCACCGTCCAGAACCTTGTACAACTCCAGGCAAACAAGACCTGTGGCCATGGCTGTTGATGTAGCAATGGCAGGTATAATCCTTCCAGCAATGAACTTGGCTTTCAGCTTGTCAACCTCAGGAATGCTGTAGTTTCTAGCTCTCATGTTCGCCAGTCCAGCTATGAAATCCATGTGATAGTTCGTATCATCATCCTGCATGCCAACAGAAATTTGTCACTACTATGAATGGGCTCAAGACTCTCAATACAAAAGGCACTAGTCGATGACAACACAGTCCCTTAGATTGAAGAGGAAAGACCTTCTCAAATTGAATTGGCCTCATCCTAAATGCAGGTGGTAGACTCTGCTTGCAGATCTCCAACTTCATGATTAGATCCTTGATAATTACAGCTTCATCCCCAGATGCAGTAGACAGACTAGTGGCCTTCTCGTCTGTCACAATTTTTGCATCTTTGTTGGGTTCAAATTCAGGTACAATCACCCTCTCAACAGCCTCAGCAAACATTTTAGGATCTTTTACCCAATCAGGGATTGGAATCCCAAATGTCTCCGCTCGCAGTATGGATCCTGCCGTAACAAAATGAACATGACTAGGATCTGCAGCAGAGAACTGAAGTGCACGTGGGAAACGCTTTGGGGCTGACCAAAATGGAGCACCAGTACTAGTCAAAGCATCTTCAGGAAATGTATAAGTCAACTGCTTAACTCGATTGGCAAAATAATCTTCAAACCTGATTACAGGAATAAAAAATTAGACAGCATGAAAAGAACAAGAATTATAGAGGAACCAAGAGATAGGAGTATATACTTTAGCCGGGCCCACATGACACAATCCTGAAATGTCTGACACTTTTCCTTGTCCAGGCACTCAAGAACACGCTCCAAAGTATCCTTTGCCTGAGCATCACCAGCATTGATCATAGAAGCTGTATATTCAGAGGGATCTGATAAGTAGGCATTCACTTCTGTTGGAGTTTTCTCAAGTAAGCCCTCAAATTCAGATCGAGCCCACGTCAAGCAGTGATCAATATTGTGTGGGAATGAGTGCACCGTGCACATGGGTGCTTGTTTCTCGGGTGGATCCCTTGAAGCGCCATAATTTTCAGTTAGATGGGGAATTACCATCTGAGTGTTGCATTTTGCACCAAGAGTTCCTGACTCAAGAAGTGGCTTCTGGAAGTACAAACACCTCTGATCAACATATAGTCTTGCATTGACATTGTCCAGAGCATTTATGACAACATTTAAATTCTCCCAGAAGGCATCATCAAATACATTCTCAGTTTCAGGTCCAACACGGTTCTGCAATGCTTCAATATTAAGCCGAGGGTTAATAGACGAAGCAGCAGAAGCAGCAACAGTGGATTTGGCCTGACCAATGTTCCAGTCACGGAAAAGAAACTGTCTACTTAGATTACTCTTCTCTATAACATCGTCATCAGTTACTGTAAGCTTTCCTTCACCACATGAAACCCCCATAAGTGCTACATTTTTTAAGAATTCACAGCCAAGTGCACCAGAACCAACAATAAAGACATTAGCATCCTCCATTTTCTTCTGAAGCTTGGATCCAAAAACTGAAATTTGTGCATCATAACGAGAATTTAATGGCCTATAATCACTAGGATCCACATTGCTCGTAGGAAGTGATTCCAATGAGTCGAAATAGAAAAACTGCAGCAGAAGAAAAAAAGAAAGGTCAGTTTACCAGAACAACAAATCAAATTAAACAAAATGTTGCATAAAAATGCCAAATAGAAACAAACTAATTCAAATGTCTGAGACCATTACTATTGGATGGGTTAAGTAACACTATCTCCACTATAATCTTCATTTTAAAAGATGGAACATTTAATTAAGCATATACACAAATATTCATACTTAGCATACCTATGACAATGATTAAACAGCAGGATCGAAAGCAAAGAACTAATAAAAACCTGAAAGAGAGGATGGAACTTTCCAGAGCATGCTTTGACAACTTCCTGCCCCACAATACCACCAAACATGGCAGCCATTGGATTCAGTACAGCCCTGGCTCCAAAGGCAAAGTGACGTAGAAGTTTTGGGTTGATGTCCTCCACCCTCCCATCTCCCAAGCTTTCATTGATGCTATTAGCAACAGATATCAGCTTCTGAGCATCCTCTTCTGAACCAGCAATAGGGAAGCACCCGAACTTGCAGACAAATTTATCCAGTGCTTGGAATGCCAAATGTAGCAGAGGTGGCCGATCAAACTTGGAAAAATCACTCAATAGAAAGTCACCAGGATTCTTAAGAGCTTCACTCAACGGCTTAAAATTTATGGTCTTAGGTTGTTTCACCTGGGTAACTATCCCACCCTTCTGATACGCACCAAAGTTTGTAGTGTCCTCCTCAAGTATAAATGAATAAGGCCGGGCACTCTTAATGTTCCTCGGTTTACCATCATTCAGTTCTGTCATTCCATGGACTTCAGAGAAAATAACAAGATCACCATCTTGAAACTCAAGTCGTTCATCGTCAACACATGATACAAGTGAAGGATTGTCATTGCTGATTGATGCAATTATACCAGTATGTGGCTCCTCACCATCAACATCGAGAACAGTGAATTCAGGTCCAAAGTCGCAAAATACAGAACCAAAAAGGCCTCTGACTTCAGCCTTAATAAAAGATATTGGAGGTTGATGATTATGGCAGTAATCATCAAACTCAATAGCTTTGTTAAGACTGATATCAGTAAATACAACAGCCTGTAGAAAACAAAAATTAAGTAGGGGCATCTAAGCACTATAAGTTGCATTAAACGCAAACAAACTCATGCATAAGTAACTTTGAAACAGAAAAAAGACAAATCAAGGCACCAACAGGTCAAAATGTTTGTATCGTCTTGCTCCTTGAAGGTCAACTTCCATAAATTTCCTCAAAAAACTCTTTTCCAACAAATTTGAAAAAACAACTGTTAAATTTGAAAAAACAAACTCTTTTCCTCAAAAAACTCTTTTCCTAGCTATTGCTGCTTCACATTATGTTCTATCTTGGTTTTCATAATATTATCAACAGTTCTTCCTCCACAAATTGTGTTTGAGATCAACTATTGCAATGACAGAAATTCTCCATCATATATCAGGACAGCTATAGCAACTGCAAAGTGACATCAATGCAAAGGAAGCTCTTCATGGTTATAGATCTTAGAGCTTCACAGTGATAGCATTTGATGCATCTAATAAACTCCTCGCTAAGAACCTTGAGCAGCGTCTCTATTCTGTTGCCAAAGTATTTGTTGAAACGGAAGATAGGAGAAATGGCAGACTCAACTCTTTCAACAGTAAAATTTAAACATGCTTTAAAAAAATTGATCCATGATTGCCGCACTCATGGACGTCTTTTACCATTCAATCAAGGAAAACTAACCGTCCCGTTCTTTCTTAATACTAGCTTATGAAAAACATTAAAAAAGGCTGGCAAATACCTGGAAATTAGAAAGATGTTCTTTAGTCAATTTTGTAGTTAGGGTAGAGATCAACACTGCATTATTGAGTTCCTGCAACTTCTGAACAGAAGCCAGTGCCCTGTTTTTACCTACATCACTCTCTGTGAAAACAAAATTACTAGCCAAATCCCACAACTCCACTGTGCCTTCATCATGCAATGTCACAGATTTGACACCTGCAAGTATTAGGTTTTTTGCTGCAACAACAAATGACAAATACCCTATTAGAAGACTTCACACCAATTAGAACAAGCATAAAACAAACAAAAGTCATTTCAGTTGTTTATTTTTATCATTCCATCCAATCAAAGCAGTTTGCAAACCCAACTCCCTCTTTCATAACCTCTCTCCCCCGCAGCCAGTCCTTTCCACACAATCTACTAACAAAACATGGAAAATGTATTCAAAGAGAAACTATCTTGAGAAGGATGGTAAAATCCACCAAACAGTAAGCAATTATAGCGGTCATAGGTTTACAGTAGATCATTGATTAGCTAGTTATTGTGTCCTTTACATCTAGGCCAGCACTCTACCCTACTCGAAAGGTCTATAAAAAGTTGACTGCGGCTCACATGCCCAAATAGACTGTAACCAATGGCGGGAATACAAGGGCAGGTTTGAGGTACTAACAGCAGATAGCTCCCTTATTTATGATTTAGTGTTTTAAAAAGGTTGTTTCTTCGTAAACAGCGAAGAAAGGATGCAAAAGAAGCCAAGAGCATGTAGCTGAAGGAAGAACAAGAGCCTGAGTAAAGCAGGTTACAAATTTGAAATTCATAACTATCCTAATTAATCAAGAAACTCGTTAACTTTAAAGAATCCAAAATTGCCATCGATCACTAATTTTCTAATCAACGTTAAACTATATCAAAATTATAATCAATAGCTTAACGAGAAAAACGGCTAAAATGGAAGAAGCAATCCATTATCCTCACCGATCTCAGCACCCAAACCCTGCATCCCGGAGACAAGGACATTGGAAGCAAAAAGCCGGCGCATGGTCTCACGGCCGTATACGGCCAGCTGCCGGCTGTGAAGATCCTCATCGATGTCGGTCTGATGCGCATCAAAAGCCATGGCCACCGATCCGCCGCTATTACTACCAAGAGAGTGGTTACTACTGTTACTGTTGTTGTCGATCACGCTACTACCGCTGTTGCTGTTGTTATAACTAGCTGTTGATTGATGCTTTTTAACAGACGAAGAATCTTGAGAGTAGTTCTTCTCTTCTTCTCCTGCTTCACCAAGCGATCTTTCAACAGGTCGCTTTCTAGGAAGCATAAAGTGCAGTAAAGTGCCACAAAACCCTAGAGATATTAGGATAATAGCCATATATTAACAAAGATCGGTCCCAAAACGGCAGGCCCTGACCCTAACCCTAGTACGTGGAGCATGATTCGAGGGAAAGATTAAGAAATAAGATCAGATAAAGAGCGAAGAAACTTACCGATTAGGAGAGTGGCAGATCAAAGCAGGATACAGAATGTTTGAGAAATGGAGAGTAATTGGAGTGCTTGGCTGCGAAGAAAGCAAAAGAAAATAGAATAGGGAGGATTTATAAGAGAAAAAGAAAGATGGGGCATTTATGGATTCGCAGATGTACCCCTGGAGCCGGGCCCGCTAGGGTTTTGTTTCGTTTGTGTACCATGGTTTTGTTCTGTTGGTGCGAAGCGAAACTGGAAAGAGAGGCGTAGGGGTAGGAATTCGGAGTTTTTACGCCTAGACGTAAAATTGTTTTTTTTTTTATAAAAAAAAGAGAAACAATTAGTACAAATTACGTAACAAAACGGGAAAAACAGACTCTCGATAAATCCTCTATAACGATCATGTGACACTTGATGGGTGTAGAACCAAAATAAGTAACGGCATCTGGTAGTTGTCCGACACAATTAACAAGTCAGTCAGCACATTTGTTGCTTTCTCGATACACATGTCAATGAACAACAGTTCAATTCCTAGTGAGCAACAGATGAATGTTTCGAATGATGGGATTGAGAGTCTTGGATCATCGGTCTGAAGAAAAGAGGACATCAAACACCGCTTTAGAATCAACCTCCAGTTCGATACGTCGAAATCCCAAATTTCACGCTAAGGTAAGCTCGGTAAAAATCTCTCAGAGCTCCGCTATCAACGGAGAGCACTATTCAAGATTCTGAGCAAAATCCCTGAGCCATTGGCCAGCACTATCACGCAAACGTAAAATTGTTTTGCTAATTCACTTTGTATATTTTAGATTGACTATGTTAGTTAGGTTTAGCACATTAGAGAGAGAGAGAGAGAGAGAAAGAGAGAGAGAATTTCCTTATCTAATGATTTTAGGGTCTTAAAATCCATTGTTTCTTGAAGAGATCCTAGTGTAAGGATAAATTTGTTGGATAATTTTATCTTTTCTCGTAATAATGGACAATTATTAATTATATTTTTCTATTGAATAACTTATCGATTAAGTTGTAGCTTAATAAATGATTTAAATCAATTAATCGAAGTTTGAGACAAAAATAAATTTCAATTAGTGTAAATCGGACTCATATCGAACTTGTGATGGAGAAGCTTGACGTGGAAGTTACATATAAAAGTTAAGGTCTCTTGCAGTTGCTTATATCATTTATAAGCATACAGATCCTCTAACTCGTTAAGAATGTTTACATATTAAAAAACTTGTAGAAAGACGTTAACTACGAGTCAGTGCACGTCTTTCGTGAAGGTCCGAAAAGATTAGAACTCACTTTAGTTACGAAAAATCTTTCGAAAGTTGAAATAAAATTGAAATCAGATATATCGTATTTTTTTTTTCATTTTTTAACTCTTTTAAAAACGATCCGAGACACGTAATAAGGTCTATAGTGCGTGTTACTGGGCCAAGAAGATGCTTCTAAAAGTCTTATACGTAATCAAATAGATCAGGACTATGATCCCCCTAATTTGTCCTTTATACAGAAGCTAAACGTTCACAATTGTACAAGAACTCAGGAGTTTGTTACCATTGCTAAAACTACAGTGGCATATGGCCATTCATTTTCCGAGAACTTAGTCAACAACCAAATAGCAAAGTGTGGCCCCCAAAGGAACTGGCCATAAAAAGTAGAACCAGGACATTGTGAAAGAAATAGATAGAACCAGGACATTGTGAAAGAAATAGATACATTAATCATGTTTCGTGAATCTATGTATATCCAAAGGACGATCAATTTTGGCTCCCAAGAAGAAGGCATGTCATTCTGGCTTTTTACCTTTTCCGTATCAGAGAGCATTGCCTTTTGCAATGGCCAAAGCCCAAAGAAAAAAGAAAAACATTTGGTCCTTGCGCCTAGCCCTCTATCCTAATTTTGTCTTTACAATCTTAAAATATCTGATTTAGTCCTTGTGATTGAAAAGACGAGGGACTAACGGAGGGTATAATTGGAAACTACTGACTAAAAAGGTCCGTTAGCATACCTTTTCAACCTTGGGGCCTTAGGTGGCCGTAACACACATAGCTAACAATCACTACTACATGCTGGCTGCCTCTTACTCCTAAAATAGAGGCGGAGATCTTGACGAAGGCTGCCTCTTGCTATTCCTTGACCGAGTCTGGGTTCCCTCCACCTTCAAAGCTCGATGTTTTCTTCTAGTTTTGCGTAGAACTAGAGCATCTAATATAATGTAACTAGTTAGTTTATGAAATGTAATGCAAATGTCTTTAGTGAGAGTTAAGAGGAAAATGATCATGAATAAAACGATACCTCTTCTCTGCACGGTTAGCGGATTTAGCTGTTCACATGATGCAGTTCTAAACATTGCTAATACGGATCAAGGTCCAGATATTATAAGCAACACTAAAGAGAGCATGATACTTTTCCCTCCCTCCGAAAAGAATACATCAATTGGACAAGTTACTGTGTGTCACCTTCCGCAACAACTGAACACAGCTGAGGTAATAAAGAAACCACCCAGAACTTAATATACACTTGCGTGCAAATTCTCAGCATCATTAACTTTTGGTGTTGTTTTCCACTTTAAGCAATAGCATGTCTTAAAAGCCAATTTTTTACAAGTCGTTTGGCCCTACAATCACATCTAACTGCTAAAACAGACCGGTTATATGATATAACTTTTGCAGGTCAAGATGAGTAGTAGATAGAACCAAATCAAGCCTAGATAAAGCAAGGAAGGTTCAAAACATGTTAGTTACAGATGACTGTGTGTTTTCATTTAAGTGAACAAAGATGTTCCAAATCAAGAACCATCCTAAACCCATCAACCCAAAATAACACCTGGTAAAGAAGTTGGAATGTATCCAACAGGCAAAATGATGCTCATTTGGTGAGAGATGGAGGAGGGAAAAGTTAACAACAAAAATCTCAAATGCATCATGCATGAAGCACTAAGAGGAAACTAGCAAATCTTTATTGTCTGTATAACCATCACATTTTCAAAAAAATAGAAAACTTAACCAATGAAGAAACAGATAACACACTCAGGACAGCTTGATTACTAAAGTTCATTTCAGAAAAGCTTAGACATCTCCTAATGTCCAGAATATAACTTTTACGTGGAAGACATCCAGGTAGATGCTTCCAATTGACTAGTGATTGAGCTTTCACTTTCCAGCACAGATGGCTGTGGAATGGTTACTCATTCCTCACATTAACATCATAATTGTGCTTTTGACACCTAAAACCACATGCTTGTCATTACAATTATCTACAAACAACCCTTGTTCAGGGCATAGATTTTACCTGATATTCCTCAGATTCATTCTGCTGCTTTCCCAATTTTACCGACAAATTTTTTTACTTTTTGCAAGATTCACAAGAACGTTATCAGTCCATTAAAAACTGGATGATAACTACATGTTCAACAAAGTCCTTACTTCAGAACAGTCTTCTAAGTTAGAGACCACATTAGTATAAAACTAAGTGCAGAAGAGGATAGGGATGAAAACAGAGTAGAAGGCTTAAAATAGAATCTATATTATGAGTTTTGCCCTCTCGCAAGCAATGTGAAAAGCCAGGTCATTCACGGATACACAAATGAAAGCATCTCTAATATACCACCACCAGCCATGATCTTTGTTATATATCAGATGCTTTGGCCTACATTATCAAGAAAGCAATCTAGGTATATTTTGCCCCCATTATTTATTTCTAGTTAAGAAAGATTCATGAGTAATACTCAAACATAAGGTATATATATGTCATCTTTTGCTATTTGAGCTTCCAGAGTCTACAATGATGAGCAAAATGGCCACTAGATGAGGGCCATCTTTTACACACAATTGATTGTAAGCAGAGTCAGTCTGAAAAAGAAAAAAAAATCTTTTACCTACTACTGTTGCTAAAGCGAAGCAAAATTGAGAGAATTTCTGAAAACTGAGGACGCTTTGATGGGTTATTGTTCCAGCACTTTGTCATAAGAGATTTTAGGATTGCTGGGCACTCTTTGGGGATCTCAGGCCTTAGGCCACAAGCAGCTATGCCGACTGCTGCTTGCACAGGTGAATATGCCGCATAGGCCACCTCACCAGTCACCATCTCCCAAATCACCATCCCAAAACTATATGCATTGCTCATCCAAGTCTCAGTAACATTCTCCGGATCACCAGCAATAATCTGTTTCCAACCAAAAAATATAGCTATTACATATATGAGCAGCTAATGCAGAATTTACAGATGTAAAAGGGCCGTAATCACCTTAAAGCTCATAAGATCCAATGATGGAGAATGCTTATTACAAAATACACTATAATAATACATCTCAATTCCAACAATATTGTAAAAATACAGCATCCTTACGCAACCGAAAGGATAGAAGAGTAACCACTTCAAATGAATGGCAAGTATAATAGGCTCCCATGGACATTAAAAATAAATAAGGATTGTGATTTTGATGTGCATGTAACAGTGCCTATATTCAGATACTTCAAGATATATAGTTGAGAAAAACTTTACTCCTGATCAATGTCAATTCATCTATCAACATATAAATTCATGTGGAAGATGCTACAATGAGACTAAGGAAAGAGTACAAACCTCAGGAGCTAGCCATCGATAACCATCAGTTTCATACTCCACGGCCTCACCCAAAATCTTACAAGCAGTGACAATGCCCATATCCCCTAAACAGGCATTCCCGTGCCGGTCCAGCAGAATTCTCTGGGTGTTAAGGTCTCTATACACAACATCATGATCATTTACAAATTTAATTGCTTCTGCTAAATCTGTAGCGATTCTTACTATCTCCTTCATCTGAAGCTTCTTGTTTCTCAGAATCAACTCACTAAGTGACCCACCTTCCATCAATTTGGTCACCACACACAATCCATGATTCTCATCTACACAAACACCATAAAATTGCAAAATATTCTTATGTCCACACGTCATTAACTCCAAAAGATCTCTGTGAAGTTCAAACTCATAAGCATTCCCTTTGTCACACCCTTTGAGCTTCTCAATTCCAACCCTTCTTCCCTTGTAAACTCCCTTAAAAGTACTTGGTCCGACCTGATCAATAAACTCAAGATGATCAGAGTTTAAAAGCCATTTCGCGATTTCTTCTCCACCTGACTGGATCGTTTGCCATTCATCAACAGATACAACAAATGATGAAGTGGGCAATGGCATCTCAACCTGAATCTTCATGTTTGAATTCTCAATCCCATTCTTGTAGCTTTGTTCGGAAGGATCATCTTCAAAATCACCAAGTTCTCTCCATCTAGTGTTCTCTTCTTGACAACCACAAAGGCTAAAAGGAAGCTTCACCGTGGTGGGTTTGGGCCTCTTCATAGCTGATTTCAGAGCATTTTCTATACGGACTTTGAACAAGTTCTCTTGTCCTGCTTGTGCTAAAAGATGAACAACCCCAAGAGTAAAACCCTTCTTCTCAAAGATCTGTATTTTCTTGCAGCACATGGAAGCACTATCCAGTGCTCCAGACATGGCTGGCCAAGAAATGGAAGAGTTGCAAGCAAATGTGAGTTTGAATACAGAGCCTTCTACTTCATCATTAGATACTTCTTGGATCACCATTGCTGGGGACTCATCGACTGAAGCTTGTTCTATCAACTTTATGTGTAGAAACACATCTTTCATGTCGAACTCTGCCTGTGAGTAACTGTAAATGGAAGCAAAAACACCAATAAAGAAATGGATGAGAACATAAAAGTAATGGATAACAAAAATCCATGATGGAAAAGAAGATATTCAATTAAAGGCAACAATTTTAAGCGCGATTCTTATCTTTTTCGGAGAATATCAATAAATCTGTACAAAACAACATCTTTCTACCTCGTCAATAAAACAAAAATATATGGAAACTCCATGGCAACAATAACTATGTAAATATAGACCCGCGACACAAAATTCATTTCTTTGTAATTACAAATTCATGATTCTGCATTTTCAACGCAACCAAATAGAACTAGATCAAAAAATAATAGAATAATGTTTCAAAACGTCCAAACCTGAGAGGAAAGGAATCATAATGTTTCTTGATATTGGACACGAGCTTCTCTGGCAACTGACTTCCAGGATACAATTGAGTGAGGCTCCGAACAACGCTAGCCCACACAATCTTCCTACAGTTCTCAGCCTTATTACCATTACCTTGTTGTTGTTGTTGCTGCTGCTGCTGCTGCAGCTGCAACACCATTTGTTGCCGACTCATTTGAGGGTCACGAGCAGAGTCGAGATTGAGAGAGTTCTTAAGCGACGCAATCGCCTCAGACACGTTGCGGCTCAGCTTCTGGAACCGTTTCTGCATCGCCGACGAGGGTGCAGTGTCCCTGCTGGGCAAGACACCATTGGCCGAAGAAGACGAGATTTCGGACTGTAAATTAGTTTCCGATCGGTCTTGGGTTCGCATCAGGACTTGCTCCACCATGTCCTCGTCCGTGCTGGCTCGACTGGACCAGCACTCCAGTGCTGCAGCCATTGGCTTCTAAGGAAATGTGGGTGTGGAGTCACTCAATCCAAAGCTAAGCTAAACAAACCAAAGCTAAGTGATTGCAAAGGCAAACGTCATCGATTCCCCAAGAAGCAACCCTAAGACTAGAATTGGAATCTACCCAGAATGCGACACAGAGAGTGCAATGACACGTACCTGTTATTGTTAAAGTTAGCAGATGAGAGCAAGTATGGAATCCGAGAAATCGACAGAAACCCGAATATTTGGTTCCAAAGAAAGTAATGCACATCATTTATGTGTGAGAGGAAGAGGAGTGGTGAATTTTGGTGTGATTGTGATTAGAGAGTGGGGTCCAGGTGGAAGACAAGTTCCGAGTACATTATTTGCTTTCAATCATGTGACATTGGTTGTTGTCGGGTCAGTTTGTGTTCCTAATCTAATATTTATAGACTTGTATTGTATGTATATGTAACTCCGATCCATAAATAGGGACTGTTGACCTTCGGACAAGCTACACTACAAGGTAAAAATATATAAATTACTGCGACAATTAAAAATTTAATAGCAAAAATGATTGCAAGATTCTGGTAGAGTTTGAGTTTGACCGATCCGTAAGTTTAGAGTGACCTACGGTATGACTTGGGAAATCTTAAATCGGTAGTGGAGGAATATCAATGTCGTTGTCCTTGTCATCCTCGCGGACAACAAGAAGGTCAAAGTGGTCACGGTAAGTATATGCAGTTCTACTTTCTGCCTACATCCCTCACCAGATTTTCCGATCCCCACTTTCTTTTGGATGCATAAGATTAAGCATACGTGCTAATACAACACTCGTGTTTTTGAAAAGGAATAAAATCATCACTAGCTATTTCTACTTAATCTTAGTACATCATCCTTACATTCATTTAAGTATGATTGCATTACACATTTGCTTATTTTTAGAACCCATTGTGTAAGAGGAAACAATTAAAGGTTATAGCATAACTTTATTATATAATATGTTGAAAGTATGTATATCATTAACGTCACAGCATTAGCACTTTACCAATTATCACAATAAGAGTGACAACTCTTTTATGCTACACTTAATCTCCTTTAAAATTTACCACAGATTGTGAAAGATACTTAAAAAGTTTTAGTAAATATTTTCTTGATAAATGTTATCAAAGTATAGTTTTATATGAAATTTTCTTTTTATAATAATAATTTATAATTTATAGTCACATATAGGGCACTAATTATTATTTCATATAGTGTTAATTATTTTTAAAATTCAAAATTTTATTTAGTTTGTTAATGTTAGTTAAACTATAAATCGCTAAAAAGTATTAATTGAAAAAACTAATTTTTGTCAATGTAAAAAGTAAATTTTATTTTTTAAATCCCTTTCTTTAACTCCTCGATACTACCTCCCATTTCTCTAAAAAGTTTTTTAACTCCCTAAACTTGATAAGACCATAATTCTTCAGAAAAGATATTCTTATCTCAATTAATTCAATGATTTATTAAAGCATCAATTTCTCTCATCTTCACTCTAGCACGTTTATCTACTAGCAAGATGAGCTAAGGTTAGGTTTGGCAAATAGGCTCAACTTGGTTGAACTACGGGTCAAGCTTTGGCTCACATTACTTGGCCCAAAATTATCAGTTATGGTCTGGTTTGATCAAGCTTGAATTCAAGTTGCTCGACCTGGCCTAAAACCTTTTAGAAAAATGATATTATTTTAGGTAAAATAACCTTGTTCTTTGGATTTTAAATTTAAAAAATGAAAAAAAGATCACATTGTCATTAAGTAAGTACTTTTGTCATTTTCAAAATTTACCTATATCCATAAGCATATTTTTTGTTGTTTTCATTGGTAGAGTTATTGAGATCGCTGCTAAACAAAACCAACCGTTAACAATTGGTATTCCTAGAGCAATAGGGTTCATGTAATACGTAACGGTACATTAGTTACGTGTTGGACCCCGATTTTTAAGTGGAACTTAGAAATTATCATTGAAAAGAAATGAGTGTTATTATGTATATGTTTAGG
>JANVCQ010000008.1:27506457-27517458 GCA_025531925.1 Erythroxylum plowmanianum
TTAATAGTTGCTAGGAGAGGTTAAAGAACAACAAATTAATAAAATATGCTTAATTAGGGTGTAGGCCGAGATTGAACTAAAGAACTTGATCCCTACCGAATTCTCCAGTTTTATCATTTTTATGCTTGTTTTATTTAATTTGTTTTTATTAGTTTAGTTTCATTTTATTTTCTTTTTTCAAAATCCTGTCGTTAAACCTAAACACCAATTAATTTCATTTCATAAACTTTACACACACTTTTTGTGAGATCGACTTAGACTCACCACTGCTATAGTAGTAGGTTTAGTTATTTTATTTTGACTAGCGTAACAACGCGCGGTCAAAATTTGGCACCGTTGCTGAGGAGTGCGGTGTTTTAGTTTTTGTTTATGAGTTAATTGCTGTTTTGTATATATTTGTTCATAATTGATTTCTTTCCTGTTATTTTGTGATCTGTTCATTTTTTTGTTTTGTGTTTTTTTTTAATAATTTCGATATGGATGGAAGTAATTTCTTTTATAGCTCATATTTTCAATCCTAAAACAATGTTTGGACTGATCAACCTAACTTTTGTTATGGATGGGATAATCATCATAACTACTTCCATGATAGTTTGCAAGATGCACAGTAATTCTCGTATAGACCAGAAGCTTCCTATCACGACTCCGGTTCATCTCTAGAAGAGTTAAATAATATTTTGAAAGCTAATACTTTGCAAATGCAGCAAAATAGTCTACATTTCTAGAAGGATGGAGGGTAATTTCCAAGAAACACATGGTCTAGTGCCCAATATTCGGAGAGCCAACACGATTCAGGTGCATCTTTAGAAGAACTTGTTAAGAATCTAGCTGCTAACACTTTACAATTTCAACAGGATACGCAGCAACAGTTGCAAGAATTCCGAAAAGATACAAAGCAAGGTAACAGAGGATGTAACACCAAATGGGTCAGATGGCAATAAGGCTTAATTGCCTAGAATCACAAGGCGAAGAGGAGCAGTAGTATCAACCTAAGGTGTATCCAATGGTCATCTATGCAGAAAATTTGCAAAGTGATGAGGAGCTTGAGAATTTTGAGATCAACCCTCAACGAATTGTTTGTGCCGAAGAAGTGGAGAAGGAGCTCGAAGCTGAAAAGGACATATCTTTTAGCTCAGAGGTGAGTACTGAGTCAATGATTATTTTTGAAACTAACTCTTTACCTTTACATAACAAATTGGAGGAATTAAATGATGAAGAAAATGGTGAAGAGATGTTTGAATTATTTTCAGAGTATATGTACTCAGTCGAGATTGAGAAGATAAGGATAGGGAAGACGTTGAAAGAGGATGATGATCAACTAAGGCCCTATCCGGAACTACCTCATGTGGAGAAGCCACATGTGATACCTGAAGATCACAATTTTGTCACGTGAGGAGAAGAAGGAGTCGAGCCAGCGACCCTAAATAAAGGCGCTTCTTGGGAGGCAACTTAAGGAAAGTAAATTTCCTTTCCTTTACATTTCAGCATTACTTTTTATATGCATGTGTGTTTTTGAATTTTTCTATTTTACTTGTTTTTAAGTTTTCAATCAAAATGAGAGAAAGAATAAAACAAATGAAATAAACATTTTCTCATTTTCTATTGCTTCTAGGATTATATAATCATGATTAGAGTGCGATTGACTAGCGAATTTCATAGCAACTTTAACATGTACTTTTGCTCTTGTGATTGGTCGATATGCATTATCTTTAGAAGAGTAGTGACTAATGATAGACAAAGTCAGTAAGATTTTGAGCCTTATTTGACTGACACGTCCATATCAATCTCATTGCCTTTTCATAATGTGTGATCTTCATGGCATGTACATCCCAATTTTGTGTTGAATTTCTATTCGAGACCGCATTTTTATCACATGCATTCACATGGATATGATTAGGCATTCTTTGTTTTTCTTAAACTATATTGGACAAATAACCTATCCTATTGACATGATTTTTCTCTTGATAAACTCCTTTGAGCTTTGGCCTTTCTTTTTGTATAAACCACATTTTATGCTTTTAAACTTAACCAAATTTCTTACCCAAGTCATAAAGTTAGTGGAACATTTGTAATTATTGAGTTTGTGGATGTACAAAATTCTAAATGTGGGGGTGTACATATGTGAGGGTTGGTTATAATGTTGGGAGCTTATTTTATGTTTTATCATTGAAATTCCCATGTTGAAGTAGTTTATTTTAATTTTTACAAGGAAAAGAAAGAAAAAAAGAAAGAAAAAGAAAAAAAGTGAAAAGAAAAGAAAAAGAAAGGAAGAAAGAGAAAAAAAAAGAATGAAAATTTTTTTGTTTAAAATAAATGTATCAAGGAGGAATTGCATATGTGTTGAAAATTTGTTTATGGTTTATGCATCTTCCTAGAGTTGTAATGAATGTGTTATTTGGGTATGTTGAATATGAGGTAGAGGTTGGCTTGAAAGGTTCACTCTTGTATGAGTGATTCCTTCGGATTGGTATAGGCTTCATGTGGCTTGTGTATGAGAGTTAAATGGGGTTGTGAAATGTAAATGTTGCATTCATCATAACTGACAGTACCTAATTTTTGATGAGTGTTGCTTTGTTTCATTAACTTTGATGACTTTCATGCTACTTGATCCAAATAAATCTCACCTTACCTTTGCCCATATTACAACCTTGAAAAGTCTTTTGATTCGTGATTTTACGTGTGAACATTGGTGGTGGAGAAATGAAATGATATGCAAAGTTATGGATTGTCATGATCATGAATGGTGGTGAGTGTACCCATGGATGTATTTTAGTTAAACACATTTTTTGAGTCTACCATTAGATTGCTTAGTTTTTGAAGATGATGAATGTTGATTGATCATAAGTAAAAGCTTGGAATGTTGATTTCTTGTTATAATTTTTAAAAGTTATTCATCTTTGTTTATGATTATATAGTCTTGGAAAAATATGAAAATTGAGTTGATGTTTTGGGTTAATGAGCTTAATTTTAATGTTTTGCCAGAGGACGGACAAAAGCTAAGTGTGGGGAAAATTGATATGTATTTAATTATTGATATATTTAATTATTTACACTTAGCGATTAATGATATAAAAATGCTTAAGATACTTACTTTAATTCATATGTGATTTTAGGTACAATTTGGAAGCAAAGAAATTAAAGTGAGTCGAAAACACTCCATTTAGGTCATTTTTCAAAAATCAATGCTCACTTGTCTTCATGGAGTAAGACAAAGAAAATTAAAAGACGAAAAATGGAAGAGGGCTACTGGAAATCAACACTGACAGTGGGCATATAGCTGGAAAAATAAAGGAATATGTGATTACATGTTTTTGCATGCAATTACATGAATTTAATGGTGGGTAAAACAAAGGTGGCGGTATAAAACAAAAATGAGGACAGCTCCCTTGGTGGTTTGAAATGACAGTGCAGAAGCAAGATAGCTTAAGACCAAAATGACAACAGCACAGGAGAAGAAAAGCATGTGGGGGTTTTGTGCAAAATGCTGCGCATAACGCAGAAACGTTGCGTTGTGCGCAGCGTGTGTTGAGCGTTTTATTAAAACGCAGAGAGCTAAAGACAGGAGGGGGCATAATGTTTTAAGCAACAGGTGATGTTTATTTGTCCCATCAGTGGAATAGTGCAACACTACAATAGAGAAGGAAGGTAGCTACATAGAAGAAAGGAGATAGGCATAGCAAGCGTGAGTGAAGCAGGAGCTACGGCTTAGATTACTGGCGTGCTGGGGTGGAGGCTGTAGTTCGGTTGGGCACAGTGGAGAAGGCGCACAGTATAAGCGTGGAGAAGGATTTAAGATGGGACGAAGTTAATTCGTCCCATCAAGCTACAGAAATAGTGGCAACTATAGTGGGTGCAGAATAGAGGCTGGCGTAGTGAAATTGACAGGAGTTACAGCAGTGAATAGAAATTTAGGGATTTTTAGCTAGGGATCGGATTAGGCATTGAAGCATTTTTTGGGAAAGAGCCATAAAGGGCTAGGCATCCTGACACTAATTCGGAGGTGACATCGACGCCGACGACCTGGGTTAAGTATTTTTTAATTAATTTGTTATTTGTTTCTCTCATTAGGAATTGATTGTGTTATCCTATGTTAATTGATTTGGAATTTGTGTATGGATAATCATATTTTCGTTATTATTTGGTTATTTGTGTATAAATCCATCGGGTTTTGTGAATTGATAATTTTAATGCGTTCATTGAATTGTTAATTGCAAAACCATTGCTAGAATTTCGATATAATCCGTAGTTGTTATGTTGAAATTCATATGTAGCGACTAATGATTCGTAATCATTAGGGATAACATGACCTAGGTTAAATGACACATTGTATATGGTTGTTGCCTTGATTAATCGATTTTCCTAATTCGTAATACTACTGCTTGATTAAATCTAGAGATCGTATCCTAAGTTGTTCGGTGGTTAGGTTTAATTAACGATCGTATCCTGATTAAACAAAACCTAAAGAAAAACTTGGGTTAATTATTAACCCACGATTAATAGTTGCTAGGAGAGGTTAAAGAATAACAAATTAATAAAATATGCTTAATTAGGGTGTAGGCCGAGATTAAACTAAAGAACTGGGTCCCTATTAAATTCCCCAATTTTATCATTTTTATGCATGTTTTATTTAATTTTTTATTAGTTTAGTTTCATTTTATTTTCTTTTTCCAAATTCCAAAACCCTTGTTAAACCTAAACACCAGTTAATTTCATTTCATAAACTTTACACACACTCTCTATGGGATCGACCTAGACTCACCATTACTATAGTAGTAGGTCTAGTTATTTTATTTTGACTAACGTAATGACACGCGGTCAAGACACGTTCTAACATTGTAGAAGAGGTCTTGGTTATAACTAGTGAACAATCAAAAAGGAAGAATGAAATACTTAAGAAAAAATTGACTGTAACATCATCTACTATAGAGAATGGATCTAAAGCTTCATCAATTGATCAAGAGTCTAATAT
The DNA here is from genome assembly GCA_025531925.1 of Erythroxylum plowmanianum. Classification (NCBI taxonomy): domain Eukaryota; kingdom Viridiplantae; phylum Streptophyta; class Magnoliopsida; order Malpighiales; family Erythroxylaceae; genus Erythroxylum; species Erythroxylum plowmanianum. The sequence continues at coordinate 27,511,427 of JANVCQ010000008.1, forward strand.
AATGATAGAATATTTGAATTCCTTAGATAAAATGGGTGTTGAGGACGTGTAATATGAAAAAATTGTGAAGGCTTTATACGATTCTCCACTTTATAGGGATATTTTTATAAAGATATATAAGCAAAGAAGTTAGATTGGATTATGTCGCTTTAGTTATATTTTCATATTATTACATATCAAATTCTTATTAATCTACAATTTCCAAGAAGATAACTTTGTCCAATTCAGCCTAGATCAATATAGTATTTTCCTCGAAGCCATAACACAAAATCTCACCCTTATGGAAAACTTGAAAATGCAATGAACAAATTTGAAATATCATTGGCAAAACACAAACATACTTCATTTACATCAAAATATAAGAGTTTTTACAAAGCATTAGTAGGCATTTTCACCCATAATACATCAATATCTCAAAATGCCAAAATACAAAAAAATACATGAACAATAATTTGCTCAAAATGCAACTAAAGCTTTGTAGTTGCAAATCTAGTTTAAAACACAAAAAGATGCAAATTTTGGAGTGATGCGTTGTTTCTCTTTCACTCGATCTCTAGATCGTCACCTGGAGAGGGGAAGGAATGGGGGTGAGCTTAAAGCTCATGGGTAACATCTTATAACAGAAAAATAAGCAAAACTCTTGAAATGTTCATTTTCCAATACAAAGTTCTAATTAAATTCATCAAGGTATCATTCTCAAATTCATAACCGAAATTCACAAATTTTAAATCATGAATGCATCAAACTTGTCAACATCTCATAAACATTTAAGCACATCAAAATGGTTTGGGTAAATCCATAAACATGATGAACAACACATTCTTGAAACTTGTTTTTTCATGAACATGAGATATTTCGAAAACTATTTCCGAAGACATGATTTCATAAATCTTTTCAAAAGAATTATTTTGAAAGTCTTTTCACAAATCATCAACCTAATTCACATATCAAACACATAGCAAATTCTCAATTCATTCAAGAAGCAACAAATTCAACATTTATGATGCAATTGAAATCATTAAACTTCCTTGATTTAAAGAAAAACAATTATTGGCTTATTTATTCTATTATAAACATATACCCACCTTGAATTCCTTGCTCAAGAAATTTGCTTAAGGATATCTTTCCTCTTGCTCCTCTTGCCTCTCTTGATCCCCTCCTTGATTTCCTTCATAAATGATAAAATTCCCATTCAATAGGAATTCAAAATTAAGAACTCATAAAGCACATTCACTGAAATTGACTCTAGATTGCTAACGCCCATGTATTTCCTAAACTTCATGAACCAAAATCCCTTCCATATACCCAAGTATAAAAATTAAACTTACCTTAAATCTTCACCAATTTATGAGATTATTGACTCTAAAGAAAGCTCTTCCCTTCCTCTTTCTTTTTCCCTTCTTGAGCAACCTTAAACTCTCTCTTTAAGAATAAAAAAAGATGAAACCTAGCCCAAAACTCTATTCTTTTCTCAACTTCACTGAAACCTATCTTTCTCACTTTTGATTTTCGTATTTCCCTTCTTCCTTCACCAATTCCACGTTTTTCTTCTTCTCAAGCACAAAACAACATCTTTCCTTTCCCATTTAACCCTTAATGAATGAGAAAAGTCCATCTTGCCCTTCCTTTAATGCCTTAGTGTTCTAAATCTTAGGTAAACTACCCAAAATACCCCTTTATGCATTTATTTACCACCTTTACTTCAACTAACCCATGAAATAAATTATACTAACATAGACATAAATTAAAAAAAAATTGACTCCCAAAAAAAATCACTTATCCAAACCTCATAATTATCTAAATCATGCTTAACTAAAAAAAATATTCGGGGGCCAACATAGATAGATTCCTTATAAGATTTTGAATCAAATTCTAATGAAGAACTGATGACAGTAATCATTATTTCTCTAGCTGGAGGAGAGAACAAACATTTTCATTTACGAAAGCAACCATGTAGAACTTATCTTTTGGATAGGAATCATACAAGGATTTATGAAAACTTAACAATAAGAAAGATAATCTTCTTGAGCTTATGTAATGATTTGAAGAGTTTATGAGGCTTAAAGGCAGCAAGACATTTGATTGTAGAAGAACAAGTAACAATTTTGTTTATCACTATCGGGTATATTGATCAGGCAATTAGAATTAGCGCAAAATGCTTTCAACATTCATCTTGAACAATTTCGAAGTATTTTTGCAGTCTTATATGTAGTTAATCGTCTTGCAAAAAGAGTCATTGTTCCGCCATCTTTTACCAATTGACCTTTTAAGATTCAATATAATTCCAAATTCTTTCCATATTCTTAGATACATTCATATATTTAATTACTATTTTAATTATATCCTTATGATTAATAATTATTTTAGTAGTATAGTTTTATTTTTTTTAGGATTATGTAGGAGTAATAGATGGTCCACATATTGACGCATATGTTCCAATTGATGAACAAATACCATACAGGAGTAAAAGAACTAATCGAACCCAAAATAATATGTGTTGTTGCTTATTTGACATGCATTTTACATATGTAATGGCTAGATGAGAAGGTACTGCAAATGAATCTCGATTTCTTTTAGAAAAAGTGACAAATCTAATAAATCAATTTCCTATGCTTTTATAAGGTATTATTATAAATAAACATAGTAATTATAATTAATTTTAATAAATTTTGGTTAATATCATGTTTTTTATATGCTAGGTAAGTTCTACTTGCTTGATTCAGGCTACACCAATATGCCTAGACCTTTTTTTACCATACTGAGATGAGAGATAACATTTGCTAGATTATCGAGGAAGTAAAAGACCTCAAAATCCACCAAAATTGGTTAACTACATGTATTCTTTATTAAGAAATGATATTGAAAGATGTTTTGACAGCAAGATTCCCTATACTTTCAATTATATCGAGTTATGATATGAAGAACCAAAAAAACATCGTTATTGCTTGTTATGTTAGACATAATTATATTAGAATGTATAGACAAAACGATGAATTATTTGACAATTATGCTAAAAATTAAGAATAAATTAGGGAAAATATAAATCAAGATGTTAGTTCTCAAGTGAAATATAATATCATTTTAGTACAACTTTGAAGTATATCTTAGAAGTGAGATAAAATTGTTAGACAAATATATAATGATTATATTAGTTCTAAATTTTGTAAATGATAATTCTATTGTGTTTTGAAGAATTATAATATGATGGACATCTTTTATTAATTAAAATGACTTAATGCAATTATATAATTTATATAATTTTATTATATACAATTAATGTGCAAATTTCTTTAATCATATAAATATGCATATATTTTATTTCTAATCATAATAATAACTAATTAATTTAAAAATAATATAATATATTAAAATAATTAACAAAAGAGTATAATTAAAAAAGGAATTAAGATAATAAAACCAAACAGGTTTTTGCTTTTAGTTTTTTAATTACAAATCTCAACCAAACAGGTTTTTATTTTCAGTTTTTATATTAGAAATCTCATCCAAATAAGTTTTTGTTTTTAATAAAAAAACGTAAACTAAAAACTACAACAGAAAAGTACAAGTGGAACCAAATGGGCCTCAAGTATTTTACTAATCCTCCTTCTAAACTTGATCTTAGAGCTTATGCTTGTCCCTTCTTTAAATCTTTGTTCTTCTTTTTTTTTTTTATATATACTTTTTGACTTTCATGTTTTCATCAAGATATCTAGCTTTAATAAACTTTTAATTATCCATTAGAAATATTAACACCATTTTATGGCACACTTCACATCTTTGTAAAATATGTAAATACTTACATAAATCTATACTTTTTTCGTATGTACTTTAAGATTGCATTCTACTATTGTTTAATAGAGTATAAGTTCTTTTGAGCTTTGCTAATGAAGTTTGAATTACAACTTTAAATTATTTATGGATTTTTGTTATCATAATTAGGACTTGTATGGTCTTTGTCATCTATTTTCGTATCCTTCCCATTTTAATCTTTCATTTAAAATTTTCTTGCCTTAACTACATTTAAATATAAATATACATGTTCTTTGATCTTATAATTCTTTCGGTGTATACCCTTTTCTATTAAAGGGCTTTCATAGTTACTTATCCATTCTCAATCTTTCATAATTACTTATCCATTCTCAAACTTTGGAAAAAGATGCTATCAATAATTGACCTATGCATTAAACTTTTAGATGTAGTTTTGAGAATCTCTTCAAGTTTTAGCATGATTGAATTATTTTTTATGATGAAAAATGATTTCATATTAGCTATTAAAACTTAGAAAATGACCTTAAGATTAATATTTAATAACAAACTTTGGTTGGCCTATCGAAGTCTATGAAAATTTCTTAAACATTAGTGTTTTTATGATTGATGCAATTATATTAATTTTTAGATATGTAGACACGAACATAAGAGACTCTGATTCTAACAAGGATTGTCAAAGTCATCTTAAAGTTTATAGGCTTAGGCTTTACTAATCATAAAGAGTGGAGTCTCATTATTAAGACTATTTCCTTAAGAGGATTAACAGTGTTATCTTAACTTGTTGAATAGTCCCATATGGTATCGTCAATTCTCTTAAAAAATCACTCTTGTCTCATCTCTCTCTCTCTCTAATCATTCGATGAAATTTAATATTCCAATTGCCTTCCTATTTTGTGGTTCCCAATTTAAAAAGTATTTAAATTACCATACGTATTATATAAGCATTGAAGATATGCACCTCATGTGAGAACTAAAGGCATATTTAATAATTAATTATAAAAAATCTCAAACCTTATTAAATTTTGTAATTATAATTCTATGTGAATCTTAAATAGAATTAATTATCTACGTAAGTAATTAATTAATTTAATATTAAAACAATAAATTTAATCTTCTTTTCTTTCAATTTTTGGGGATCACTTCTCCTGTTTTTATTTTTGTATATCACTCTATGTCTGAGACCAACATTTAATGAATAGATGAATGGTCGTAGACACATAGAGTCACACGGAAACGCAGCCACCTTGTACCCATTTTTTCCCATCCTTCTCCTCGCTTCTGCCTACAACTTTTCTTTCCCAGTTGACCTCTATTTGTAAGTTAAGAGTGTTAAGGAAATCGCATCTCCAGCTGTCTCTTCTTTATTTCTTAACCTCTATATTAAAGAAATGAGATACTGTTATATATTGTTTATATGAGCTAGAAGAGAAGTTTAGGTGAAAGCAGGAGAATCTACGCTACCAAGGCATGTGAAAGTACGAATAGTGTAGCTATTGGGGATTGTTGTAGCCATCTCAATCTGCCTTAAAGCTACAGCGTTTAGGTCTATTGCTTATGCTTATACTATGCTGTTTGCTGTATTTGAGGTTCACTGTTTTCCTTTCTGGTTCTGGAACGATATTTTCATGCAGAGAGACTCGGTGAGTCTCAGTTTACCTCAGACTTCCTACTGAACCTGACTTGCCTCAACAACTTTTCAAATGAAAGAAGTCTCAGTTCAAACTGAAAATGGCTGTCGATTTACTCTAGCATGACAACAAATGGAGTTTGTAAAATACAACTCATAAATAACTCTCAAAAACACACCAATGCACTTAAACATGGATCAGCTTGGCGCTTGTAGAAGAATAAGCTGACCTCCAAGACTACCAATGCTGGAAAAATTCCAGACTATCAGTAAAGCTAAGCCAAACCGATCCACCCCATTCCAAGTGATAATGTCTTAAATGAAAATCAACGAAGCTAGCCCATCAAAGTGCTGGAAAATGGTATCTAAATTTTGAACACATTGTGTGCACCATTCACTAGCTTCAAGAAAACTTTTGTTCTTTTCAATTCCACCTTGCGGTTCCACTTCTTCTTCTTCTTCTTCTTACTATTATCGTTCCTGGTTCAGCCGGATTCTGGTCAGGCTGAGCGTTACCGTTTGGATTCATGGATCCGGTTGCGTTCTGTATAAGCTTCGACGTTGAAGTTACTGCAAAACAAAGAAGGCACGTCGGGGGTTATGTCCCGATTAGCCCCTCCGACGATCAAGTTAGTCT
>JANVCQ010000008.1:27571785-27586106 GCA_025531925.1 Erythroxylum plowmanianum
AAATACATGCATATATGAAAGGAATACCTCATAATATATTATTAACAAGTCATAATGTTAATACATGAATCACAACTATCCATTGGCCTAGGGCACACTACTAACAATAACAATCACAAATGATGCATAATCAGAATCTTATAATCATCAGACCTAAGTCTGGCATTCAACTTTCATTGAGAATTCTAATATAATATAAAGTTTCGCAACAATTCATAACACTTCTAATATATACCAAAATATTAAACTCCTCGAACAATTTATGTTCAGAATTCATAACACAATCAGTACATATCAAATTCAATTAGTCATTCTCATTCATATACAAGTAGCACTTCCAATGATATTTACATGCATCAATCACCTTGGAAAATTATTGCTCGGAATTCAGTACACAATTCAGTACGCATTCATCAATATCAAATTCAATTCAATAATAAACAAAACAAATCAAGGTGAGATCATCTGAGGTTACTCACAGTACACTCCAATATGCTATTGCTTGGATGGTCCAGCAATGTCTAACTTGGCATCCAATGTGCTCCTCTATATCATACAAAACACATTTTCATATATCACAATTTTGAACAAATGTATAAGTATTTCTTTATGCACATCAATGTATAGACAATATGCACAATGCATATTCAATGACAATTCTAGTTATCTTATCGAGATTTTGTCACCATATCATTCAGATAGCAAAGCCCTAATTAATATAATTTGTAATTAGGTTTCGATCATAATAAAACAATGTGAAACTAATTTCATAAGTTAATTGATCATTTCAGAGTTTTTTATCATAATATGCTTTCGGATCAAATTTACATAATTATTTTGATAAGGTAAATGACAAAATTAGGCAACACTTTTTTCTGTAGAGTTGTTCTCCAATGTTTTAAGTTTCTAATGATACTAAGATCATTCAATTTGGTTCATTATTCTATGAGTTATGCTCAAAATACCATAGATTATGTACTTTTGAAATTTTGGCTAATGCATGATCATGCATTCAAGTTGTACACCTCATATCTCTCAATTCCAATATCCAAAAATTACAAACTTTGTACCAATCAAAAGCTAAGAGAATAAGCTATAACTTTTTTGAAGACATATTTGTCTGATTCGGTCTATATCAATATAGTTTATTCAATAACAATAGGACCTAATTTCTACCCCTAGTAGTGTGACTGTCTAAGCCAAGACTTACATTCAAACTAAATTTCAAGACCCTTAATAACATAATTAAAATTCAATTTCTTCTTAACATTTGTAGCCAAATGTCTCCAGTTCAATTTAAATCAAGAATAATTTCATTTTTAAATCTACAAATCAAAATATAACCAAAACACCAAAGCATATTCAGTAAAAACATTCCAGTTATCAAATTCTAGCACGCCTCAGCATTTTCTTCCTAACACCCCCTTTCGGGATAACTTTGCATGATCATTATGACAAGGGAAATGGTGTATTTTAGCAAACACTTTCTTCTAGAAAATTTTTCCACTATGTTTCCAATTTCTAATGACACCAGAATCATACAATTTGATTCAGTATACTGAAAGTTATATCCAAAAAAGTTCTGACTGTTTTTAATCTGTAACAGAACTCCTAACTCTACTTACTGCCAGATTGTGTAATGCTTAGAAATAGAATTGACATTTGGCTTCTTCATCAAAGTTGTAGACTTATGTCTCTATTTAATATGAATTAAGAATTAACTCATTTAGAAATCTACAACTCATGTTATAATTAGAATACCGAAGTATATCTAATGAAAATTCTCCAGTTTATAACATTCGAGCATACATCCTCATCAACAAATTATACAATCTTTCCTAATTCAATCATCATAATCACATACCTTGAAGATCAGATTTCTACTTAATTGTTAAGCTCAAAATCTCCTTCAAAACCTCAAGCTAATCTATCCCTCCAAGCTTGTAAGATTTTCATAAAGTAAAGGTAAAAACAAGTTGATTTTTGGCTAGGACAAAGAACAACAAAAATCTGGTTCTTTGACTATCTTGTAAAGGGTAAACATATGACATTGATTTGGTCATTTAGCAAGGTTGAAACCAAATTATAGAGATGCATGTTAGCAACAACTTTCGGTGGAGAAAGGAGAAGAAGATGGTGGATTTTTCTAGCATCAACTTACCTTAATTCAACTAGCTGCAATGTGTCTCCAAACTACCTTAACATATGTCACTTGGAATGTAAGCCATTTATCTCCTCCTTAAGCTGCCACATGTCTCCTAATTACTAGTTCATTTGTCATTCACTCATGCTACCATTTGTCAACTAATTAAGCGGTCTACATGTCATAAAATAATTGGTCCATATTTCTATTTTTAATCCAAAAATACCCCAAAGTTTTCAAAATTCACCAAAAATTTTGAAATAATGTTAATGGTCTCCAAATAAATTTTTAATGCAAATAATTCACAATTAACAGTTTAATCACATTTATAAATCAATTATACCCAAAAAATGTCAATGAAAGCATGTACAATTATATTTATGTGCAAAAATGTGCATGTCATATTTAACTAAAGCATGATGTGCATTTCCTAATTTCTCAGTACTTTCACATAAATCACAATTCTAGCCTTAACATGGGTAATGAGATGTTACATATATTGCCGAGGATAGGATAGCACAGCAAGGAGTTAAAGCTATATCAAAGGAGTCGGTAATATAATCTCTATCTTGTTTATGTTTATTATTATCTTTATACCATATCATGTATAGATTGGCATGATGATTTGGATATATTGCTTACACTACAATTTAGATTTCTAAAAAATTTTGAAATCTACCGTTTCTCCAAATATGGCATGCTTTCTTTTTCTGATCCAACATGTGAAGGGGCAATAAACGAAGAAATGCAAAAAATATTGATTTTAGTTCCATAACTTCAAACAAACTTTCTAAAGTTGAAACGAGCGCGAATCCACCGCTGTCTTCACTAGAATTGGTCACTGAAGTGCAGTCAAGCCTTTCTACAATTTTCTCAAAATGTAAGCCCTCTTAACAGGTCACAGAATTCTTAGGCTTACAAATGACATAAGAAATTGTAGAAGACCTTAACCTATATATATAGCATTCATATCAGGCTTTCTCATCACAGGTCTGATATAGGTTCGATCCACACTGATTGGGATCTATTTTCCTCCTAGACTTCAACCCATTGACTTTGATCATTATTAAGTCACTTTATTATCTTTATCCGGATCAAATTGTGTAACTTAACCCATAAGTTATTGAAAAACCAAAAAATGCAATTAAATGTACTTTATGGGAAATGTCAAAATTATCTAACACGCAATTTACAAAAATAAAGACAAAAGAGACATTGTATCTTTCCTACTCATGCAATTTAAGGAGACACTTTCTATAGGTTTCACGAAATTGTTCTTTGGTTTCTCTAAATGTATTTTGATGAGTCTCCACAATTAGTAGGAGAGGAGATGCAGATGAATTAGGTATTTTGAAATTAAATGGATTATGGTTACACAGATTATGAATTATGGGTAATGACTTATGGGTATGTGTACTAGGTGTGGGTTACAGGTTAGATGTATTAGTCCATGTGAATGTTTAGTTGGTTATTAAATTTTCCACGTGAAAGATTAAATATTATAGACAAAATGATTTCATTAGCCAAATCAGTAAAATACAAACAAAACTAAAATTATAAAAGGTTAGTAACTTAATTGAAATTTTTAAAAGTTTGCACACTAAAATTTTTCAAAAGGATTTAAATTTTAGAATTTGTTATCCCTAAAACAAATCACTCTTTTATAACTTTTTTACATACTATATAAGACTTAAAATCCAATAAATTAGTTTCTCTTTTGTATTTAAAATTTAAAAATTAACAATATTATTTATAATTATTTACATTTTATATGAATACTCTACTTTTGAGCAATTTAAAAGGGTGAATTGATGAAGGTGCTTGCAAATAATGGAAACACAATCTTACCATTAATTTCAAAAAGTATATATTAAAACATGTGGTTATAAATTTTGATTCTCAAAATTAATTTAAATTAACTTTCTTGAACTTTGGTCTTGAATTCTTTCAAAATTTATAATTATGTTTTTTATATCATAATTAAATGATGCAAAAAATGGAAACGTGGATTATGTGTATATATTTTTCTATTTTAAAATTCAATAAATAAATTATTTATTCTAGTAAACGATTATATAATAATTTCATATAATTATAAAACAATCACAATAATAATAAAAGAAAGTAAGGGAAAGAAACATAAATTTGAGTTATAGTAGTTAATCTTAACAACCTTGGCATATATCCATTCTTCAAGCTTCACTTAGGAATTTACTATTTACCTTCAATTGACCAAAAATAACTCTCAATATAACATCTTATTTTTCATAGGTAAAGAAAAACCATTATAACTATCTTACTTTACATTTAGGTATTTTGAAACCTTTTCAAATTACATTTTTTTGTGTTTACTTAACAAGTATTGTTTTAAAGAGCAATATCTATTAATATGCCTATATTTACTATAAAAATGACATTTCACTTAATAAGAGTTTAAAATGTTAGTGCCATGTGAGAAGACTTGAAAGAATATGTGTATTTTTTGGTCTTTATAGAAGATATTAATGATATAATGCTCACTTCTAAATAAGGAATTAAGAGCTTTGGTTATATTGTGAAAGTTCCTATCATATAAATTGATATATGACATATTCCTTTCATGATATTGAGGCCTATAAGAATTGTGAATATGTTCCAAGTGCTTGTATAGTGGTCTACAATGATTGTCTGTCAGCATGTGTAGTGCTTTTTCATAATTGTTTAGGCCAAAATTGATAATTCATATTATTTTGCTGATAAAGAGGGCTATATGAATGAAAAAATATTTCATTCTCTTTTGCTATGACCTTATATAAACATTATACCTATATTTAAATTATGAACTATGGTTAGGCATATTTCTTCATGTTTTACTTCTAATGGAGAAGGGTTGAGGCATGTAGTTCAAAGGATTAAAGCATGTGGCCATGGATAAGTTCGTTAGAGGTTTAAATCCCTCCATGCCTATAACCACTTTTTAAAAGAAACGTGAGTTGTTTTGTGCAACAGAGAAAGAGAGAGAAAGGTTCACAAGCAAGTATAAAAGAAAGAATTTCCCCTTTTTAGAATGGCTTTAGTGGCTATACTTACACTAATTTTGTCAATTGTGTTGATGTACCTTTTGATTATGGCATGATATTATTAGATCTAGACATATGGCTATTTTATTTGTTTGCCATATCTTTGGTAGGTGTTTATAGAATTATATGGAACCTTAATATCCATTAGCTTATTAGCCAAATAACAATTAACACATATAATACAACTAGTTATTTCACATGGATTTTTATAACCTCGCTATGTAAAATGGGAGTCTAATTTATAAGCCATACATAAATATATGAAATTTTGTTTTAGTTTGGGACCTAGAAGATGATTCATAAGCATTGCATATTTTTCCTAGAATTGAATGTTATATGTTCATATTGAGATTTAGGCGTAGGCTTATCATGTGAATGCTTGCCTCTCATAAAAGTGACCATCGCATTGGATAGTGTACTTTTACAAGTGAACCAATCATATACCTATACTACCTAATTCTCATGAAAAATATCATCCATTTTATAATCTCTAACAACCATAATCTTATACTATACCATTTCATGCATTTCAATTTTTCATTCTGAATTATGCATGTATCTAATTTTTTATGTCTCTTTATGCTTTGTAGATAATTTTTTTCTTTTCAATCTCTTCATTCCTAGTGAATCAATAAGATCTTCATAATAAAATCATCATCATTATCATCAAGAAAATTTGAATTAGAAGATAGCTTGTTGTTATTTTTTATAAAGCGTATGTTTTCACATCAAATTTGGATTCTTCAATCTTTGAATTGCTTATATTGTCCAATACGGCCTTTGGTGCCTTCTTTGTCTTATGATCCTCTTTCTCACTTTTCTTACTCCTTTCTTATCCTACCACTACTTTTTTTTTATCCATTAAGGTCATCATATGTAACACCAAGTGTGTGTCAAATTTTTTAAGTATTTTCACACATTTACACACTATTTGGTATATTTATATCAAATGAACCAAGAAGGTTTCTCTATTATTTAAAGTATCCAGTCTCTCATCATTGGCATCCAATCATTCTTCTTTAAAATATCCGACAATTTAAAATATTTTCCACTAAAATAATTCTTTAATGCAAGTAATAATTTCAATAAAAACAGGACAATATTAATTGATTGGCTTTCTTGGTTAAAAAGTAATAAAAATTATGTCATGATGATTTTTAATCCAATTTATTAGAAACCTATAAGCAATAAATGATACCCACTTTGTTACCAAATATTAGTCATTAGATGGCACACAAGATGCAGTATATTAAGTGTTTTTACTTTTCCCTATTTAATAACCAGTGAAAGAATTACCTATTATAATGAATGATTATGACAATTTCATATATGATAATCATAAAACAATTACAATAATAATAAGAGTAAGGAGAAAATAGATATAAAAATAATTGATAGTGATTCAACCAAAGCAACCCTTGGCCTACATGCATTATCCAAGTTCTACTTATGAATTCACTATTTTCTTTCTTCAAAGGGTAAGAGGAATGCTCCATACAACATCTTCTTTGTCACAGGTGAAGAAGAGTTACAATTGTCCTACTTTGTCAAGGTAAAGAGAAACCCCTTATAACTCACTTTCAAAGTCAAGATAGATTCTCACAATGTTTTTCCTAGGAAATAATTGTATTTTAAACAATTGCATAATCATATATAACTCAAAACCTCAATTTCTCTCTCATCTTAATGAATTATGGCTCAATATATGTTGTAATGCACATATATACTCTATAGCTTCCTAAGACTCTTAACAAAAATCTTTAGCATGCCAAAAGTTTCCTCCTACAACTTGATTATGTTTTGTTTACACTTAAAACTAACTCAAGTAATTATTAGACACATAAATTAGTCATTACAATAATTAGTTTCAAGATAAGATTAGCTAGCCAATCACTTACATTCAACTGTTCATTTATTGCAGTATAAAATAGTGGGACCTGAGTTATATAAAAAGTATCATCTCAATAACTTACGAAACTCACCATTGTTTAGCCAATCACAACCCTTTGGCTAGTTGTTGGTTCATTAGTTAGCCCATCAATTAGTTAATGGTATAGTCAGTTGCAAACCACCCATTATGTTTCTTTTTAATATTTTTATTTAAGTAACCTAACCAAATCTTTAGACTAGCTAAATTTTTATATAAAAAAACTAATTTGAAATTTTTAATTTTTAATTTTTTTGAAGACAAAATGCATTTCCTTAACAAAATTTTAATTCAAAATCAATTAAATTGTTTTTAAATTTTGTTTAAAGATTAAGTTTCTTTAAACTTTAAAGCAAATTTTCTCTTGAGTATGAAATATTTATGTTTATCCCTCATGTATAAATGATCATGCAATGATTACACTCCTAATTTATTAAAATAACTAAAATAAGTTTTGATATGAACATTTGGCTGGAAAACACCTAAAACCTAAGTATAGGGAATTAGAATCCTAGGATCGTCTTCAAAATCAAGAAAAGAGAACTCAACCCTAATTAAACTAGTTTATTAGAACTAAAGTTATAATGATTTTGATCAAATTACTTTGATAAGAATATATTAAGTTCTTATTAAAAACAAAAATTATCACATAAGTGAAAAAAGATCTCAAATTGCTTTCTATGATGATAATCCATGAGTTACATCAATAAGATAACCTTTAATAGGTATAAAATCCCTAAAAACTAAAGTCTTATAAGGAAAGGATATTCCCCTTTTATCTCTTATCATAATCTAAATAGGAATAAGTAAACAAATCATATAAGGAAAAGGACATCTCCCTTTTATCCCTTATTATATTTTAATTAAGAATAACTAAAAAACTTTGAAAATATCAATTCCTTGTAAAGCTAGCTTCATGCTTTTGGTCTTTGTCCTAGTCATTAGACTTCCAATACCTTATAAAGGATCATAAGAATGACTGAAAAAATGGACTTTTAATTCCTAATAGAGGATCATAAGACTAATTGAAAATAGATGCTAGTGCAAGTTGATATCTATTATTCCCTCCATCCTCAAAAGGATTCATTCCTCGAATTACCTACAACATACAATGATAAATCAATAATGTTAAAAGTAACTCTCACGTTACATAATTACTTTAAAAATCTAGTTTATAGGAGTTGTTAATGATCGTCTTCAAAACTTGAAAAGATAAATCTCTTCTAGGATGCAAATTAGACTCCCTTTGTAAAGGAAACCGCTCCTTATACACATAAACTCAAACCTTATCTCTAGGTTGAGTAGCTCTCATATTACATAATTACTTTAAAAATCTAGTTTATAGGAGTTGTTAATGATCTTCTCCAATACCTGAAAAGATCTATCTCTTCTAGGATGCAACTTAGTCTTCCTTTGTAAAGGAAACCTCTCCTTATACATATAAACCCAAACCCTATCTCTATGTTATAAAATATTCTTTTTGCATCCCTCATTACCTTCCCTTATATAACCTTCATTCTTTTTTATCTTTGTTAGTATGAACCTTGACATGCAAATCATTAACAAAAAATGCCTTATACTTAGCATCCAAATTGGCATGTATGTTAGTAGGCAAAGGAAAGATATTAAAAGGATTTAAAGGATTAAAGTCATACACAACTTAAAAATTAGGATAAAAGGCAATATAATGAATAGAACTGTTATATACAAATTCAACATGTGACAAACATTTCTCCTATTATTTTAAGTTGTTTTGAATGATAACATGTAATAAAGTAGTACGTATCTTATTAACTACTTAAATTTGTCCATCCATTTACGGATGTACAATAGTAGAAAATAAGAGTTTAGTTCATAATTTATTCCATAAATTATGCCAAAATAACTTAAGAATTTAGCATCTTTATTACTTACTATTATTATAGGAAATCTATGCAAATGTATTATTTCTTTAAAAAGCAAATCATCAATATTTATTGCATCATTAGTTTTAGAACATAAAGTAAAATGTGCCATCTTACTAAACCTATCAATAATAACAAATATGTTGTCCTTACTTTGAAACCTAGGAAAACCTAACAAAATCTATAGGTATGTCAATCTAAGGCTGATTAGGTATAGGTACAGTTGTATAGTAACCACCCGACATCAAAATTTGCTTACTTACATAACACACACTTATCCCAAATATATTACACATCATGTTTCATATTACACCAATAAAAATGTTATACTTTATATCTAAAGTATTTTTCACACCAAAATGTCCCATTATACTGCCTTCATGAATATCTGTAACCAACAATATACATAATGAACATGTATGCATAACAATTTATCTTTCTTAAATAAAAACACTATATGCACACTTGGAACATGCACTTTATATGCACTTTATACTTGGTAGAAATCAACGTCATTGACATAAACTTTTTACATAAAACTCAAAACTACATAATTCAATTTTCAATGACATAAGCAATGTATACCTTCTTGACAATGCATCAACTACAATTAAGCAATGTGTACCTTCTTGATAATGCATCAACTATAACATTTTGTTTTCCATTCTTATACTTAAACACATAAAGAAATGTCTTGTTAAACTTTAGCCATTTAATCATATTTTATTAAGCTTACCTTGGGATTTCAAAATTTTCAAACTCTTATAATTAGAATAGATTGTAAGTTCCTTTAGTCATAAATAGTGCTTCCAGGTTTGTAAAGCTCTTATTATTTGATACAAGTACTTGCCATAAGTAGGATAGTTTAAAACTGGCCTATTAAGCTTTTCAATAAAGTAAGCAATCAGTTTAGAATCTTACATCAAAATAATTCCTATAATAATTCTAGATGCATCACATTCAACCTCAAAAGTTTAATCAAAATTAGGCAAACATAACAAAGTTGCATTAGTCAAATTATCTTTCAAGTTACTAAAACTTTCTCTTGCACATCATCCCACTTAAACACAACATTCATTTAGTAATTGAATTTAAACGTGTTAATATATAACTAAACTCTTTCATAAAACTTCTATAAAAACTTGCTAATCCATGAAAAGTCCTTACCTCATTCTCATTTTTAGGAGTAGTAAGGTCCTAATTGCCTTAACCTTATCTTCATCTACAGTTATTCTATGTAAACTTAAAACAAAATATTGAAGTAAACTATAACAATTTTCCAATTAAGTAGACTATAACAATTTTCTAATGAAATAATGCAAAATATGATCCATTAACCTCATAAAGGTGCTAAGTGCATTAGTTAAATCAAATAGCATCAGTCATATTCAGTCATAAAGAAATTTACAAACAACATCAGTTATATTTTGTCATAAAGAAATTTTCATTCATCATCCTCTTTCATGAAAATTTTAAATCAATTTTAGAAAACATACACGAACTATACAATTCTTCAAGCAAATCATCTAATTGAGGAAGAGGATGTCTATACTTTATGGTGATTTTATTGATAGCTTGACAATCAATACACATGAGTTATATTTTATATTTCTTTAGCATCAAAATGACAAGAACCAAACATGGATTAAGACTCTCCCCTACGGATTCCTTTTGCACTAACTTATCCACTTAACTTTGAATCTCTTTTGTCTCTTCAGGATTAGTTCTATAGATTAGTCTTTTAGGGATTGATGAATTAGGAAAGAAGCTTATTTGGTGCTTTATACCTTATAAAGGGGGTAAATTATGTGGAATTTCCTAATATATATATGTGTGTGTGTGTGTGTGTGTGTGTGTGTGTGTGTGTAACTTCCAGTAAAGAAACAACCATAATAAGCAAAGAAGTATTAAGATCGTTAGTTGAAAAATAAACATCCATGGATAAAAGTACAAGTAGTTATTACTTTATTAACATAACACTTTTAATCTTACTACTTCTAGCAAAAGCTCTAGCTCTTTTAGTTTTCTCTCTATTTTACACTCCATACTCTAAATTTTCTTTTTTATTGTGCATTGTTATATCTTTTTTACTTTGTTTGCACACATTTACTTTTTCATCATTCTTTTTCTTTTTTTCAAAAGTTAAATATGATTGAATTAACATTATGAGAAATACAAAACTTGATTGTTTTATAAACCCAGCTCTTTAGTTATGAGCAACCAACCCTTACTATAAATTTTAGCTAATTCAATACACATTGGTTTTAACCAACCTTCATTTGCTGCCTTACACTCCTATTAGGATCTAGAATCCCTTACTTTAATATGCCTTAGGGTGGTTTTCTATTTGATTTACCATCTAGTCTTCATTCCCTATAAGATTTTTTTCTCTCAAGTTATTTCGTTTATTAAACGTTCACTTTTTCTCTCATCTTAACACTCTTTAGCTATCCTAATCTAATCCTCTATGCTTCACACTGTTCAATAGGTGTTGATATAATATTTCAGTTATTCATTAAAAAGTTGTATCTATTCTTCTATCCATTATAAGTATCCTTCCTTTCAAACTACCATAGATGCCACAAGAGTATATAATCATCAGTCATTGATGCTAAACCATAAAGAAACTCATCCTTGAAATTTCTAAGAGAGAGTGCCATTTTAGCTTCTTTATGTTCATTCAACCATTGCAACTTATATAGTTTAGGATGCTTTAATATGGCCAAATTTAGCCTTTCAATCAACAAGTACTAACATCATTAGTATAACTACCACTATTAATAATTATGCTGCATACTTTATTATTCATATGGCATCTAGTATGAAAGATGTGCATATATTAGACCTTATTACCATATTCTTTAAGTTGTATGTTAAGAGCATGTTAAGTAACTGGCACATCTCCATGCATAGATCCCTCAATATTGACATCCTATGATCCTCTAATAATGCCATCTCATCACCATTTGAACTAACAGACTCTATGTCACCATTATATATAACAATCATAGTTTTTTTATTTGAAAATTGAGCAGCAATGTGCCTAAATTTTTAGAACCTAAAACACTTAAACATTATATGACTTAGTAGATATTTTATTTTTTATTTTATGTTTGGAAATAGCAACTAAATACTTCACATTTACATATAATTTAGGTTTTGAAGCAATCTTGATATCCTTTCAATTTGACCTCTACAAAGAGCTAAAAATTGAACCATATGTGGAAGCAACCTTAAACCTCAATTGTCTTTCCAGCTTGATAGCTTTATATAAAGAATCTGTCATTTTCATATATTTTAATTTCATCACTTTAACTCTCTTTATTTAAACCACTAATGAATTTAGTCATAGTCACCTCATGATCCTCCGTTACATTAGTTCTAATCATGACTATCTCCATCTCCTTGTAATAATCCTTCATGGTTATGGAACTAAGTCAACCCTTGCAAATCTGTATATAATTCCTTATAATAATGTCTAATTTTGAATCTCTTATGCGTCATTGCCTTCATCTTTTCCTATGACTGAATAGGTTTCTCACCCTTCCTACTCTTATTGATTACAAGATGATCCCATTAAATACTAGCATAATCCATGAACTTAACTTCTTATAATGTAACCTTCTTTAGTCAAAATAATAATAATAATCAAACACATATTCTACCTTCTGATCCTACTCCAAGTAGAGTTCGGGATCATTCTTCCCTTGAAAGGTAGATATTTTCATCTTAATACTAACTAAATCTCTATTTGTATTAAAAACAACCTTTTTACCCTTTCTAAAACTAGTCTCATCATAATTAGAATCCTCCTCTTCTTCCCCTCCATTGTGTGCTTCCTAGAGGATTTAAGTCTAGATAAAGACTCTAAATTATGCAATCTCATATTTAAAACCTTAAATTTTTCTTGGATAGCATTCATAAATAACTCAAGATTGATTTATGCATTATCTCCACCACCACTCATTTTTAACTTGCAAAGAAAATGTTAGTAACAAACATATTGGCTTTCTTCATTTATTCCCTTATATGTTTATACTTGATTTTAGGTTACTTAATCACTTGTGTTTCCCTCAAATTAGTTTTTTTTAATCTCACCACTCTTGCCTTTTACCACTCAACTTTTCCTTATACGCCCTTCAAGAAGAACTTTGTTAATGGTACTACCAAAACAACAAGCAATGTTGGAGTTTATAATTTTTCTTTAAAAAAGTCAACAAAAAAAAACAAAAGAAATGAAATAGATAAGAAGGGAAAAAGATAAAGTAAAACTAAGGATCCTTTTAAAATAAGAAAAGGATTAGAACACTTTATAACACACTAGAATCCTTCATAACCAAGTTCCGTAGTATTTGATATTTAGATTTTGATTTGCATTTTTGTTATATATTTTTATATTTTTATATTTTATGTATATATGATGTAAACTAAATCAAAACACAAGAGAAAAACGAATGTGAACAACTTATATTGAATAAAAACAAAGTGAATACTAAATTGAAAAGAATTGTAAACAAAAAGAACTGGATAGGATTGATGATGAACCAAACAATCACACATAATAAGTGAAAAAAACAAATACTTAAAGAGTAGATAACATATGATTTCAAAAGTCAAACCTCTAATACTATATAATGCAAACCTTAGGTTGGAAACTACCTAAAATCCTAAATTATAAAGGCTTAGAACTATCGGATCTTCTCAAAATCAAACAATGAGAACTCATCCCTAATCAACCCAACTGATTAGAATCAAATTTATAATGATGTTAATAATCACAAGTTGTGAAAAAATCGTATTAAGTTCTTATGAAAGAAAAAAGAGGAAATTCTCATAAAAGTGAGGAAACCTCTCAAATTATTTTCTTATTACGATGATACATGAAATTACATCAACAAAACAACTTATAGATATAAAATCCCAAAAAACTAGAGAACTATAAGGGAAAAAAGCATTCCCAATTTATTCTTTATCATAATATGATTAGAAATACCTAAATTAGTCATATAAGGAAAATGTCATTTTCTTTTTTTGTCACTTGTCACAATTTGATTAGTAATAACTAAAGAACTTTTTTTTTAAGAAAACCTAATGCAAGCTTCCTTAGCGCTCACGTCTCCTTTGGAGGCTATCCGACAACCGTCGTCGGATGATGGAGAGGGGCGGGCCACGAAGAAAGTGAAACATAGAGATGAGCCACCGTTGACGGGGTATCGAGACAGGCTTGTTTCTGGCGTTGCGGTGGAAACAACCATGGAGGACGTGGCTAATTCAATGAAGATTCGAGT
>JANVCQ010000008.1:27586206-27596277 GCA_025531925.1 Erythroxylum plowmanianum
CGACATGCAATGCTATAAAACTGATGTGAGTTGGAGTGTGGTGTTTGGGGTTATTATTTGGCTACTTTGGAAGCGTCGAAACAGGGTTGTCTTGGGGGATGATTCACAGCCCGCAGCCCTCACTGTTGAAGCTGTTTGCTGTGTTGGTACACAGCAGGCGGTGCAAATTGCAGCTGCTGTGCGTGTCGAGCAAGGGTTACTAGGGACCAGACGTGAGGAGCGGCTGGTGCATTGGTCGACACCGTCGGCAGGAGTATTCAAGCTGAATACCGATGCCTCACTAGCGACTGATGGCATGGCAGCGTATGGCGAAGGGGTTGTGCGCGACAGCCATGGTAATTGGGTAGGCGGCTTTGTGGTTAACATTGGTCGATGTCTGATTCTGAATGCGGAAGTGTGGTCTGTCCTCCATGGACTTGACTATGCTGTGAGTTTAAATTTGAGGCATATTCAAGTTGAATGTGATAATTTGTTAGCCGTTAACATTATTAATGGAGAGTATGCGGTTACTACTTTAGTTGTCGCTTTGATTGCCCGAATACGCAAGCGAATGGAGTCTTTCAAGAGGATTTCAGTTACACATATACATCGGGAGGGAAATTTCGTCGCCGATGCTTTATCCCATCATGCTTATGACTTTAGTCAGGGTTTTCATCCTTTAGCTAGCCCACCGGATGCAGTAAATTCGTGGCTCTTTCATGATGTTATTGGTGTTACTTATGTTCGTTAGTTAGAGGCTTCTTTTCGGGCTTCGCCCGCTTTACCTACCAAAAAAAAAGAACTTTTAAAAAATCCAATTCTTATAAAGCTACCTTCACTTCTTAGGTATTTGCCTTAATCAATAAACCTAAAATTTCTTATGAGGGACTAAAAGAATGGTTGAAAATAGATACAGATGCAAGCTGATCGTTATCAAATTTATAGAAAACATTACAATAATTTATTACATGTTGAGCTACTTATTCCTTCTTATTCTTAGTTTTTCACTTTAGTTTCTTTGAAACTCTCTTCAGTTACCTATATTCACTATTTTGTTTGTTTTATTCATCTTTTGATTGCTCAATTCATTCAATTGACTTCTTTTACTAATTTTGTCTTTCTATTAAACTCCATGTTTCAAATATTGCTTAATTTCATTATAATAGTATTATTAATATCATTAAAGTAAATTCATTAATAATATTATTTTTTATCATTAAAATACATGTAAAGACCTCACTCGATCCCCCAATTATTTTAGAGTCATGTTATATCATAAATATGTTACATGTTTATTTACATCAAATTTGCTACGTATGTTTGTCTTGGAAGTCTTTTTTCGCATGTGTCAAAATTAGAATTGGATTTCCAATGAGCAGGACCTGTTCGTACCTTATTATCCAGACAGCTCCCAAGTGGTTGGTACATAGATCTCTAACCAATCAATGTATAGTATAGTACAGAGGTTCGGAAAACGTTAATTACACCTGATGTTGCCATGATATCAACATCTGGATTTTTGTTATTGATAAGATTAAGGGCTACTGTTGCAGTTCTTAAAAGTGCTAACATATAACGCAAGTCCACAACTACACTACTAAAAATTTTTGACAACTATATAACGAACAAAAGAAAGTATCTATATGCAGAACAGTATTGTAGACAGTAGGCAGTGTAAGAATCCAAGCGTAACAGAAGAAGGTAACGTTGAGAATGTTTCAGACAAACTGGAAGCGCATGAGAAGCCTCACTGAGTTGTATTGCTCTCCCTTGCGATTAAAGAGAGGGACAGCCCTAATGCCTGGTCTTAGCTCGGAGACAGGCAAGCATGTTTGTCCACCAAAATCATCGGAGTCAGTTATGTCATGTTCGTGAACTTCGATTCTAAGTAAAGCCAGTTCAGGAACTCTTAAGGGAAATGTGAACTCTTCACCCCATACAGGTGTCCAGTTGTCCTCAATTACTCTTGTCTTCATCTTTTTTGCATCACCAGGCACTCCTGCTATGGCTACCTGCCATACAAAAGTACTTTGTTTAAGCTCAAGCATCCCAGTAGGTCACTATGTAATCCTATGCTAAATTCTGTGCAAAAATTCCAACTTTACCTTGGTGTAGAAATCTGGTGGGGAACATAAGTCGAACTGTGTTCGTTTAAAATCCATGTCCCATCCGTCTCCCATGTATACTTTGACCTGTCCAGCAATTATAGTAAGTTTAGTGCTGTCTAAATCTGAAAAGGGTAGAAGGACAACAGTTGATGGTGACAAATGCTAACATTCAAAGTTTTCTTCACCGGAAAATCGTTTTTTGGATTAAATGTTTCACCATCCATGAGAAAGTCTGGTTTCTTCACGTACCCACAACCGCCATTCGCCCTAAACATTCCATGCATCAACCAAAGAGACCTACCATATCCCTGTAGTTGATATAGAGAGAGAAGGAGGCCTTAGTAGTAGTAGATGCATCCACAAACCACATGTTATGAGTAAATACGCAACTTCGGTCATCCAATATTAAGTGGAAGGGATTCAGCAATGTTTAGAAACCAATTAAGCCAAAAGCTTGAGGTGTTGGGATAGGTCCAACAATGATCTTATGTATTTTTCCTTCACGCGACTTTACATATAGTATGGACAAGTAAATAAATCAGAAATCCATTAGAAACTAGCGCAGCACAACTTTAATTTAGGATCTTCTGATCACAGAAAGCTCTAGTACCATATCAAGAAACCATTCAACTCAAAAGTTTACTTGTTAACTGAGAATCAGGAGCGGATCATTTTGATAAATATTTGCATATTCTTCTGTTACTTCTAGTATAGTAATTACTTGGATGATATTGAAAAATATATATTTTCATGCCAAGGAAGGTGCAGAATGAACTCTGGAAAGCCACTTTCAGGTTTCTGCACAATCTGGTGGCTACCCCTCAATAATGCAATTTCCTTTAAGTGATGGCATAATAGACTCAAATCTTTACATTTTGGAGCTGATGGGTAAAACTGGACAGATAAATAAAATAATGATGAATTCAGGGGAAAAAATGAAGGGTGAACCGTAACCTGCATATTGAATGCAACCATTTGAGCTCCATGCATCCAGCCAAGTAGAGGCTTGTAGTTGGAAGAGTCAAACCTCATACCTTTGGGATACACTCTTAAAATATTTTTCTGGGTGAATCTGCAGATGGAAATAAGAAGCATTTTCTCAAGTTGTCCAATAACAATATAAACAGACAATGTTCCTTTTTGTCTAATATATGCGACCGCTATTGCAAGGGTATAATATCATCTGAAGTTGGAATACAGCTATACTTACTTGATAACGTCTGTCCCATGATGCTCTGTAGCCTTTTCTAGAGCTAATTCACTCAGACTGAGGCGTCTAACTTTATTGGCTTCAACTTTAAGTGCTTCCTTCAAACCACCCTTGGCATTTCCAGCATGAATGGTAATTAGACGGTTATATTCTGATTCTTGTTGCCCCTCATCACTCTCTTCATGCGTGTCACTACTACTCTGCAAGGAAATTGGTAAAACAAGAAAAGAAAAGGAGAAATTAAAACCTTAGCCTTTAGGCTCTTTACGTTACGAATTTACATAGAGACTAATTGGTAGTTTCATAAATTAACACACCAGATCATCAATATATTGATCGTTTGTAATATCTAATGGTTCCATTCCCCAGGAATCATCGTTAGAATCTTTTTCTGATTTACTTCTTTTGCTTTTGGCAGCTTTGAGCTTCTTATACTCTTTAGGAGGTTTTGAAGAAATAATTATTCTGTACTTCAAATCATCTGGTGAAGGTAAGTCTTCCAAACATTCACATTCAGGACGATACAGCTTCTTCCCAAATATTTCAGTGATCATCTAACAATAAAATAGAATTCCGGTCAGTGAACAGGGATTACAAGTGTAAAAAGACTTGGCTTTTATACATTGAGGAAAACTAAATATCACCTGAGCCACTTTAGCTTGAAGTTCTGGGGTAAGGTGGTCTTCAAGAGTTATTATCACAGGATATGGCGAGGATAAGAAGGCATATTCATCTATGGTTCTCAAGCATGTACGTAGTTCCACTGGAGTTGTCAGGGTCCTGCAGTTGAATGAACATAATGTCACCTAATCCAGGTAAGAGACCGAAGAAGTGAAAGTATTACAGCCCCAAATTAACAAATGCAAGACATAGAAAACTGGCATATATGTGAAAGGTATGAAATCTGCACTTCTTCACCACAGTATTCTATGGCATTGGGGGTCAAATTATGAGTTCATCTTTAATAAATTTCCACATATGATGGGAGATGAAACATTCGAATAACGTGTGATAGTTTTCACCAACAGAAGGAAGAAAAACACGGCACCCACTCCCTCCCATTATCTTCTGTTATCACCCAGATTGCTGGAAAAGTTACGAGATTTGGGAGACCTACTTTGGCTACCTAATCTAATAAATAGAAAATGCAAGGCTGTTTCGGAGAGAAAAATGTGTTAAAACAAAAGAATTTGAATATAACTTGCCTACCTTCCATGTTTTACATGCACCCCGTCTGAGTTGGGCCATAAGTCAAGCTCTATCACTCTTACACCTCTCTTTAATGCCTTCATGATTGGAGTATCACTACAATCACTATTAAGCTGGTTTCCTGTTAGGTACGAATTGTGGCCGGTATATATGAAGTAATGGGACAAGGGTTTTGTCATATCCTGGTGAACCTGAAATGAAGAATTAAAAATGTTGAAAACCACACTTCTCAAACATAGGGAGTTAATGCTTCCCTTCGTCGAGAAAAGACACAAAAAATTGAAGGCCTTGTCCTCTGCTCAGATTAAATTACCGGCAACCATGTTTCTTGAATTCAAAGATGCCAGTAATGGCAGTAAAATTACGGGACAGATGTTATCATGAAAGCAGCTAAAATTCACGAATGTGTATTGATCCTAAGAACCATTAACAGTATAAAGTTCCTAGCCTTACAATCAACGCGTAAATCCGTTGAAACTTAAAAAGTAACAGTTGACCAACCCTTCCTAGTTCACAATCTTCTCACTAGAAAGTAAACAACTCCCTAATGCTTACGATCCTCTCTACAACGTTCTGATAAGGATGACCAGTCTCACAGAACGTGTACAGCAACTACACTTATAAGGCTAAAGACAGCAAATTCAAGAGTCGATCAAACAAGAAAGTAAAATACCTGAATGTTAATGAGAGGGTTGTGATCTGCAGAGAACAAATAAAAAAAGAAATCATCAAGAGTAAGAGCACTCCTCGCAAACCTAGTGACATGGTGTCTCTTGTGCAGAATCTGGTCAACGATCTTTTCCGCCTCTGCGCCGCTATCACCCTGAACCTCCACCAAGAACCGCCGGAGCTGCTCCGTCGTCATATGTGACCCACCTGTAGTATAATCTTTGAATGCCTCTCTAACATCCGGCGGTGGACCCGCCTCCATAACCTTGAACTTCCTGATGAAACATAGGCACATTCTGTAATTGCCCATCTTTTCTAATCTTTCTCTACTCTCTAACTGATTGAAAGACTGTTGCTTTAAAAGTATATATATATTAAAAACAAAAACAAAAGCTTTAAACTTCAGAGGGCATAAGTTTAGAACTGAATTTCATAAAACAGTGTGTGTCTCTCTGTTTTTGGGTAGTTACTTCTGGCTATGGGTGTTCTGTTTTTTACCTCTAAGCTGTCTGTTCTCTCTGACTTTCTGTATAGTGTATACAGTCTTTTTTTTATTTTTTATTTTGTATAATTTCCTTAAAACGCTTTACCTTCCCGCCCTTTCTATCTATAGGAATAATTGAGTATTATAATGGAAGTCTTACCTTATTTTACGCTGAGTTGGGGGTAGCTGTTTAGTCCCCAAAAGCAAGCGTCCACACGTTGAAGCAACTTAATTGCGCTTCTGTTATGCTTATGTAGAACTCGAGGCCGTGCTTGATCGGCATGTAAATATTGCATCATACTCTACATTTTGTACTAAAAGCGACATCTAACCTTGTTTGCTTTGCCCTCCTTTATTTTACATTTAATTTAGTAGATTTTTTAAAATTAAAAGGACATTATTACGATCGATGTTGATGATGCCAATGCCTCGAACTCGATATGATCCATGTGGCTGATAGCATTGACTTGAAGTTTTGGTCATTTTAAGGGTTGAATATTTCATATTTGTGTTATCATAATAGGTACTAGGTACAAGTTTCCCACGTGTTCCTCGTTGAGATGGAGACAATTAATTTGAGCCCAAAATCAATGTGAGAAATTATCCACTGTGGACGACACATTGTAATTGGACAATAGGTAAAGTCATTTATAATATTTTATAGGAATTAAGAAAAGTAAAAAAAGAAATTCCTATTTTATTTTTTATTTTTATAAGAATTAAGAGTAAGTCTTTATAAAAAATAAAAAGAAACAAAATATGAATCATTTTATTGTTCTTTATGATAATTAAGAGTAGATTCTTATCATTTATAAAGAATAAATTGAGAAAAAACAAGATCTTTTTTATTTTTTATTTTTTTTTATGAAAGTAAACCCTGGTGTCCTTTTCTGCCTTACATAAGTTGAACCCTAAGTATAAAATATGTTTCTTTATCTTTGTAGTAAACACAAGACGGGAACAAACATTTGTTTTTCTTAGACAATTAATAAACTCATAATTCAGATGACAATAGAGAGAGAGAGAGAGAGCATTTTTTAACTTCAACAATTGTTTAATTGAGATAGTGTGGTCATATATTAAAATACTCGTCGAGTGGAATGAGATAAGCAGACTTTCTTTCAAAGTAAAAAAGGGGAAGTATGTCCTTACCCGATTTCGTATTAAAAGAACGTGATATCTCTTTACTATCCAACAAATAGAAAAGAACAAATTATTCATGTTTACAATCAATTTTTTACAAGCATAAGCTCTTCTGGATTACCTATAAGATTGAATCATTGGACGACAGTGGTGGCTTTTATGAACTTAGTCTTGAAAGTCACACGTGAGGCAGTAAACTGATGATTCAGTGAACTAATACACAATGACCAGCTACACCGACCATTTTTGGTCTTTTTATATATTAAGATGATTCCACTCCAAAAGCCATACAACTCTTGTCTATTAGTTGATGTTGACCATCATACCCTACATACACACCGAAAGGACATTGGCGCACAGGCAGCATTTACTATTCTTGTCTATTGGTTGATGTTGACCATCATACCCTACATCGCTTAACTACACAGCACACACTCTGCAATAGTCTATTTTTTATCCATGGAATATGAAATAACAAAAAAAAAAGGAAAGACCGGCCGTTCTTTTGATGATTATCACCAATTTTTGTAAGAAAAAACGTGTGTGGTTGCTATTATGTGTTCTTCAATTATACGCACAAAATTCGATGCTAAAGAAGGTTGTCACCTTTTGCTTTTGCTACTCATTTTATTCTCCAGGACTAGGAGAATAAACGACAAATACCAATCAATCATGGATTAAAATTGTCTATGTATTATGTATTCAATATATGTATCTTCAACATTACCTTAACGCTTTGATGCCGTCAGGTCAACCGAATGATGATGGGGTGGCTAATGATATCAAATCGTGCCACCGTCAACAGATAGTTCATCTAATATAAATTATTGTTAACTATGTGCAGAGCTTCGTGGACATTTGGAAACATGCTATATGTTGGGGGTATACTGAGCAATTGGCGGTTATAGGCGCGCTGGGCTGGGATTGCCACAGCTTTTAAAGCTTGTATTGAACAGGAGCCAGCCTGATAAGAAAGCACAAAATTTGGAACAGACAAGTTATAGAAATTTTGTGTTGGGATCTAACTTTTAAAAATAAAATTATTTAATATTTATAATAGGATTAAAACATGAATGTAATAAGCCATAAATTATAAATGCGTACTTTGTTGTATAGCTTTTGTTGTTACGTTTCCTTTAAATCGTTCTTGAATCTAGATAATCACAATCACCGTATCCACGTATGAGTCAAAACTTTAATGTTATCAAACACGAACGGATTAAAAGACTTGTAAGTGAGTTAAGCAACTTTGGATTTTTTTAATAATTTAATTGAAATAAAATTTTAATTTCATTTCATTAAATACTAATTGGATCCAAATAAAATTTAATTTCTTATATTAGTTGTTATTTATAAAGTATTTCATATTTAATCCAAAAGTTTTTCAAATTTTATATTCAATTCTAATTTGATTAAAACATTTTTCTTTCTTTAACTCATTATTTTTGTGTGACTTATTATATCCTTAAATATGTTGACAATAATACAAATTATAACCTTAACTCTTATTAACATTTAGATAAATTAAACTCTTTTAATTAATTTTTATTATCTAATTAAATAATTTATATCTATAGATCAAGATTAACATCTAATAACATATTATGCTTATCTAAATATTTAGCAATGTCAAATTGATTTTGATTAAACTTTTCATGTATGATTTTTCCCTATAATTCAATCATATAATCACACAATATTTCGATTAGATATAAAGCATGTAATTAGTGTCTACTATAATCTCATTAGTTCTTTACCATTAGTAATTGATTATATCAATGATATTTGTAAACTATTTTACAAATTGATATTCCACCTTAACCAAACATTTTTTGAATCAGTATGAATCAAGAATAATGAAACATTATCCATATTACTTTATGATGATGAATCTTATATTGATCACTTAGCTACTTTATATAGTTCATGCTATATCTATTAACTATCAATTGCCTTTAACTAGAATAAGTTGTAAGTGGTATTAAAACATAATTATCCTTATATGAGATACTTTAAAGATCTCAAGTCAAATGATCACTTATATAATCATCGCAATAAAAGTTTCTATAGTAACGTTCTAAGTGGAATTCTCATATAAGATCAATTTAGTGAACTTATTCTTTAACAACCACCCATATGTTTATTTAAATATCTTTGTACTTTTAGTCTATGAGATTGATCTCTTCTCTTTTAAGAAAGAAACATATTGTGTTAGTCTTTTTACACTTTATTAATGTTCATTCTCAATAGAACAATAACTAACAATAACTTAAGTATAATATATAAATACAATATGAATCTCCAAGTTATGATCTCATCACAATTTCACTTGCAATGTATATTCATCCCATGAACTTTATCACATATATTTGAATATGTATAAGATAGAGAAAGTCTTTAAATAATTGTCATCAAACTATAACCAACTAATTGATTGTAAGACATAAACCAGCAATCTTTCACCTGCACCAAGCCAATCGTTAATGTATCTTATACCATATTTGAAAGGACCTATCCCCGAGTTCCCCTTCCGATACCTGAGTAGAGCCCATCGGTGATCCCATAGTAGCCCTCCAATCGATATCTAACTCAATCGAAAGAGTTCTTGCAAATCCAAGCGATTCAACTGTTAAAAAAACTTTCATTTTTAAAAGTTAAAAGTGCGGAAAGTAGTGGGAATTTTTTCCAATTATTTTATTAAAAATTTCGACAGCACAGCCACTATAGTTTGACCTTCCCAAAATTTTCAAAAACCTGCATAACACAATTTAAAACACTTAAAATATTTCATATACGTCTTAACTTCTCAAATAGGACCTCAAGTCCACATCACAAGCAATCACAAACATACAATTCTCAACAAAAACATCACTGAGGATCAAAGCCCTCATAATTCATTAAGAACAAGATATTTACAATTCCACTAATATTCACAAGATCACACTTTTGAACTCTTTCGAAAGTAATTTAAAACATATCACATACATAGCAAAAATAACACAAATACAACAGTACCTGACGATATAACTAATTTTAAAGTGAAGTACCAATTACTACAACACTTGTACACATACCTGAGGTGGCTTGTTTAAAAACATAAAAATGAGGGTGAGTGTAATTAGTTTACAAGAAAATTGAACTTTTCATAACAATTATAACTGCAATATTCCATACAATCGTAAATGTTGGACTCCGATTTTTGAGCGACATTGAGAAAGATTAAGTGAAACTAAATCAGTGGTTTTATATATGTATTGTGAAATAAAAGT
>JANVCQ010000008.1:27601227-27612048 GCA_025531925.1 Erythroxylum plowmanianum
TACACAATTCAACCCCCCCTTCTTGTGCATTTGTATATTGTATAATAAGTCTTGTATTAACGTGTGATTCACTTCATGATGATTCATATTGAGTTACCATTTTCTAGAACAGGTTATAAGTAGTAACATAGCAATTCATATATGAGATACTTCAGAGATCTCAAGTTAAAAGATCAGTTATACAATCATCACAATGAAAATTTTCATAGACATGCAAGTAATGTTTTAAATAAATTCTTATATGGGTTCAATTTGGTAAACTTATTCTCCAATGAACACACACATATTTGTTTAAGTATCTTCATACTTTAGTCTATAAGATTGATTACTTCCTTTATAAGGGAGAAATATAATGTTTTCTACTCTTTTTACACTATATTAATGTCCAATATTAATAAAACAATGAGTAAGAACAATTTATGAATAACATATAAATGCGATATGAATCTTATAATTATGATCTCATCTTAATTTCATTTGTTATATATATTTATCTCATGAACTTTATCATTTACATACAATTATGTATAAGATAAATACTATCTTTAATTAATTATGTCACTAAATTATAACTAATCGATTGTTTCTAAGATATAAACCAATACCAAGATATTATAACAAGTTTAAAAAGAGTGGTAATGAAAATGAGTAATGGTTTGTAACTATGAAAATGTTTGAGGAAACATCCAATGTGTCATTCAAGGACAAAGTTCCCATTGATGACTTGCTGTTAGCCTCTTATATGAGATGCACTATGATGAAGGTAAAGTCAAGTATATCATAGATAATAATAGATTTATAGCTAAGTTTTCTTTATGAAAATGCTTAATGACTAATTTTTTATGGTCATTGGTAATCATTACTACTATAAATAATAAAAATATTTTAATAAAATAGAATATTTTTATTTGGTAATAATAACCACTAATAACTTTTAAAAGCTAGCTATGTACTTAAGTCATTTTCTTTAGGTTATAAGAGAAAAGGTATAAAACATCGTTATTAAACCATTGGATAGTATCATTAGCTACAATATTTTAAACTCTAAAAAATAATAATCTGTGAAACCATATGATCTCTTATAATATCATTGATATGGAAAAACCTGTATACAATTAGATTTGTTAAGGAATTAGATTGCATAAAATATGCAAATGAGCAGTTTATGAATGATTCAAGGTCACTACCTGAGTTCAATAATAACAATTTGAAATCAAGTCTGAAACTAAAATAATGTATACCATTATAACTTGTATTTACTTATTAAGCCTTATCACTTGAGAAATTCAAGTGTATCATAAAATGTATAATTAAAGTAAAAAATAAGAATCCATATCACTAGTCGAGAAAAGTTTGTTCGAATTGATATTAATCCAACCATTAATAAAAAAGATTTAAAAAAACTAGTAAATAATTGCTTATAAAATTATATTTAGTATCTATATTAGTAGTAGATGTATTGATTACACTAGGATCAATTATCCTCAAGCTAAGATGCGTGAAATAACTAACCAAAAGGAACTTAGCCATACATAAACCTCAAATAATCAATAACCACAAAAAATCATAAGCTCTATCGATAACTGGATATGGATAGTGGTAACTAAGTGGCAAAGATGGAGAAACCAAATGATTACCAACACTAATGAGGGCCTTCCATTCTTAAACAACAAAATTTACCATATTATGTAGGATAGAGAGTTAATATTTTTTTTAAAGATTTGTATTCGACACAAGGCTTTAAAATCATGATCGATGTTATTTGCTTTAATGATGTATCTTCCAGTAAAGGTAGGTCCATAAAAATCATAGTTTTAATGCTAAAGAACAAAAAACCAATATATTTAGGTTAGGCTTTGGATCTACATTATAGGTTCGAGTCTGGCCCAAAATCTATTTAACCTTGGACTAAGAGGGGTGGGGCCAATATTTTCACTTTAATAAGTCTTTAAAAATTTTTATTATTAATTTTTTTATAATTTAAAAAATTCATTAAGGAGAAAAGATGTTTAGTTTACAACTATGGAGAGGGACTCTCACTAGTGAAATAAAATGACATAGTTAAACGATACAAAAACTCTGAAAAAATGATGATGTTGAATCCAATTGTGGTAAAATTGAGGCGACATCTTATCAGAAACTAGGGTAAACCCCTCTTAACCTTTCTCGTATCTTCAATCGATTACTCAATTGCGGTAGAAGTCTCTAGAGGCTGTGATACGTCGATGGCGCTGCAATGGCGCTACTATCCATCTGTAGGCTAGAAGAGATTTCTCATCTCAAGTAGGAGATTAGATTCTGTAGATTTATTTGAATCTCCAAAAAGAGTTACAAGCTTCATTTTGAATATCAGGAGACTGGAGGGGGACATCGAGGAGCTTCCTTCTTGAATCTTGACTAGTGAGGTAGTAGATTTAGGGAGGTATGCCAAGATGCTCTAGGATATCTTCAGGTGAGTTAGATTCCCTCTAAATCTTTGTTTCTCTCTTTCTTTCTTGAGTTGATTACTTCAAAATCTGCTTGAGTTGCTTAGGAAATAGCAACGCATGGGTAGCACTATTTTCTTTACTGTATCCTAAATAGAGTGAACCCACAAATGGAAGTCCATGACCTATGAATAAACATTAAGGACTATACTTTCTAAGAGAGAGCTAGTCCTTTGCTACAATGTTTTCCCAACTGGTTTATAATTAGTTGTTCCCTAATATTTGCAATAGAGAGTTCTATAAGAAAGAGTAGGCTATTAGATCTCCCTTTAAAACTTCAATTGTTTCTCTCTTTTCAAATTGTTTGAAGACAAGTTGCAACTGCGACCATAAATATTTCCTTATCATATTTAGAGATATGCAGCATTAATATCTCTTGTAAGATATCTGCGAGACTACAATGACTAATACCAGGGGCACATAGACTAGAGATTCTAATCCACACCTCTTTAATGAAACCACACTCGAAAAAGAGATGATCCTTAGTCTCCTACTCTAGGTTGCAAAGAGTACAATGCTTAGAAGATGATAGGAATTTTAGTTTATCCATAGTGCTAAGTCTATTTAATGTAGCTAGCCAAAGGAAAAAAGAAGGCATTTGGTAGGCCATTTGACTGTTTGGAATAACTAACTTAATTAGACCATTTCCTTTTAGTTTTTGGTTTCTAAGTTTATTTTTAAGTGGGTGGGTTGGGCCCTATTAATCATTCTTTCTCACTCCAAATTATAAAGAGAAGCCTAAAAAGTACATAAACCTAAGCTTTAGATACTTAAACCAAGGTAGATCATAGGAGAAAAATGTCTATTTTAGGCTTTAAACCCAATTTCTATGAATTAAGTGTAATAAAGTAGTTTATTTTTTATTTTGAATTCCTTGTTATATTTAAACTCGATTTTTTTAGTAATCAAATATTTTTTAAAATAATAGATGAAATTTTATTTATATTTTTATTCTTAAAAGTTTAGACCAAATAAGATATTTTCAAATAATTGAATTATATACTTCTTACCTAAATACTCAATACAAGCTCAAACTTAAAAAGGACTATAGTTTATTTTATTATTATTTTTATATGCTCATCAATGTTATAAATATCATACGGGTATTTGTACCAAATTTGGTTTTGGTATAGTATTGTGTCAAAATTGGTCAATATTAGGTAATATTTTAGGTGATTTTTCAAAAATATTAAATGGTCCATGTTTTTTAATTATAAAATAGTACCTTAATATATTATGATATATAATTTATAATTTTACATCAACATTATCTCCATAAATCATAATAATAATAATTTGAAATAACAACAATATTTTTATTTTTATTAATAATACTTTTCATATATTTCACATATAAATAATAACAAATTTTAATATAAAATCATCATATAAATATAAAATTAAGGATAATACAAAATACTTAAAATGTTGCAATTTTATTATATAATAAAATAATTATATCAAAACATCAAATAGAAAAAATCATAAAGTTTCATAACTTCATAAGTATTACAATCATAGTTCATGTTAAGGAACACAACCAACCATAAGGAAAACTTGAAGCAAAAATATTTACAGTTAAAGGTTTTATATTGATATTGCATATATAGAATTTAACATATGCTTCAAATATAAGTGAAATTAAGAAAAAGAGAATAAATAAAAACATGAAATTTCATTTAATCAAATATATGCTTAAATCACATTGGTCCCAATTCTTATTTAACACAAAACTCTCGTTATTGAGAGGAGCCTTATCATCACCATCATTCAACTTCATTTCACCGAATGACGTTTCAAAACTTTTCTATTCAAGATTATCTTTGAATTCACTCTTATCTATGAAACTTGATTTCTCAAAAACCCAATATGCTAAAAGATCAATATAATTAATGCAAACTAGATCTTCAGAATTGCTTATTCTATTAAGAGTCTTAGTAAAAAATAAAATTAGTAAAATAAACTAAAAAAATTGATAATAGGATTATGTCCTCTATTTGTCCATCCATCACACATGATTAAGCACCCATAAATAGCCTAAGTCATTCTTTTTAATCTAAATAACTTTATATGTCATAAATATAGTTGATTAGAAGTTTATCTCTGTAGTTATCAATTAAAGGAGCTTTATCTGGACCATAGGAGGTATTATTAGGCCAATAATAATAAGATTGAGTATCATTAAATGATATACCTTAATATATAGCCTTCTATCCATTTCCATGTCCATATTATGAGTGACATTTTTAGATTATAAGGAACTATAGATTAAAGGTTGAGCTTTAACAGTTGTTCATGGTGTAAAAAAATAAGACATTTGTCTTCTTCTTTTCCTCGCATTAGGTGCAACATTCTCTTTTTATTGGATAAGAATACCACCTTCAACATCCATATATTATCCTGACTAATGTAAAAGGAACTTTCACTACCAAATTCGTAGTTCTTTTCCTTTTGTCTTTCTCATGGTAATACTCTTCAAGCAAAGTATTTTAATTACCATTTCACATTATTACTAACTTTCTTATAAGACTCCACATCACCTTTGATCCAAGTTAAATGCTTCTTTAATTTGGTGACCCCCTTTAAATGCTTGTCACAATACAAACAAATGTTATGGTTCTTCATTCAAAAAACCAATCTAGCATGAACCCAAGCTAGATTGTCAAATCTTTCTGAAGTGCTTGAATTATCAGGAGTACTTGAACTTTACTTTATTTACCCATGGAAATAAATGAAGGGATACATTAAAATTAACTTAATAGCTTCATATCAAAATAAAGTTGTATATAATAATAGGAAGAAATAGAACAACAACAGTTTCTTAACTATAATATGATATACACTTACAAGTGAACTTCATGAACTTATATAAATAATTCCTTTAAAAAATTATGGTTAAGCACATTCTATTTATGAAATTCTCATGTTTCTTAACTCAAACTTCAAATATATACATTAATTACCACACTTTCATAACTATAATCCATTTTGTGTGATTACATAATTCAAACACAAAGTTACAACTATAACTCATTTTGTGTGATTACATAATTCTTTCATAAAGTTAAATATAACCCATTTTGTGTAATAACATAAATCAAACATAAGCTCACAATTATTGTAAAACCCTAAAAGTTTCCTTTCATTGAATATAAATTTTTATGTTCAGTGAATAGTATTTTCAGATGAATAGTAAATTTTTGTAGGAGCCAACCTTGAAATAATGAAAAATATCTAGAATAAATATTAGAGTTTAATGATACTGAAATGGATAAAAAATAAGTCCTATAAGATGGATTTCGAGGGTTCCGAAAGTTTAGGACTAAAATGCCCTTTTTGGAAAGTAATGGGTATTAATGATTTTAAACCCATTTGAAAAATTTTTAAAGCATCCAATCAATAAGTATTGACCCTAATTAGAGTATATCATGGTCAATTCGATGGTAAGATGGTTGCATAATATTTTCAGAATTTAATCCTATTAGTTAATGAATTAAATTCAATAAAGGGTAATTTGGCATTTTAACATGTCATTAAGGATAATTCAGTCATTTTACATGGTGTTAGTGGAAGAATGAGTCATTAAAAGATAACCAATAGGAAGGTGAAGTGTGAAATCCATTAAATGACCATTAAAAAGAATAAAGCAAGACTTTTGTCTTCATTTAAAGAAAAGAGAGAGAAGAAGGGACATTCAGCCAAGGAGGAAGAAGAAGAGTGTAGTTACCATTTTTCATGGTTTTGGAGCATAAATTGGAGAGATCTTGATCAAGTGGAGGTACTCATCAAATACCTAGAGATTGGAAGATAAAATGTTTAAGTTTTCCTAACCTAAATTTCTAGTTTTGGGGCTTTTTAGTGGGATAGATTTATGTAAGATAAATGATGATTTTTGACTTGTCATGGAATAGATAATAAATTTGGAAGCATCTAAGGGATGAATATGACAAGAGAAATAATTATGTTTAGTGAATGTTTGTGTTTGGTTCTCGAATCACTTGAACTAGACATCTTGTTTTGACCATAACTTACCCTACATACATCTAAATTTTGTGATTCCAATTAGAGTTGAAACCTAAGATACATTACTAAATATTCCTAGAAGAAACCTTGACCTATTTTTGGCTTAATCATATTGGAATTTGAGATTGAAAATGGTGATTTGATGATGCCTCTATGTTGGAGCAGCTTGTGATGTTTGGTGCATGTTTCTTGAATTAGAACTTCAAATGGTCTAACTTTTGCTGATATGGAACTAGAGACATAGGAGAACGAATGTTTAGAAGACTCAAAGCCTAATTTGAACATTTGCTATGTACAAAGTAAGGAACAAGTGAAGGTATAGCTTATGGACATAGGCCATAACTATGACTCATAATGCATAATCATGATATGGTGAACTAAATTAAGTGAGATAGTGTTTTGAAGAAATTCATAAGTTAGAATGGGTAAAAATATGATTTTAAGTGGCTTTTGAAGTTAGAATTGGAAACGGAGAACAATAGTTTAACTTTTAGTAGTAAATGGAAATACGATTAGCGTACGTGTTATGCGATTAAATACTAATCTCGAATTTAGTTAAATCAAATTTATAATGTTAATTTCTTATTTCTAAATTTGGAAATAAATGCCTAAGCAAAATGAACTTGTGTGGGTAAAGGAAAGGCATAGATTTGTGAGTATGCTTGGCAATAAAATTGCTTAATAGTGAGTGCATTTTAAATGTATTTTATGAAAATGATTTCTATTTTATCGTGAAGTGAATATTGATTATAAGTTTTATGTAAATAATGTATTATAAGTGAATATTGCTAATATAATTTTATGTTTTAGCAATATATGAATTGAAGTTTGAAAGTTAAATCTTATATAATTTGAGTTTACACTAAGATGATGTTATTGGTGTATAAAAAAAGGAAATGGTTTCTAGCCTATGGTATACTGATAGGTTTTATACATATTATTATACCGGTATATAACGGTTAACCTAGTACAGGTAAGCGATGTAGAATCAATTTTGTAATTAGTGGTTAACTAGTTACAAATAAGTGATGTAAAACCATCTCTGTAACTAGTGATTAACCAGTTGTGGGTAAGCGATGTAGATATGGCTCCATAACTACTGATGTATAATGGTTATCCTAGTGTGGGTAAGTGATGTAGAACCAACTCCATCACTAGTGATTAACCAGTCACGAGTAAGCGTTGCAGAATCAGCCTTGTGACTTTATACCTAAGGGTACTATATGACAAAGAAGTTAGTGATAGGCTATGTAGTGTAAGAAATTTATGATATTTTTAATGCCACCACTATTTATTTGAAAAGTGATTTGAGAAACCTGATTTCAAAAAGCATATATGTTTCATATTAAATATTGAATTATGCAAATTGAGATGAACTTGTTTCTAGGGAGGTTTAAATAGTTAAATATGATCTGAATAGAAATTTTAACACTCACTGAACTCGTTTAGCTCACACTCTATTTTCTGTTTTTAAATGAAACCTTCCAGCTGCACGCTTAAGGGTTTCAGTAGCAGGAATTTCACCTCACGATTAGTGAACTTCATCACATGCTACTATGTAGGCATTTTTTACGTTGTTAATATTTTGGGAACATTTGCATCTTTATGAATATGTTTTGGACTATATTTTATGTAAAGAATGAATGTATATGAATGTTTTAAAGTTAAATGCATAAATATGTCTGAGTTTATTTTTAAGATTATTAAAGTGATTGTTGAGATTGCTTGTGGATGGACTTAAATTCCAAAATTTGTAGTGGGAATTTTGAGATGATTATAGAAGTGTTTTGCACTTTTACAAGACTTTGAAAATTTTGGGGAGGTAAAAATACAATCGTTGTGTTGTTGAAATTTTTAATTAAAATGACTAAAAAACTCCAGTACTTATATCTTTTTAATGTTCAGACTTTTTGGTAAAAAAGGCAATAAGCTTAGCTTCTCGAAAATTTTTCAGATGGATTAGACATCAACTAGAGAGCCACCGCAAGGTATCGGGCAGGCCACCTAGTCATTTCAAGATAAGGGCCTCTCAATTATAACCTATTTTCTATAATTATATGATTTAACCATAACCTCGTATAATCATATAATTCAACCATACAATCACAAATATAACTCATTTCTTGTAATTATGTAGTTTAAACATAAACTCACATCTGTAACATATTTTGTATGATTACACGATTCAACTATAAATTCGTAATTATAATTCATTTTATATGATTACATATTTTAATCATAAAATCATAACTATAACTTATTTTGTATGATATATCATTCATCCATAAACTCACATCTACAACTTAAATTGTGTAATCACATAATTCAACTATAAATTAACTAACTCATTTTGTACATTACAAAATTCAACATATAATATATAACTCAATTTATAATAAAGACCAATATTTGATTCAATATTTCTTAAATTTCAGACCCTCAAATTCTAGAAACCAGACACCACAAAACACATCCAAGTTCCAAACACTACAATTATATATTGAATACTCAAATTCTATAATCCAAACGACACAAAGTCAAAAACACATTTTTTCTTTTGGTACAATGGGAAACTAAAAAGATCTACACAAAATAGCCCCTAATTAGCATAGGCCTCGTCGGTATAAGGCGTCATGCTGATCCCCTCGAAGTTGCTCCTGTATGATCACCGAGGCTTCCTGCATAATATACAAGCCTGGGGGGAACGCTGCTGCTAGAAGAGCCATCCGATCGGCACACTAATTTCCTTCTCGATACACATGCTGGAGATGGACATCCCAGTTTCGTTGCAAAAGTCTTCGTGTACCTGCCACCAACAAAAATCATCAGTTACAACCAACCTAGAAGAAGAGAGGATGTTAATTACCTCAAGGAAATCCACTTTGACAATAACACTTCGGTAACCCATCGCCCACGCCTGAGACAACTCCGAGTGGACGCCCCATAGCTCAGCGGTAGTAGGCGAGCCCCTCCCTATGTTGTGGATGAAGTCACCACACCATTGGTTGTGCCAGTCTCAAATTATGCCCCCGGTTGTAGCTATGTTGGTCTCGTGCATAATAGCCCCATCCGAATTCAGTTTGACCCAATCTTGAGCCGATTTAGACTATCCTACTAGAGTGCCAGCAGGTAGCCCTTAGTGTTGCATGATGCAATTCTCCGCCATTCGCGCTCTCTCAATCCAAGCGACATAGTCCAGCACCACATGTGCATCGGTTGTTGGCCACACAAATCCAGGTTCAAAAATGCTTCGGTTCTGCCATTGCCAGAGGAACCAACAAGCCACCCTAAAAAGCGTAAACCACTCAACCTGAAATTCTTGTTGGTGCCGACTAAGGTTTTGGGCCACCCACTCATCCACCGCATGGTGAAAGAACCCAATATCCCGCCCAATGGAGAGAAATTGACTCCAGAAAGTTTTCACTCGCGGGCAATCCCAGATGACATGCAAGATAGATTCGTCCTGTCCACAGGCGTAACAACGGCCATCCACGGTGAGTTGGCGAGCCACGCGCTATTGATTAGTTAGAAGTTTGCCGTGGACCAAAAGCCAGAAAAAAACTCGAATCCGCTGAGCCCCAGGTCATTTCCAGATAGAGGACCAGAGTCCATTGTGGGCTGCCGTAATGCGACCTTCGATCAACTCGTAGGCAGATGCCACCATAAATCTCCCATGACTGGTGGGCCCCTAAATCATCTTATCGTCCTCAGTGCCCCCAACGTGGGGCCGGTGCTTTGCAAGCTCTAGACAGATCATGGAGGGTAAAAATTGTTGGAACAAATCCCACCGCCAGTTACCAGCTTCATCAACCAAATCAGCCACTGTGGCATAAAGGAGGCTATCCGGGGGAGGAGTAGGAGCCGCTAACAGGAGAGGTCCCCAATCATGAAGCCAGTTATCCAACCAGAAGTGAATGCGCCTGCCATTGCCCAGCTTCCAACGCATACCTTGTTGAACATACTGCCAGGTAGCAGAGATTCCTTTTCAGATGCCCGAAGCTCCGTTCCAGTCGATCCTCGCGTGAAGGGGGTTAGGGCCTAAATGATATTTAGCTGAAACGATTTAGACCTAGAGGGTTATGGGTTGATTGATCAAGGTTCACCAATTTTGTTAGGACCCGATCCGGGAACCGGATCCCAACCGAAAAACGAAAACGGAAATCATAAAACGGAAGCAAAATCATAAGCGGAAGCAAACATCGAATCAAATTGAATCGAATACAAATCGAACGAAGCATTCGAACTGAAACACAAGTATCGACATCCGATAATATACTCTTAGGAAAAAGCGTCGCGTTGGAAACCTAGACTA
>JANVCQ010000008.1:27624118-27648647 GCA_025531925.1 Erythroxylum plowmanianum
TAAGATATTGAATGAAAATGAAAAAGAAAAGAAAAGAAACAATTTGCATGAGGATGAATTTCCAAAAAGGGAAATTAAATTGCTTTGTATGAGTTAGATACATGAATGAGAAAAAAAAAGAAAAAAAAATTTAGACCGATTTCGGATTGTTTTAGTCTTAGGGTTCCAACGTGATAATTTTCTGCGTTTTTTGTTTTCGGATGTTGGAAATGTGTATTTCAGTTCGATTGAACCATTTGTATGCTTTGATTTCGATTTGTTTACCCATTCGATTAGTATTCGTTTTCACTTTCCGATATGCTTTCGCATTTGTATTGCTTTTGATTCCGATTTCTTTTTTTTTCATCCATCTTTGATTTCGTTCAATCCGTTTGATTTGTTTCTGCCGCTTTGTTTTAGGATCCGTTTCTTCGATTCCGCCACTTTGTTTTTCGGTTCGTTATCTATTTTTTTCGGTTGGGGTCCGGTTTCGAGATCGGGTCCCAACAACATTGCATCGACTTAATGTTGAAAAATGTAGGGGATGCTAGGTATATTCCTATTGTTGATGAGACTTTTTGGGAAGTTAGAAAGATGACCAAGTTCATCTATAATTGTGTATGAGTGTTGAATTTAATGAGAAAGGATTTAACTAATGGTAGGAATTTATGTCATCCTGTTGCAACAAATTTTTTATCACTTTAGTCTTTTGTTATCATGAAGAAAGAAATGAGACCAATGTTTACAATGATAAGAGGGTTGCATCTCAACGTGTTAGTTCTAATGTTAGATTGAAGGTTTCCAAAATTATACTTGAAGATACTAAATTTTGGTCCCAATGCCAATTTGATATCCGAGTTTGTGAGCCTTTAGTGAGAGTGTTTCATTTGGATAATAGTGATGAAAAAGTAACAATGAGTTATGTTTTTGATGCCATGGAGAGAGTGAAGGAAGCAATTAAGACCAATATAAAAAAATAGGCTTCTTTGTACATACCTTATATTGCAGTCATCCATGATAAATGAGAAAGACAACTTTACTCTATTATTTATAGCTGGGGCATTTTTTAAATCTTAGTGTTTACTTTAGACCAGGTTTTACAAAGAAAACTGAAGTTAATAGGAGAATACTATTAGCTATTAAAACAGATGTTGCCCATGAGATGATACAAGATATCCTAAGCTCATAAATGGAGCTTTATATGCAGTCTTCTTGGGATTTTGGGATATCAATTGTTATTTGACAAAGAGCAAAACTTTCTATAGGTATTAGCTTTTTTCCTTTTCTTACTTGATGGAAATTAACTCTCACTTTATTTTGTTTACAAAGCTACTTTTGTCATCTACGACTTACAGTTTCTTGGTGAGATCAATTCAAAACTGGTGTTCCAGAATTACAAAGGCTTGAAATTGGAATTTGAAGTCAATGTGTGAGTGCAATAGCTTATGAAAATAATTATGGCATATCTAAATTCATCCATTTTAAGAAAAGGAATATATTAGAGTCAGAGAGATTGAATGACTTAGTCTTCATTCGTTACAAGTTAAAGTCTCGTGCAAGATATCTTATTATCATTATTTATTTAGATATAATTTTTTAATAATTAAGTTTTATTATTTATTAAGACTCTTAATAAGACAAGTAGTTCAGTAGATCCAATTTGCATCGATAATATCGATATGTTAGCGGATTGGATTTTGAGGAATTGAGTTTGATATATGTGAGTGACTTAAAAGATAATCTTGAATGAGAAAATATTGACATATCATTTAGTGCATTGAATTTGAATAATGATGATGATGAGTCTCCTCTCAATAATGAAGATTTTGTACTAAATGATAATTGGGGTCAATGTAGTTATAGCGGATATCCCCTCAATGATCGAATGAAGTTCTAGGATTTTGTTTCTCCTGTTCTTTTAATTTTACTTATATTTAATATATATGTTAAATTCTATATATGCAATGTAATTGTAAATAGTTTTG
This sequence comes from Erythroxylum plowmanianum, assembly GCA_025531925.1. NCBI lineage: Eukaryota > Viridiplantae > Streptophyta > Magnoliopsida > Malpighiales > Erythroxylaceae > Erythroxylum > Erythroxylum plowmanianum. Next base: position 27,626,083 of record JANVCQ010000008.1, read on the forward strand.
CTTCATATTTCATTTCTATATGGTTGTTTCCTCGTGACGAACTTTTTTTGTAAATTGTAATAGTTAGAGAATTAAGGATATTTATTATTCTTTTTATTTGATATTTTGATGTAATTATATGATGAAATTGTAATATTTTAAATATTTTATATTGTTCTTAATTTTATATTTGTATAATGAGTATTTTTTCATATTAATTGTTGTTATTATTTATATGTGAAATATTTGAAAATTATTGTTAATAAAAATAAATAAATTGTTGTTATTTTAAATTTTATTATTATAATTTTTGAGACACGGTTGATATAAAATTATAAAGCATATTGTATACAATATACAGTATAATATACTAATGGCCTATTTTGCAAAATTTAAAAAAAATTGAAGAACTATTTTATAAATTTAAAAAATTGTCCAAAATGAACTAGTATGAGTACAATAATATACTAAAACCTAATCCAGTATTAGGACTGGTATAGTATTCATAAGATTGGTCTAATGGTAAGACAAAAAGTTGAATAGATGGTTCTTAAAATGCCCTAATGCACACCTTCGTTAAGGTCATTTGCAATGATATTTACTCTTACTTGTTGTAAAGCCTGTCTAATTTAACATGCCACCTGCTCCTTGTCAACTTGATGGCATTAAACTGCAAGGGTGAGGCCGAACTGCTCCTTACCCAAATGCTCCATACTTTAACCTCTGACCAATATACATGTGAATTTGTGTACCATGAACCTTCAGGTTAGGCCCAGTTAGCCTAATCCGTTGATTCTGTTAGTTAAATCTAAATAAGCTGGGCTATTCCCTAGAGAAGAAGTGCATTAATTTTTATTTTTTAGTAAGATACTAAAATATCCTAAAGAATTGTTTAAATAAAAAGAAAAAGTAAATTCTAATTAACTCATTCGGTTGAATTACTACTGACAGTTGTTGTGTTGTAAAGTAGCCAATTTAACTGAAAAGTATATTAATGAATAATTTGTATAAAATAAAATATATTTTCCTAGGAATAAACAGTATAAGTGGTTTTATTGTTGTATTTTGAAACACATCTTAATTATTATAAAATAAAATGAAAACTTTACTGAAAAATATAGATGATAATTTTTTTTAGATCTTTGACCAGGGTATCTACTCATAGATCCAGTGAATAATCTCCTTGTTGACTAGAAGGTACCTCATAGAATGGGACAGCTGGTCAAAAAATTTAAGATTGCTCCATACTCAAAGTCAATAATTGAACTCTTGACTTTTAATTAAGGATAGATGAGTCTTTATCCATTTAATCACACCGCTTGGGTTATATAGATGATAATTTAGTAGTAGAGGAACATTGGCCTTATCGGTCTTCTGATACTGTAGATATTTAGATATTTGTAGTGCTCTCTGTCATTTCCACACCTTCGATTTGCTTTATTTTCCGCCGTCCGATCATAGCATTTACTTCATATTGCTACAGCTTCAAGCTTGTATCTGCATCGGGCTACGGTACGGAGTCCCCGGACGAGAACGCTAAATTCTCTCTCTCACTACCTAAGTTTGAAAAGTTGAAGAAAGTCCCTTGTAGAATTGAGAATTGGAGAAGGGGTTGTTCATTGTTGCTCTGCTTCTGTAATTTGTAGCTTTATGTGAGGATAAAGGGCACCAACAAAGGCAAAAAACTTGAGGTTAGGGGACTGCCCTTCCACGAAAATGGCTCCAACGTTATCCCTCAAGCCCTGTATTTCATTTTCAGCTTCTTCAAGTGCTTGGAGGTCCTCTCTCCCTCTTTATCTCATCTTCATAACTTCTTTTGTCTTTTTTGGTCGTCCAATGCCATTTCTCCTTCTGGATTATTGAAGCAAGAGGAAGATGGATTTCGTACACAAGAACTAGCATCGTTTTTTGCCAGTTGTTAATTTGTGCACTTCAAAACTGTAGCAATATGACTTCGGAGGTTGTGAATATTGTAGTAATATGAATTTTCGGTTCCCAGTTGAGTCTTTTTCGTTTTTGGATACTGGAGTGCTGGTTTACTTGTCCATTGTTTTACCGTTGATTGTTGACTTCTGTGTATGGTAAAAGAAAAATGAAGTTTTTAAATTTAATGTCATGGAAACCACCATCACTTTGTACCTCGCTATTAATTATCTTTTCGTATTGGTATTCCATCTTTTCATTTTATCCTTTTCTTCTTCTTTAACAACTTTCTATTGCTTATATTATGTATTCTGCATAATTACAGTACTTGGCCGTTAACTAATTAATGATTATGTCTGTGGTGGATATTTCAGCCAGTCAAAGATGAATGGTAATCTTATCAATGCCAACTTTAATACTAACGGAAGAATGGAGGTACAAGCTAGGTCTATGTTAGCTCCCAGGAAGTTCATGCAGAGGAGAAGGAAAGTTGAAATCTTCAAAGACGCAGCAGATGAAGCAGATCAGAAGAACTGGAGGAGACTGATGATGCAAATTGAGGAGATGGGCTCAGCAGTTTCAGTGCTCAGAAGAGAAAGGATAAAAAATCAGGCTCTTCCTAGGGACCTGGTTTTGGGAATGTTGGTTAGATTTAAGCAGTTAAAGAAATGGGACTTTGTCAGTGAGGTGTGTTGTTCAATAAGTTGCATCCATTTTCTCATTTAAAGTTATGTAGATTAAGGACAGGTGGAAATGCCATAAGCTTTTTAGCTTTGACTAAGCAAAAATCTACTGACCATCATGAAAGCAAGATTTAACTCAAACATTTGATCTGTGATAAAGCAAATCATCATTTGTGGGTAAACCTCTATCCAGCCATTGATATGAAAGTAATTTTCTACCTGTTCTTTCACTCTATTGCTAGATCAAGTACTCTTATTTTTCAACTATTTTCATATTTTTGACGTTCTATATCCATGGAAGATCATATTTTAATTTAACAAGAGATAAATTTTGTTGCTTACTGAATCTGAGTGCCATTTCTTTTTCTACTATTGTGGTATTTCGATGTTTAGAAAGTTCCTTTTTTTTTTTTGGAAAGTAAAAGTATGCGTAAATAAAGATGTTTAGAAAGTTGATACATGCTTTTTATGCTCTTTCTGGTCAGATACTAGAATGGCTTCAGACACAGCATTGGTGGGATTTCAGTGAAATGGACTACCATATGCTTATAACAGCTTATGGGAAACAAGGGGATTTCAACAGGGCTGAGAGTGTTTTAGGCCTTATGAATAAGAAGGGCTATCTGCCTAATGTTATATCCTATACTGCACTCATGGAGGCATACGGGAGAGGAGGTCAATATAATACTGCTGAAGCCATTTTCCGGAGGATGTTATCTTCAGGCCCAGGACCTTCTGCTTTGACATATCAAATAATACTAAAAACGTTTGTTCAGGTACTTTATCTCTTCAAAGATTACATTTTCTGCTGATGGCTTTATGTGACAAAATTTCAGAATTGTATACTTCATTTCAGAGGTCCATCTGCTCCTTTCTGTAACTTGCATTTGATAAAAGTTGGGTTGGGATCTTTGAATTGCTTGCTATTAGGCTTGTGCATTGTGAGAATGAAAGAAACTTCTATGTCATAAAATTATGGACTTCCTTTCTATGTTTCTTTTCTTATGCTGTCATGCTGATGAGAGAATTTGTTTTACTTTAGACCAGAAACATACCAGTTCCCATGATAATGCTATCATTGACATGAATAATGATGGTCTTGGGGTTACTACAGGGAAACAAATTCAAGGAAGCTGAAAAACTTTTTGAAACTCTTCTGAATGAGGAAAAATCACCGCTGAAACCAGATCAGAAAATGTTTCATATGATAATATATATGTATAGAAAAGCTGGAAATTATGGAAAAGCTCGTAAGATTCTGCCACTGATGACCGAGCGTGGAGTACCACAATCTACAGTCACTTATAACAGTTTGATGTCATTTGAAACTAATTACAAGGAGGTGTCAAATATCTATGATCAGGTAAATCTGTAGATTTATCTATGAAAATTATTTCTCATATGGACGACTGAATATGCAAGTAGCTATATTTTAACAAAAATAGAAGAAAAACATATATTTCATTAACTTGTATAACAAAATTATTTGATTGAGGTTCTCTGTGATTTGTTCATATTCTTTCTCATAATGTTTGTAGCTAATAGTAATTGCTTGTATGGTTGACAAAGATTAATGTTTATCGTTTCTGTGACTTGTTTCCTGTGCATGATTAAAAAGTTGCCTCTATTGAGCTAAAGGAATGGAAGTTATTAAGTCTGATTATGGTCTCTTAGCAAAGGGGATTTTGAGAGGTTTAGAAGATGGTGAAACCTTTAGAACCACTTAATTTCAACCCAATAATTTAACATCCATACTAATCATTATTTGTTAAGTTGGTTAATCTTGCTTCTAACTGATTGTATTCACATCAAGATAATTATGTCTATATTTAATAACTTATTGTCTAAATAATCTTGGGATATATCTTTTTGACTAAGTTTGAGATTTGTTGACTTGGGAAGGGATCATGGCTGCGTGGTTGCATGGTTTGTTTAGACGTTGATGTCTCGCAACCTTGTACTGGAAGATGTTGAATGAGTGTAATACTTATTTGTTTATTCAAGTCAAGATATTCTGACTTTTGTTTTGTAATTTTAATTGCTATGATGGTATGAACTACCAACTGAGTTCATGGGAGGAAAATTCTACCTGCCGGTTGGATTACAACCTCATGGCTGTGGGAATGTGTGTTACTGTTACCACCTTAAAAATGCTAAAGGAGTCTCTCCAAATGCTTTGAGGACTTGAGCTTTTATAGTACTTGTCGTTGTGCTGCCTTCTCTTAATATCTTGTTTATATAAATCTGTCAGATTTTGAAGTAAATGTGTGATTCTAGATGCAAAGATCTGGTCTTAGGCCTGATGTTGTTAGCTACGCGCTTCTCATTAATGCATATGGAAAAGCCCGGAGGGAAGAAGAAGCTTTAGCCGTTTTTGAGTCAATGCTTGATGCTGGTGTGAGGTATGTGAATGTGTATATATATATTACACAATAAAATTAAATTTAAGAACAATTACTATCTTTATAACTAAAGTCAATGCAAGTTGGACTTGTCACTTATCAAATACATGTTCGAGTGTCATTAATTAGGGTTCCACTCTTCATAATATGCCCAAGTTCAGCAAAAGTAAATTGCACTTTCATACAGATCTATTTGTTTTCTATGCATTGGACAACTAATTATTTGTGTTTCATAAGCTCTGACTTCGTATAGAAATGTGCCATATCCATGCAAAACACTTAAGCCAATATAAAAGAGCTTAATAAAAGATAACAGACTCCTTTTTGGTAACTAATGAAAACTATTTTCTCTAAAACAATCAGTAATGATACTGCAACAAGTCAACATGGTATTTCTCTAAAGACAAATTTTCTACCATCTGGCTAGATTCTTTCAATGCATATATTAACAACATTTGAATACAAATCCTATGAAATCAATCAAATAGAGCCTGGTAACTTCTGTTGTATTTGCTTGCATGAAAAGATGAGAAAGGGAAGCAAAAGAAATGAAAAATCACTGTAACTCAATAAACTTGATTATCCTTTTGTTTGGATCCATGTCTGCTGCTTCCTATATTAGATTGACATTTCGTTGTTCTTAATTTTGGTCTAATACACCCCTTTCAATTCAGTTGAAGTCAACATAAGATATCTGACAGCTAGACATTGTAAATTGAACTCCCTGACTAGGATTGTACTTATGGAAGGTTATTTTGTCCTTTTGTTCCTTCTCTTCAGACCAACCCACAAAGCCTATAATATTTTGCTTGATGCATTTTCCATATCTGGAATGGTGGAACAAGCTCGTATAGTGTTCAAAAGCATGAGAAGAGATAGGTAAACATTTTACTCTCATCACGACTACTTGCCAGTTGAACTTTGTTGTGTTGCCTTTGTTTTGGCAAATACATTTAGTCACAGGGACATTATCAGAAGTTCCTCTTATGACTCTTAAATGTGTTGACCAAAGAAGTAACAAAAGCAGAAGAATAAGAAATCAATACTACTTCGATTTAACTCCTATATTTAAATTGTAGTTTTCTATAATACAAAATATTGAGATAAGAAACAGTTTGCATCTTAAAAGTTGAAGGCATTATGATCTCCTATGAAAATTTTAATTTATATTTCTAGGTTAGTTTCTAATAAGTACAAAAGTTTGTCTTTTCCTCTTTATGCGGACCCAGGTTTAAAAGCTTGATTTGTAGTTTGCTAAAGCACTTTCTGTGAGTTGAATGTGAGATCCTTAAATTGTGTGACCCACAAAATAGGAGACCAAAGGGAAAAGTTTCTTTTGACAGATGAATGTTAATCTTTCCATTTGGAGCTAATATTCAACAATCACTTTCATTCTTTGCAGATGCACCCCTGATGTTTGCTCTTACACAACAATGCTGTCAGCATATGTGAATGCATCTGACATGGAAGGTGCTGAAAAATTCTTCAGACGACTGAAACATGACGGACTGGAGCCAAATGTTGTGACCTATGGGACGTTGATCAAGGGTTATGCTAATGTAAACAATCTTGAGAAGATGATGGAGACATGCGAGAAAATGCAGTCCAGTGGTATCAAAGCAAATCAAACTATTTTCACGACCATAATGGACGCATATGGTAGAAACAAGGATTTTGGTTGTGCGGTTTCCTGGTACAAGGAAATGGAGAATAATGGTATTTCTCCTGATCAGAAGGCAAATAACATACTTATGTCTTTGGCTAGAACGGAGGAAGAACGACAGGAAGCTAGTCAACTAGTGGGGCTGGGGCATGTAGGTGTAGGAGGCATTAGTCTTGCTGATAAAGATTATGATGACAGTGACGATGAAGAAGAGGGTGCCGAAGAAATTATTTCTTGTAATGGGCAGATGGAAGATTTGTTAGTGTTCAATGTTGACAGACGACAAAACTGGGAAGGCCTACAGAGTCTTAACGGCATTGATTTGTAGTTATTGTTACTGTACATGGGAAAAGTAATACCATATTTACTAGTCCAAAGTTTTGGTTTTATAACTTAAAAACATTCCTATTCGTTTTAGAGAAGGAATGACTGTTAAATCTTTAGAAGTGTGAAGGTTGAAAAGCCTTGTGGTTGTACACAGGTGATATGCCCGGAAGAACGAGCCTGGGGGGCAGACTTGGAGGTTGCTTGGTGTTACTCCCAAATTTGCGGGAACAGCTACTTGTGAGTGTTTGGTTGTTACTCTCAAACAACTAAACCGTTTAGGTGCCCGTGGATTCTAATTTTATTTTTAAAATTTTAAAAAGTTCTTTTTGTTTTTTCTTAATTTTTTTAAATGATGAAAACTATAAAATTGTTTTCTATAATTTGTTTTATTATTAAATATATATTGTTTATTATTAATAAGAATTTCCAATAATTTTATTTTTAAATATCAATTTTCAAATAAAACAATTTTAATATAATTATATTAAATATCTTTATAATATGTGAAATTTTCAAATAAAATTTGTTTTAATAATTTAAAAATATGTAAAAATAAAATTATTTATTTTAATAAACAATAATAATTTTTTACTTATAGGCTTGGTCGGAGTACTCTTATATGGTTCTTTTTTGGTTTGTATATTTATTTTACCTTTTTGCTTGGTTGGAGTTACTCTTATATTGTTAATTTTTGACATGTTTTACACGTATGTTATTTTGTATTGTAATTATTATTATTATTTATTTATTTTTATATAGTTATTTTTATTATGTTTATATGCAGATCAATTTATAATTTTGAAGTATCTTCATGACACATTGTATGTGGGTTTATCGAAAACCTCTTTATTAGGTATGGATAAGATTGTATACTATTGGATATTCCTAGACCTTGCATCTTAGTAGGACTGTCACAGTATGTTGTTATTGTTGTAATTTTTATTGATAATTTATCAATAAATATTATATAAAAATTAAAATAAAATTAATTATTAATCATTAGGTTAATGATTGACTAGTATAGGTTAAAGTTGTTAAATTTGATATGTCGTGAGATTGTTGTAACATTAGCTAATATATTGGTCGACCAATATGTCATATTAGTCAATCTGTAGTATCCTAGTTCGATGATTATACTGTGTAATGTGTTGTACATGTATTTTATAGAGTATGCTCTATTTATGGTTACTAGAGTAATTAAAGAATTTAAATGTATTATTGAGGTTATAACGAAGATCATAGATAGATTAGTGACGATTTTGGAGTTGATCGAAAATTTCTCAGAAAATTTTCGAAAACCAAAAAAGCCACAGAATGAGTCCGAATGAGTTGTAAAAGCCCCGAAATGTTCTTTGGAGATTTAGGCAATACTTTTGAATGAAATTCGGACAATTTTGGTGACATTTAATGGTTCTGGATTCAATATGAAAATTTTTCTGGGCAATCGAAAAGTTACCGAATAATTTCAAAATACAATGAAAAGTTCCATAATTAGGATTGGAGTCCATAGGAGTTGAAACGGATCAAAACGGAAGTTATTTGAATAGAGTTTGAGTAATATGAAATTATTGGACTAAAATGCCCTTTTTGGAAAATAATAGGTATTGATATTTTTAAACCCATTCAAAATTTTTACAAGCATCCAATCATGACCTTAATTAGAGTATTTCATGGCCAATTTGAAAATAAGACAGTTGTGGAATGTTTTGGGGATTTAATTCGATTAGTTGATCAATTAAATGCATTAAAGGGCGATTTGGTCTTTTTATAATAATTAAGGGCAATTTGGTCTTTTTACAAGATATTAACGGATTGATGAGTCATTAGAGATGACCAATAAGATGATGACATGTGTTTGATGAGTCATTAGTGATGACAAATAAGAAGGTGACATGTGTAATCAATTAAATGAGCATAAAAAGCAAAACTTAAGAAATTTTGCTTCATTCTTTCAACATAAACAAGAGAGTGATGAGAGAGTAACGTGAGAAACAAAAGCAGAAAGGGAAAAGAAGAGAAGCCAAGGGTGAACATCGGTCAAGGAGAGAGGGAGAAGAGTGTAGTCATTTTTTATGGTGAGTTGGAGAAATCTTAAAGTATTCACCAAATACTCAAAAGATTGGAGGAAAAAGTGGTAAGTTTCTTAGCTTAAACTTCTAATTTTTATGGGTTTTCTTGAGTGAGATGGATATGTTTAAGATCAATGTTGTCTTGATATTACTTTGATGTTTCTTTGTATAGAATTAGGTGAATATGACAAGAGAGAAATGTGTAATGGGATTCTGTCTTAGGTTAACTTGAACTAGTCCCAAATTGAAGATGAAACCTAAGACATATTACTAAAAATTTCTAGAAGAAACCTAGACCTAATTCGAGATTAATGATATTGAAATTTGAGATTTAACATGGTACTACCCCTGTGTTGAAACAGCTTGTGATATTTGGTACATTTCTCATGATTTATAAGTTGAAATAGCATGATTCTTGATTATATAGAAACTAAAGACACTGGTTAAAAATGTCTAGAAGACCTCAAAGCCTAATTTGAATGTTTTCTATGTGATAAGTAAGGGATAAGTGAAGGTATAGATTCTGGACATAGGTCATAACTGTGACTCTTTATGCATGATCATGATATGGTGAATTAAATTAGGTGAGATTGTGTTTTGAAGAAATTAGTAAGTTAGAATGAGTAAAATATGATATTTAAGTGACTTTTGAAGTTATATTTAGAAATGGAGACTAATAAGTTAGCTTATGAAAGTAAGCAGAAATATGATTAGCATGCTTGTTACATGATTAGATACAAATCTAAAATTCGGTTAAACCTAATATATAGTTTTTAATGCTTATTTGCTAATTTGGAAATAAATGCCTAAGCGAAATGTGCTTTATGTAGGTAAAGGAGAGGCACAGAACGCCTGAGTGTGCTTAGCGACAAATGTGCAAAATTGTGCATGTGTTTTAATTATTTTATATGACTAAATAATTTGTAAAAGAATTAATGACATATGAGTGTTCTTTAGATTGAGTTTATACAAATGGTTTGCATTGACCATGAAATTAATATTTATACTGAATTTTATGCAAATGCTATTTTACAAGTGAATACTGCTAGCATAAGTGTATTCTTTGGAAATATGTGGGTTTTAATTTGAAAGTTAAATTTTATATGATTAGGAGTTGCTTTTGCTTATGGTACATCTATAGGCTTTATACATGTTAATATACCGGTATATTTATGGTAGTTAACCTATTAAGGGTAAGCGATGCAGAACTAACTCCATAAATAGTGGTTAATTAGTCAAGGGTAAGCGATGTAGAACTAGCTCTGTGACTTGTTACTGGTAAGAGATGCAGAACCAACTTCGTAACTACTAGTTCATAGAGTTCAACCTATTACGAGTAAGTGATGTAGAACCAACTCAGTAAATAGTGGTTAACCATTCACGGGTAAGCGATGCAGAACTAACTCCGTGATTTTATGTCTAGTGTACCATATGGTAAAGAAACAAGTGGTAGGCTATGTTGAGTAAGGAAAGTCATAGAAATAGTAATTTTGCCACTACTTATTTTAAAAGTGATTTGAGAGGTACCATATGGTACCGATTCTAGTGGTTGACTTATTTTTCAGTATTAAAGTTTTTAGAAAATTTATTGTCACTACTGCTTATTGTTTAAGGAAAAAGTAAAATGGAAAATAGAAACTTTTATATTATGAGTTTAATTTCAAAAAGCATTTCGAAATAGTATTTCAAAAAAACTGAAATTATGTTTTATGAAATGTTATGTTATTTCTAGATTTGATGATGCACGAATAAATTGTTATGGAAAATGTTTTACCATAAGCTTTATGATTGTATGGAATATTTTAGTTATTTTGTTATAAAAAGTTAACTTATAGTAAACGTATTACACTCATTGAGCTCATTTAGCTCACCCTTACTTTTATGTTTTTAAACAACCCACCCCAGGAATGTGTACAGGTGCTACAATAATTGGGATTTCATCACAAGATTAGTAGTATCGTCTGGTGCCACTATGCTTGTGTCACTTTGATATATACATTTGTGTAAATAATGGATATTTATAAAAGATTTTAAATGAAATGCTTGAATAAGTTTTAGCTTTAAAAAGTTTATTGTAGTGATTTTGATAATTATTGGTTTAGGGTTGCTTGTGAGTGGACTTGAAGTCCATAATTTGTAGTTGAAAAATTTGTGTGAACATAGAAGTGTTTTAAAATGTGTTATGCAGGTTTTTGAAATTTGGGAATCTTAGAAAAGTAGTCGTTATGTTGCCGAAATTTTTAACAAAACGTTTTGAAAAGAAAAAGTTCCCACTATTTTTTGTGCTTGTAAATGTTAAAGTATAAAAGGTTTTTAATAATTAAATGATTTGACTTTGTAAGTAGTCGTTGCAATAGCTAATTCTTGGCTTTAACAAATAGGAAGGGTCCCAAAACACTATAAATAGGTGTTTTTTTTAATTTTTAGTATTAATAAGCATTGTGAATATTTTACATATATTTCTAAGTGTTTTTCAATTGTTTGAGCACTATTATCTCGTATATGAGCAAGTGAGCCTTATTGGAGTCATCAAGTAATAAAGTGAGTTATTTTCAATTGTAAAATTTATTTGGGGAACTATATTATTGTATATGGGGGTGATTCAAGTGGGATTGAGATATCTCTTCATCTTGGAAAAATATTATAAAGGTTCTTTTCTCTAGAAAAAATTATACAAAGTTTGTTGTTCACCTTGAAAAAAAATTATAGTGGAATTTGAAAAAAAATCTTAGGAAGGAGTGGACGCAAGCAGGGTTGTTTACTAAAACATTATAGATTACTTTGCATTCTCTCTTTCCTATCTTCTTTAAATTATTATTCAATTGTTTGGTTAATTTATATTAAGCAAAATTTCACCCATATTTATTTCACTTTCTGATCGCTTTTTTAGGCCGGTTTGGCGGAGCGTGAGCAAGTTCAGGATTTGCTATCACTTTCAACTTGGGGAGAAAGAGATGTTAGGTGGGTAGCTTTCTTGGCCCAAGCAAGAGTTGCAAGTGGTCAGTTGTCAGATGCCACCGATTCATCATTCTATTCTTAGCTGATTCAGCTTCTGGCCACTTATCTTCTATACACATGTTTATTTGATCTTTAACTGGCCCGTCTTTTATTTCTATAATTGCATCCCTTTAACTTCCTGAAGTAAGCCCAACCCATTCTAGACATTGAGAAGAGAAGGATAAAATAATTCCTGAGATTATTAGTTGGTGTGTTAGCGCTTTAGTTTGAAATAAGGAAATTGAGGCCTTTACTGGACAACAGGACTTTCATTTGTATTGGAGGTTGGGAATTACTATTTGATTATGACTACACCGACATCACAAATGTCAAATCTCATAGACTGGGAAACAAGCAAGTTTGACTATAGTTACAAGTCATCTATTATTGTGCTTTGGAATTAGGGGAAGCTTTGCTTCAACAAGTATCAGCTTTTTGGAAAAGCTTCAAACAAAGAGGTTAGGCGAAAATCTCATTCTCCCACAGTTAGGTTAAGGAGCTACCCTTGTCTAACTAGACTTGGGGAATAGGCAAGTCAGCCATTACGTGAAAGACATTCTATAAATATGGGTGAAATTTTGCTTAATTTAAATTAATCAAACAATTGAATAATAATTTAAAGAAGATAGGAAAGAGAGAATGCAAAGTAATCTATAGTGTTTTAGTAAATAACCATGGTTGCATCCACTCCTTCCCAAGACTCTTTTTCAAATTCCACTATAATTTTTTTTCAAGGTGAAGAATAAAATTTTTATAATTTTTTTCCAGAGAAAAGAACCCTTTACAATCTTTTTCGAAGAGAGCAAAGTAAGAACGCTAACACATCAATATGAACTATTTTAAATGAAGCATGAATGTAACATGTATACTAGATTTATTGATATTATTAATTATCTCAAAGGTCTTGGAAAGACCTATACTAATGTTGAAATGGTAGAAAAGTTATTTAAGTAACTTTTAAAGCCACAGGAAACTAAAGTGATAGCCATACAAGAAATCAAGGATCTAACGTCAATACCATTGGAGGAACATATTGGATCTCTCCTCACACACAAAATGAGACTCTAAGAAATAAAAGAAGAAATGATGCTCCCAATAAAAAAAGAATTTAGTGTTTACAGCCTCAAGGGAAGAATTGAGTAAAGAGGAAGAGATATCAACTAATAAAAGTGATGAAGAAGATATTTCCTTAATCATTAGAAAATTTAACAAATTCTCTAAAAGAAAGGACTTTAAAAAAGGTAAAAATAATTTGAAATATAAATCCTCTAATGTTGTTTGCTTTGAATGTAGAAAAACTGACCATATAAAGTAATAATTTCCTTTACTTAAAAATAATGAGAAGTACGAAAGAAACTATACCAACAAGAAGAAAGAAAAGAAGAAAGCACTTAAAGCCTTAACTAGGGATGACACAAGTATTTTGGAAGTAAGCAATCGGAAAAAGTGATAGCTCACATATGCTTTAATGGTATGGGTGATGATGGGGTAAAATCCAGCCTGGACTTGTATAATAGTAATATTGATTTGGCATATAATGAATTACTTAAAAAGTTTAGAAATCCTGAGTAAGAAAAGGAAGAAATCATCTTCCAGAAGTTTAAAGATAAGTTAGATGCATGCATGAAAGAGAATGAAAAGATAAAAAGTGAATTACATATCATTAAAGCACTAAAAATATTATCGTTACTGATAATCATGACTTAGACATATTAAGGTATAATATTGAGACATTTTAAAAGGAGGTAGGTTCTTCAAAAACTCATTATCTAAATTTACTAAAGCAAGTGAAAAATTAGAAAATATGTTAGGAGCTCAAAAGAATTCCAATGAAAGGCATGGAATAAGATATAGCCATGGAAGTGAAGATAATTCTAAAAACACATTTGTCAACAAAAAATATTTGTATAGTGAAGAACTATTGTCTAATAACACAAATGAGTATGGACCATTTACATCTAAATATGTACATACACATACCACATCCACTAGGACTAATTCTAAAAGCAAGCATTATGCTTTCATATATGGCTCATAACCAAGACATAAAGTTCAATACTATTAAGGGAAGAATAAGCATAACTTCTATGATAACAAGTAAACTCACTCACACCCTTTTAGGCCTAAAAAATATACATCAAGCTTTCATTCATAGTAGACATAATACATATAATCATGATAGCTCATTTCACTACTTCAGAAAACCAACACCTTTAATGTCTAAAGGAAATTTCCTCATTATGAATACACACATAGTAATGGATTCAAGCATCATTTTCACTTATATAGCATGCTATGTCATCTTTGTGGTAAGTTTGGATGTGTTGATAGATTTTGTCTACTCAAACAAGTAATAAAACCTTTAAAAGTGTGGGTTGAAAAGAAGAAGCCTTATAATTAAGAAGCTAAGCTCATTTAGGTTCTTAGAACACATTGATTAGCTTGTTTTATAGGTTTCAAAAAGAAAAAAACGACAAGAAGTAGAGATGGTTTTCATTGAATTAAATATTATTTTGTGAAGAATATCTAAGAAAGTCTTGAAAAATTTCATATAGAGTGTGGAAAAATTAGTCCTTAAAGTGAACAAGAATGATCATCAAAGCTCTTTAAAAGAGTCAATTGTTGAACCAAGTAAGGGAAATGAAAAGGATGAGATGCTTTCAATAGATAGAAAATTCAATAATAATCTTCATAGAAAATTCAATCATAATCTTCATTCAAATCATATCATAAGTAATATTCAACAAGAGTCAACTATTAATTCTTACTTTAAAATTTGTCATATATTACACTTATTTATCAATTTGAGTATAAATTTTTAGTGATGAATGTTTAAGTTTGCACTATGATTTCTTTTTTAACATTCCTTTGGTATATTGTGGAACTAAACTTAGATATTATGTGTAAATAGGGATATTGAGTTAAAATTGTTTAATATACTAAATGAATTGAGATGCAGTTCCATTAAACTAATGAATGATATTATTAGGAAAGGATTGGATATGATTATGAATATTTAAAAGTCTCATTTAATGATTATAATAGTTCTTGATTGATATTCCCATTCTTTATTAAGTGTTTTGAAGTTTTAATTTGAATTTCAAAGTTGTTTCTCTAGTTATTTGATTAACTAATCGACCAATGTCCTCAAAATTAACCCCCCTTTTTGGTTTCCAATGAGTTTGTTAATTATTCAGTAATTTTTTGGTCACGTATTTTGATATATTTCTCAACTAATTGCCTCTTTTAGACTGCCAATGTCCCTTTATCTGACATTTATTAGTTAACCAAAGTCCTTATATCTAACATTCCTTTTGCTTTCTGGTGAGTTTACTAGCACCTTGATTGCTAATTTGGAAGAGATTTAAACATATTGGTTGACTATTGTCTTCATTGTTCAACTATTGTCACTTCACCTGAGTAGTATTTTTTTTTCTAGTGAGTCTGTAAAGAGTTTGATCACTCCTGTAATTAAATAATGTCCCTTTTCTTAGAAACTTTTCCTTCTAGTGAGTTTGTAAGTAGATTGATTGTATATACTAGTTAACTACACCAGTCATCGGTTAAACTGTATGACTATGAATATTCAACATTGTTTCATCTATCTAATATGAAACAAGCACTGGTCAACTAGTCTTCATGTTCTAAGAGATTTCTCCTTCTCTTTTTTATTTTTCTTGCTTATGCCTCTAAAATTCCTAGGTAACTCACTCTTTTCTTTAGAAAATGTTACCCCTCATCCCAATTAACTACCTTATCTTCAATTTTTTCTTTCCCCTTAATGTTAAAGATCATTAACAATGACATTATCTTTGGATAAATCCTTAAACTTTAGGTTTATTCTTAAAAAATAATATTTAGATATTTGAATTTTTCTTTGTAAATTATATGATTAAAATTTAGGAATTTTCTAAATTTATCTTAATTAGGAATTATCTTTTCAAATTGATACTTTTATAGTTAATTTATAAAAAGAGTTAAGGTTGTTTCATTTTCAATTATTTTGATACATGTTTAATTTTTTCAATTTCATTATTTTGTGTTTTTTTTGTATTTTTATTTTTTTAATTTTGGGGGTTATCAAATTATATAGTTTTAATTGTTTGTTAGATATATTCATTACAATTCCCCTTAATGTTGTCAAAACTTGCCCTTATTTATTTAATTTAATTTTTAAGCTTAGGCAAAATATTGAAATTAGAAAATTTTCAAAATTAGACGCAATATATATTTCTTCCAAACTTGAGTAATGACTTTAACTCTGTAAATGTTCAATAGCCTTCTTTCTCAAATAAGCTTACCAATCTTAATCAAATTTGTATTAAAATTTTAACTAAATTATCTTGATGCATGATACTTTATATGTTGCATTTATGGATAAATGATTTCCTTTTGTAGGATTTCCAAGAGGGAGAGAAAGAGTAGTTTTATTAGATCCAGGGGGAGTGATAAAATTTAGTGGGGATATTGAATATTTATTTTGCTCTTGATATTGAATATATTCTTGATATTGTATTATATTTTATGTATGAAGTAAAGGGGAACCAATCTTTATCTTGATAGTTATTTGTGTAGTTAATTTCATTATTGTTCTTTAATATCATAAGAATTTTATCGTCATAAAAAAGGGGAGATTGTTAAACCAATGGAGGTTTCAATCGATATTTTAATGATGTCAAAATATAATTACTATTACTAAGTTTATTATTTTTATGAAAAGAAATATAAGATCAAAATTAAGTTATAAACTTAAGAAGAAAGCTTATGTATGAAGTTAATAAAGGGAAGTTAAAATTTACAACTGTTGAAATGAAGATGAAACTAAGAAATAAAGAAGATAAAGGCTTATCAAGGTCATTCTTTAGTTTGTAATGTTGATTATAATCTCAAGTAATAATTTTGATGTTTTAAAAGGTTTACCGTGCATAAACATTTCACTTCACTTTATTGCATGAGTCTTTACATTCATCAAGAGGCATTGAAGCTTTTGGTTTTAATAGAAAGGCCTCTTAATCTATAAATAGACTTTAAAGAACATTTTGGGAAGTCTTTAAATCATAATTGCTTAAAATAAATTGATTTTGAATATTTGAAGTTATTAAAATCATATTTTTTTGATTGATTGGTAAACCTATATGGGTTAGTGATCAACCAATATAGGTTAAAGTTATTAAATTTAATGTAACATAAATTTGTTGTAATATTGGTTAACATATTGGGAGGATTATAGGACAAAAGTAAATCCACTTGGTTTCAGACTTGGTACAACCTAAGATTATCATTCTCGTTGGTTTGTACAATCAAAACATTATTTTGACGGACTATAAGAAGATCAAAAATAAGAAAATTCCATAGCTATGAACTTTTTTTCCACCCTGATTTTTTGACTCCTATGTGACATTCTTCATATTCTTCATATAATTCATATAATGATAGAATTTTTTAATAAAATAGTTATATGGCAAGTTAGTCTTTTTATGAGATAACCTCGTCTGCGAGCTCGAGGTTTTAGTTTTTTTTTAATCATAGTCCCTTCGTTAACTTCGGCTTTGCTAATGACTAAATCGGCTTTGTTGAAATTCATATTATGACTAGCATTTGCTACTGTAGAATAAACCAATTTTAAAATGGGATAACATGTTCGATACGACATGAGTTCGAGTATCATAAGTGCTTTTTCCTAGGAGTGTCCACAAATTTGATCAATTACTCTTCGCGCTTTGTGAGGGAACATTCATATATGTTTACCTAAAGCGGATACTTTTGTATATGGGCCCTTTTTCTTTTTTATCATAAAAAACCTCGTATTAATGAACGATAAGCATCTATGTTCACCCTTTTTTTTTTTTAGAGGTCAATTTGAAATTGATGTTCCATTTTTTTGAACAATATGTCATAATTGACGACCAATAGGCCTACTAGTTAACTAGTGTTCTAACAAATAGTAATTATGGTGTGTCTAATATAAAACTAGATTAATATGCTATAATAGTAGATCAATACACTACAAGTAGTAGTTGTAATGGCTAGTTCTTGGCTCTAAATGGTCCCTAAAACATTATAAATAGGTGTTTTGTTATTGATTTTAGTATTAGAAAGCATATAAGTGTATTTTATACACATTTCTAAATTTTTTTCAATCATCTGAGGATCATTGTCTTGTAATTGTGTGAGTGAGCCTCTTTGGAGTTATCAAGTGATAAAGTGAACTATTTTGAGTTGTAAGATATGTTTGGGTAATTATAATATTGTACTTGGAGGAGACTCATGCAACATCCCACTACCATAGAGAACATACCCAAACATTCAAGAATATTCAAGTACATAACCTATGATAATGGTATATTAGAGCAAAAACATATCCAACTTACACATGGCATCAACTAACATAATTTAAAAGTTAGCAAGTTTTAAAACCATTAATTGCATTCATCCTCAAATTTTACACTATTTCCTTTGGACAAGTGTTTACATAACCTCGTACAGGTTCTAATAAAAACTAAAAAAATATAAGACACAACACTCCTGGGACTAGCTGACAGACCTCTGAGCCATAACAAAATCCAAAAGGTCCTTTAATCCTGTTTAAAGAACTGGGTCTCCTGTCTCGTACCTGAAAAATCACGTTGTAATTTTTATGAGTTTTGCGAACTCAATGAGTGAACCATCATTGATGATTTCACCGGATCACATACACATATTACACATTTCACAGACACTCATTCATATCATAAATACATTCTAGATGTTCACACAACATGGGATATCATAAGATCACACAGTTCACATTACTAAGTATAGCAAATAGATCACATCAATTTATCACTCATTCAGCTTTACAAATCATTCAATAAATTTCAGTCTTATAATGTTATATGCATGAGACTCACATTCTTTCTTAATGTTGTGACTGAGTGCCTATCACAAACTTATACAAATACTAGCCCATAGGGCTCAGTCAAACAGAATCACGGAACATAACTCTACGTGCAAAATCGAAAATCACGTTGCAAAGCTCTACGTGGAAGCGCTTCATACTGACAACTCAAGTCATAATGCCTTTATTTGGGCATGTATTTTATGAAATGCAACAATTTCAGAAAATCTCATATATTACAATCTTATACAAATGCCCAGACAAGATTTCACAGTCATCAGACCTAAGTCCAGCATTTAACTTTCGTTGAGAATCAAATGTCAAATTCATATCAAATCAAAACACTCTCAATACAAGCCCAATGATTAAACTCCTCGAACCTCAGGTCCAGAATCCAGAAACAACTCACAAACAGTTCAATAATATTGGAAGTGAAATAAATCAAATTAAAATCAAATTAAATCAATCCTAGGAAATCATCTAGGTTGACTTATAGTACACTCCAAGAAGCTATTGCCTGGATGGTCCGGCAATGTCTAACTAGCATCCAATGTGCTCCTCTAAAACATACACAACACATTCACAAATATCACATTTTTGCACAAATGTACAAGTGTTCTTTTATGCACATCAATGTATAAAAAGTATGCACAATGCATGTTCAATGAGAATTCCAGGTATCTTATTGTAATTCTCATTATCAAATTGATCAGATATCAAAGCCTTCATTAACGTCATTTGTATTTATAATTAGGACTATAATAAAGCATATGTGAAAACCATTACATAACTTAATTTACCACTACAGATTTTCTACCCACATGATTTCGGGTCAACTTTGCATAATTAATCTGATAGGTAAATGACAAAATTAAGCAAAACTTTCTTCTAGAAAGTTGTTCTACAATATCTTAGTAGAAATATGTCTTTATTTTAATATGAATTAAAAATTAACTCATTTAGAAATCTACAGCTCAAGTTATAATTAGAAAACCAAAACATGTTCATGAAAATTTTCCAATTCATAACATTCCAGTAGACTTCCACACCTTCATCCTATCAATCAATTTCAAACTAATTCAGATAGCTCTAAATTTTTATGGATAGAAAGAAAAATGTCTTAAGAATCCATTGATTCAAGTTTCAAGTTATTTGGAGTTGGGATGAAAAAGTTATAGGCAAAAGACTGAGGGTTGTTCAATGAAAAACTCTAGTTTTTAACCCACATAAATAACCCATCACCTTTTCTCTCTCTAGCACGCCAACTTCATCTTCTTCACCAAACCTAGATCACCAAATTGCACTTCTCCTCTTCTTCCTTCTTTTTTTTTTTGTTTCATTCCTATATATCACAACTATTATATCTGTTGCATAACCCAATTTTTTTCCTACTTCCATCTCAATTGAACCCAACACAATTAAATCAAAATTCCAAAATTTTACATACATAGCAAGAATTGTACTGTTCATGTAAAACATAAGCCATTTTTCTGAATTTTTATTTCATCTTCTTCTATTGCATTTCTTTTCTTTTTAGTCATTTTAATCCTTCTTAAAACACAATACTACACCACTCTAAGTTCTCTTTAACTCCAACCTCACAAGCATCCATCACCAAACTTTACTCAAACACTTACACACATATATAATAAAAACAGAATATGTTCATAGACTTCTCTACACTTTTCTAACTTTCAACAAATGCATTACTTTTCACTAACAACCACACCTTCATTTCATATAACAACTTTCTATATTAGAATCTCACCTATCCCTCATTCCTTATCATCTTTGCAACTCCTATGAGAATTACGCACACACACAGTGAAGCCTAAGCCATTTATGTATTTCACCAACACAACAGAGTATATGTTTTTATCCACTTTCATTCCATCCAAAACTTATCATCTTACCGATTGCATACCATGACTTCAATAAATCTTCCATTCATATCACTAAACTCATTTTAGTCATTTCCATGACCTCTTCATCTAATCATACGTGAATAGTGTAACAACCATATAATCAGAACAGAGTATATGCATATTCATCGATTTTCATAGACTTCTGTATCATTTTCATTTTATTATAATTTTTTGCACTTTAACGTCATCCATTTCAATGTAGCAACAGAAACTATTTCAAAATTTTCTGGACGATGCCTATTTCACAAATCCATCATACAGGTTATTCAACACCAAAATCACACTTCATGAACTCATGTATGCATGTACATATTTACACCGTAAAAGCTACTTACTTGGTTCCACAAACTCTCCAGTAGATGAGATTGAATCAATAGCACAAAAACAATTCAATAGTTGATGTTTCGAGGGATGAGCTAAAGAAGAGTTTTAGTAAAGGGGGTTGTTTCGATGAAGAACAAAAGCATAAAAACATCACTAAACAATTTCTCTCCAGCCACACTCTTAACCACATGTGTTCCTTGCATGTGGGCCATGTGTCAACATGCAAGACTGCCACATTTCACTCTTCCATTTGTCACCTTTTTATTTTATTTTATTTTTTATTTGTCCAAAATACCACAAATTTTTTAATCAAATTTAAAAATTTACCAAAAATTTAGAAATAATAATAACACTCTCACTCTCCAAATAAATTTTCAGCTCAAAAATAATTCACCAAAAATTTCAAAATACCCGAAATGTACAAAAATTGCCAAATCACATTTAATACATTTCAATTAAATCCACAATTTTCATTTATAAACTAATTTACCTGAAAATGCCAATGAATGCATGTACAATCATATGAATATGCAAAATAAATGTGTAAATCACAATCATGCATAAGCATGAATTATGCTTCCGAATTTCTAATTAATCTCTAATAAACACCATTTTAAACTTAATTCAAGTAATAGGATGTTACACTCAAGTGGGATTGAGATTCCTCTTCACCTTAGAAAAAGATTGTAAAAGGTTCCTCTTTACTAAAAAAATTGTAAAAAGGTTATTCTTCATCTTAAAAGAAGAATTATAGTGAAATTATAAAAAGAGTTTTGGGAATAGACATAAGTAAGGGTTGTTTGCCAAACCACTATAAATTGGTTTGCATTCTCTTTTTCCTATCCTTTTTAATTATTATTCAATTGTTTGATGAATTTGAATTAAGCAGTTTCTTCATCCAGATTTATATTAATGATTATTAAATTGAGTAGTTTCTTCTTCACCTTAAAAGAAGAATTATAATGAAATTATGAACAGAGTTTTGGGAGTAGATATAAGCAAGGGTTTTTTACCAAACCATTATAAATTGGTTTGCATTCTCTTTTTTTATCCTCTTTAAATTATTATTCAATCATTTAATTAATTTGAATTGAGTAGTTTCTTCATCCATATTTATATTGATGATTGTTAAATTGATTTCATTGGATAGAATTTTTTGAAATTTATAAACACCCAATTCACTCCCCTTTTATGTTGAGACCCGATCCGGGAACCGGATCCCAACCGAAAAATGAAGAACGGAACGAAAAGAACGAACGAAGTAATCAAATGGAATCAAACGAACTGAAACACATGCCGACATCTGTGAGAAACGAAAGAACAAAGAACAGGATCGCATTGGAAACACTAAGACATTCCAAATCCGGTGTAATTTTTTTTTCTTTCTTTCTTTTTC
>JANVCQ010000008.1:27656555-27670296 GCA_025531925.1 Erythroxylum plowmanianum
ATATATCATGGACTTCATTAATTTGCTTATAGATCAATATCCATTCTTAAATGATGAACATCAAATTAATGAAATATTCCTTTCTTTATTTATTCATAAAATATGTACACAACACTGTACAAAATGCGCTAAAGGCGATTGCCTTCAGGGCATTACTCTAACAACTAAATGCTTTTTAGTGTCTAGATATGATGAACCCTAGTTTGCGATACAATATGTTTTAATCTTTTATTTAATGCAATTATTTTGCTTAATCTATTGTGATTCAATTACATGTTTTATGCACGTTCTAATAATCCAAAATATTAGTGCATGATTTGATTTCATATTATTGAGATTGAAAAAACCTTTTTAGGAATAAATATACCATAATTGAAAGGAGTTGACTGCAAACATAAAGATAGGTTGACATAAATCCTCTAGATTAGGGTCAAACCTCATAACAAAATTTATAAATCGATAATGCAATCATAGGAACTTTAACTAGAAAGATTTTAGCTAATCACTCTAAGGATTAGCTATTAGTAGTCTTGAGAGAGTTATTAACATAAGATAGGAATTTTCACGGTTCAATAGTCAATAAAATAATTGCATTATAAAGGTTAATTATTTAATGTTTTTTGGAGGGATTTAATACCAAGACACTAGTCTTTGATATCGATTTTTTCTAAGTAATTTCCTTAGTTTTCTACATTCATTATCGTTTCCAAATTTTAGTTTTTTTTATTTTAGTTTTTTAATCTAAAACCAAACATCCAATTTTTAGGTTAGATAATAGGAGAGAGGTAACTACAAGTAATCACTGTCTTCATGAGATCGACTCATACTTACTAGTGCTAACTATAGTTATGCTATGTATTTACGGTTACTTTAAATATTGGAGTAGAATGACCAACCAATTAGTATGGTATTTAATGATATCATCTAAAATGCACCACTATAGAGTTTTGTAAGAAGTCACACAAAATTCATTTATTAACTATTATAAGATAATGGCTGTACCTTTCAAACCAAATGGCATGGCTAAGAATTTGTATGATCTATACGCAATTACAAGTGTCATCTTTTATTCATCCTTTGGGAATCTACAAATTCCAATATTTACTCTTCAAGTCCAACATATTAAATATTGCAAGTCGTGGTAATTTTCCAACAAGTTTTAAACTAAAGGAATATGATATTTGTTATTGATTCTTACCTTATTTAAAGTCTAATAGTTGATGTATTTATGTAATCTTCTATCTTGATTCTTTGGGCTTTTTCCATCAATTAATAACTAATTATATATTAATAATTAAAATTCTAACACGAGTTTTATCTTTAACCCTAATTAGGGATTTATTTGCTAAACATAACGTACTTGATGTGATAAAAATAATATAAAACACATCATAATAACAAAGAAATCATTAAGATAAGTGCACCTATCAGTTTCTATAGTATAGTTTAAGTAAGTTAAGTGTCAATCCTACAGAGACTAGAATTACTAGTAATAATTATCTTTATATTACGTAATCTAAATAAATGACTGATTAAATAGAAAAAGAAAATAAAGGAAACCAAAATAATAAATAAGAGTTAATCCGTTAGATAAGAATAAAAAATAAATAGATATAATAAATTTAAAAGTAGAATCCCTTAAAATTTTATTATGCTTGAATTTATCCTGATTCTTTAATTAATCTAGTTACTTGATCGAAGGAAATTCCTAAGTTACAGCTATATTTTTTCTTGAGCAGTACAATCCTTATCCTCAAGCTAATTGACTAAAAATCTCTTTTTAATATAAGACAATTTAAGAGTGCCTTAGCTCACTTTATGAATTTTCATGATAAATTCTATCCTAACATCTTGTAGTTGTATCTGTGACAACCTATACAACCCTTATTATTCATGTTGTGAACTATATATATAATTATATTTTAAATTGATATCTTTAATTTGATGAAAGTGTTTTGCTTTCTTGAAATTTATTCCTGTTCATATATTTCAATTCATCACAATATATGAACAGGAATAAATTTCAAGAAAGCCAAACACTTTCATCAAATTAAAGAAATCAATTTAAAATATAATTCTAGGCCTCATCCCATCTAAATCTATATCCCAATTTTTTCATAATCAACTAAAGTAAACCAACAAAGAAGAATAAAGAAATTAAGGCAAAGGGATGAATTCTTATTGCTCTTAAATTTTGTTGTCCTTGATTGATCATGATGGAATCTTGTTTTTATCCAAGATTGTTTATCCTTGATGTGCTCTTGAGTCTCCTCTTTCTTAAGGCTTATTTATTGTCCTCCCAAATGTCTCCCTTTTGCTCTTCTCTTATTCCTCCATTTATTCCATGAAACCCTAGGTTTTATGTTAAACATAGGACAAAACGTGAGCCCATTTGTTCTCGTGTTACCATCAGTGTAGCTAAAAACCTTAATATTTATAAAGTCAATGCTAAAATAAGTTAGCAACATGGTACTGTATTGACCTCGTATTGGTTTTATGTTTATTTTGCTTCATGTTTAAGACTCCTCCATTACAACATGACTATGGTGTTGTGTCAGAGAACATAGAGCCATATTTAAGCCATGTACTTCTTATGCCATATTCCTTTATACACTAAGCTATTAAGAAGTATAATGCACTCTTTTACTGCATGAGTTAAATAGGGTACCATGTTGGCGCTATGTAGAACATAGGGTTATGTTCAAACCATTTTCCTCCAAAATCACTCCAAAACTCTACTAACTTCGCTCTAAATTGTCCAAATTCACTTCTTTTTTTGTTAGAGATCTAAAATAAGGCCTATAAATAAAATATAAGCTAAATTAAGCAACAACTCATATAAAAATCCTCAAGATACAAGCTAAACGCCCTAAAATCATACTAAAATTATGATGAAATCAGCATAGATCTGTAATTAAAATGAAACCAAAACAATCTCGTCGTAAAAGAAAATAAGAAAGAAAGAACCAAAAGAAATATCCCTTAACTGCTTCCAAGTTAGGATGAATTTTTCCTTAATCTTGCTCCAAAACTCTACTTAATGCTAAGAAAATCTAAAAATCCACCTTCTAATTACCCCTAAAAAGATATTTATAGTCTAGAGATACGTAAAATATGCCTAAAAGTTAGTGAAATTAAATTTTCACATGTTCTTGAATTTCGTGCCACGAGTTTGATGCTATTTACATGTTCAAATATGCACTCATTTTAAACTTGAGAGCTAAACAATGCCATTTTGCACCAGTATTCTGTAAGGGTTTAATATTACCTCTAACCTGTACGAGTTCAATGTTGGAACTATGTCCCACAGCACCAGTATAGCCTTTATTAATTAATTCTCTACTTTTTGTAGCATGTTTTATAAACATGCAAATTATAGACTTATCAATGGATTTTGTCAATTTTAACCTAAACTCCGGCTTGAGGACAAGCTCTTGCTTGAGGAGGAGTGATATTATAGTTGCATTTTAGGTAAAGTATTATGGAAGAAGACATAATATGTCAATTAGAACTAAGTGAGATCAAGCTTAAAAAGGAAAGAAGAATGATAAGACAAATTAAAATTAAGTCAAAGATGATATAAATCATAATTGCAATCAAGATCCTATAAATTAAGTAAGCTAATTATGATGTAAAAATATTCTTTAAAATATTATAGCGCCTTATTATGATTATATCATTTATTTCCTAGTTAATTCCTATAATCAATGGATTAAAATCTATTTTATTATATATTGCCTAAAATTGTAGCCTAGACTTGCTATTCAAACAATTGAACGTAATGAAATAAATCAAGCAAGAAAGTTCATCAATTTGAGATTGATAGCTCTCTTTTTCTTTAAACTCCAAGGTACATAGCCCTTTTTGAGAGCTCCACCCTTCCACCACTTTTTTCAACATAGGTTTCCACAAGAAATTCATGCAAAATTATGGACAGAATGTGAAAGTTTTCCATCAGTAAGCAAATTTGCCTACGGAAATTACCAATCGCATCAGTCACCGGAGAAACAGTTGTCAGTAATCTTTAGCGATAGAATGGAAATATTTCATCGGTAATTTACCAACGAATAATTTTTTTGTCGCTAAATATAGTGACGAAATTTTTAAGTCTGTCGGTAACTTTACCGACATAACATTGCTATTCCTTAGGTAAATATTACCAATGGACAAAGTATACTATAATCTAAGCATAATGCATTACAATATTTTTACTAAGCATAAGCAAGCATGCAACTGATATGTTGTTTTTACTACATAATTACCAATAATATCTATAAGATCAAAATCCTTTCCTGAAACATATATATGTAGTCTATTTATACTTAAAATAACCTAAAACATTCATTAAAAACTAAAACTAACCATTTAATGGCTATCATTGGTCAATTAATTCTATTACAAACTTGCAAAGTAATAAAGTTTCTTAATGAGGAAACACAAAGTAATAAAGTTTCTTGAACCTTGAATCATTTAAAAAATACACAAAATTAAAATATATTATGAAATATTAACAAAGACAAATACTAGTAAGTTAAATAGGCATTATAATCTAAAAAGGAAATAATTATGACTAATAGAAAGACAAGAAGTCAATAATCTTAGTTGCCAAAGAAAACTGATGTTTTTAATCTTAGGAAGCTTATTTCGTCACCTTAAAATTTTCCTACAGAAACAAATTCAATTATCAAAAACCAAGCACATCAATTTAAAATAACAAAGTAACTTTTAGAGGGAAGAGTAATAGTAACTCTAACCTTTTAAATAGACAAATGAAATGATACATTTTCAAACCGGGTGGCTTTCTAAGTTGGAGACTAAATTATCCCAAAAATCATGAGGTTGAAACCTCAGTTTAGTGGGATTTAGTGTAAATTAAGCCTAAGTAGTACTCGTACCAAAATAAGCTCCAAAAGCATCCAATTGCTTGAGGATTTGTCAAATGGTAAGAAAGTTTAGAGTCACTAGATACCTGATCTCTCAATTGTTTACTCAATGATGGGTATCTTTTATTTGTATTGATACATATGAATCCTCACCTTCTTAGACAATATTTATTGGTTCTTCACCTTCTTCGACAAATTATCAACCAAATTACAATATAATGTTCAAATCTTCAATTTTGAAAGCACAATATAATGTTCAAATTCTTAATAAAATCACGACATCAAGTTCAAATGCTCATCCAAATCACAACATAATATTTACATTATTTTATATCCTCAACCAAATCACAATTTGATGCTCAAACACAGTTCAATTTGTTGATTCACCATCATCAACATGAGATTTTGTTAGATTTAATTTTTTCCCTTATTTTAACAACTTATATCAAGATGCTATAATTTTGATTGAAAATCTTTTTTTCCTCTCAAAAGTTACTTTCTCCTAAAATCAAGATGCTATAATTTATTTCTTTAATTATGTGTTCTTATCTCCTAACTAAAACATTGTTTTTAAATAAGAAAACTGATGATTGTCAATCTATTACAAAAATATAATCTAATTATAACCGATGCTTATACTATAATCTAAGCATCATTAAAAAAATATCAATGTATGGGTTTTGTACCTCAACTAATGATTAAACCAATACCTCAACCTAGTAAAAAATATAAACTGATGATTACTCATACAATCAAACCACAAACAAAAACCCAGATGATCAAAGTAGTACACAAAACCCAGTAAAAAAACAAGACCTACTGACCTCAATTGATGAATAAACGAAGATGCAGAAGGAAGAAAAGAACAAAAGCACACGAAGAAAGATGGGAACCGAAGCATGCGAAGATGCAGAAAGGAACCAACGCATGCAAAGGAAGAATATGGATGCAGAAGGAAGAAGATGGACGGAGAGAAGAGAACCGAAGCACACACAGACGATGATGGCGACAGAGAACTAGTAGCAATAGAGAAAATGAAAGAGAGGAGAAAATGAACATTGACGAGGGGGGTGGGTTTCGTGTGTAAGTTAGATGTTTAGCCAAAAATGACGTCGTTTGGTGACGGCATCGTTTTTGATTTATTAAAAATGTTGAAGTCGGAGCTAATGATGACGTTTAAACTTTAATTTTATCGACGTAATAACTCTTCAGTCGGTAAATTATCGAAGGAATCCAGTTCCATCGGTATAAACAATGCTTCCCCTTGTAAATACATTGCCTTTATGCTCATTTTAACCTTTTTTGAAGTTCTATTTAGGCCGAAGAACTTTTTATATGCAAGGATTCAAATTCATAATCCTTCTTTATTAAAGATTGAAAATTCAATCTTGTTGAATCTTGTAGGCATACGATATTGGATGTTATGTTGCGGAACTTCAAATACCTCCAATCTTCTTCTACCATTTGATTCCTTTGAGTAGATTTTCTATGCAATTGTAGCATTTAGTTCTTAATCTCCTATATGCTCTTTTCTTGTCTCAACTCTAATTTTTTGCATTTGTGCTTTCGTATTTTTTTAATCATTTCATATCTTGATTTTTGATTCCTTCTGTCATCACCAATCTAATCGACAAATATTGATATTATGATACCAAATGATAGTTTGCAATTAGGATAAGAATTTGAGAAAATTTCAAAAGAGATAGAAGAAGAAAGAAGTAATATGCTATGTAATAAATGTCTCCTCAAAACATTTTTTACACTCACATGCAAGGACTATACTGGCCATCAATTAAGAACAAATAGTGAATTTACCTATGGAAACTAAATAAATCTCCAACTAAATCAAACGATACGGTCATCTTCGTTATGCTATGATTAAACAACGTACTCCCTTTTTCCATTTAAACATCACTTTCAGCCTTTAATCCTACTCATCTTTCACGTACTTCTCTCTAATTTGACATCGTCACCTAAAACTCCATTGAACTTGATGTTTTAAGTTCTTAAACAAAAATTTACTTCAGGTATATTTAATTGGCTGAACCTGTGGTCACTATAATCACCAGTTTGAATTTTAGAAGTAAAGGTGATGAGCGCTTTGGAAAGGAAGGCTGCCTCTTGCTTCCCTAAGAGCTCCCTATACACAAAAAGAAAAAAAAAACATTTATTAAGACTGGAAAGGGAAAATATTTCAAGGTATGCAAATCAACCACCCATGATTTAAGTTGAGTAGAATTACATTGGAGTCAATCATTGTTCCACATCAAGAACAATTTTCTTTAGTAGTGGTCCTGTTATTCTTTCAAGTGAACTTTCTGTACATGTTAGTTCAAAGTTTAATACATATTTCATCAATATTGGAAAGGAACGAGGGCATGTTTCCTTCTTAACATACTGTTAGCTTGGGGATATTAGTTTTATTCATTAATTATATTGCATCAGGTCTACTATTTTAGAGGATTGCTCGCTGATAAAGTGCATAAATATACGATGTTTTTGCACTAATGTTCAATAACAAACACACTTAAATTAAGGATAACATTAGGTCCACCTCAAATCTCTTTTAACCTCAAGTCTACAAAATTTTTATAAGAGCTCCGACCCAATTCAATTCTTAAATGGGCCTAAACCTAATGCCCTAAGCCGAAGCTCAATCAGTCACAAAGCATGCGACTCGAATTTGAGTTAGCCAAAATTTTTAAATTTAATTAAATGTCATTTTAAAAATAATCGTTTTACTCAAAATGAAGTTATTTATATTTGACATATTCAAGTTTCAAGCCACAGTTGCCACACTGTAAAGCCAGAGCTCAGGTTAAACTGTATATAAACGACTAGAAACATGTTATATAAACGACTGTTGCTTCCCTTTCCTCCTAGCCTAGCTGGAATGGGTATATGCATTAAGAAAATGGAACTGTATGAGAATATTCACATGGTGATTGGTGAAGAAAAGCATCGGCTCTTACACTTGCATTTGTTAGCAGTTGAACAATGAAAGAGTGAGGAGTGAGGTCCTGACACGTTCAGAAAAAAAATGACTGCAATGGAGGAGCTTTTAAATAAATGATGTGTGTGTTAGCTGATTCTTCTATGAAAAAGAAAACAAATCAGGGTGGGACTCTGAGAGATTTTCCAAGAAAGGCAGTGCTATAGCCTATATCCAAGCAACAAGCCAAGCTTGCTTCTGAACCATTTTAATTCATTTCCCAAAATTATTGCTTAACATCATCCATATCTTCAAATAACAAAAACCAACAAGCAAACACAAACTACTAAAATCCAGGTTCTCAAGAATTACTCACTCACTCGGACCTACCTGCGAATCTCTCGACACTATCATCATTCAAATTAATCCCCACCATAGCCTCACCTAACCCACAGCTTACCTCCGCAAGCACATCCGGATCACTATAATGTGTCACTGCCTGAACAATCGCCCTCGCCCTCCTTGTCGGATCACCGCTCTTAAACACGCCAGACCCCACAAACACGCCGTCGCATCCCAACTGCATCATCATGGCAGCATCCGCCGGGGTCGCCACCCCGCCGGCGGCGAAATGCACAACTGGAAGCCTCCCTAGCTGCTTCGTTTGCATAACCAGATCGTAAGGCGCCGAGATCTTCTTAGCGAAAGCAAACACCTCATCGTCGTCCATGTTCCGCAGAACCCTAATGTCCCCCATCACGTGCCTCACGTGTCTCACGGCTTCCACGACATTCCCTGTCCCCGCCTCGCCTTTTGTCCGAATCATGGCAGCGCCTTCTCGGATTCTCCGAAGTGCCTCTCCCAGATCCCGGCAACCGCAGACGAAGGGAATCCGAAAGTTGTGTTTGTTGATGTGGTTGTCTTGGTCGGCGGGAGTGAGGACTTCGCTTTCGTCTATGTAATCGATTCCTATGGCTTCGAGGATTTGAGCTTCAACGAAGTGGCCAATACGTGCCTTGGCCATAACTGGGATTGTAACGGCTTGTTTGATTTCTTTGATGAGCTGCGGGTCGCTCATGCGAGCCACGCCCCCTTGCGCCCGTATGTCGGCGGGGACTCGCTCCAAGGCCATGACAGCGCACGCGCCTGCTTCCTCGGCTACGCGCGCTTGCTCAGCATTAACGACGTCCATTATAACGCCACCTCGCAGCATCTGGGCTAGACCCACCTTGACGGAGAAGGGGGACTTTTTCGTTGTCTCGTAGATTGCGGCGTTGCCGTAGACGGTTACCACTCCGCTGTCCGCCATTGAATTTGAATGAACGAGAGAGAGATTGGGGAACAAGCGATGTAACAGTTAGTGACGACTAGATTTGTTTCTTTTGTTTTCGAAAATAAGCAGAAACTAGTGGAATATTATTAATATTCCTTTGGTATCTATTTAGACAAGTAATTTATGGTAGATAAGATAATATATTTATATTATTGTTAAGAAAAGGAGATTGAGAATCAAAATGATTAATAAATAAATAAATCAACAAAATAATAAATTATTAGATTTCTTAATCTTACTTTCAACTCGTTTGTCTTTCCAAATTTGAATAAGCATTTACAAAAACGCCACCTACAATTTCCTTCTTCTATTCCTTAATGCAAAAGGGAAAACTACGCCTATCACTTCCCTTTTTCTTTTGCTTGTGTCATTATATCTTCTGCAGCTGAATTGCATCCAACATTCATGATTCAAGCTTCTCCATTTCTCTCACATCCTCTATTACTCTCTGTTTGTTTTGTGCCCAATTCTTGAAAAAGTCGGCATCTGTAGCGCGGAGGGTGCATGGTGGGCGTGGTGATGGGAAGGAAATTGATTTTTGCAGCCATTCCTTTTGTTTCTGATCAGCCAAACAGAGCAAGGAATCCGGACATACTTCTAGAGCAGAAGGTGGAGGGACTGGAATGAAATCTTGTAGCTTCGAATACTCTGTTAGGAGGTGGAACATATAATCATAGACTGTGTCCAAATTCAAGGATTTCATATAATCCTGTCCCGCTTTTCCCACTGCCTGAGCCTGTTGGGTAAATTTAAACAATAAGTTAAAAGAGTATAGTATTGAGGTATTGAAAATTTGGTCACAACTCTATCATAAACCAATAATACAAACAAGTGGATCTTAATAACTTCAACTCTATCATCAAAGGAATTGCACGCGTAGAGGAAAATTTTGCAACTACTTCAACATTGCTTCTTTTCTTTTTCAACTTTGTGGTGGCTTAACTAAGCACTAATTTTCACTACTTAATTGCAGCAGTGTAAAAGTTGAAACTGAACTGAAAAAAGAACATAAGCAAATCATATTGCATTACAACAAAATTACCAAATTCGTAGATGGGGGAGATAAGAAGATCACAAAACAACTAGACTTAACTATTACAGTGGCAGTTATTTGGATCAAATGAATGGAAATTTCTAAGTAATGTATACCTCAGATGGGTTTGCGTTACCCCAGTCAACAGCAAACTTTATTGATCGACATAACTTATCAGGAGAGACAGGCCAATAATGTTTCCTGGGAACAAGACCACGACTAAAGAAATCTTCATACTGTGGGGAGATTATGAGCGCAAGGGAACCGCAGGATATAATGTATTTCAAGCTCACAGACCAAGCATAGCCTTCAGCATAGATTTTGTACCTAGAATTGGAGAAATGGGGGTAAAAGGAGCAGTGAACTACCAGCTCACTCATCAAGACAAAAGATCTCAACGTCTAAACAAGGCCTAGAATATATACTAAATAATCTTAAAGTATCTTTGATTACTGCCTTATCCGTTCGTACCGATAATCACATTGATTTGCTAATTTTGAGCGCTCAAAACCGGCTTTCGCTTCCTCTCCCCAATCCTGAGGTATTCAAAATATACAGCATTAAAATTAAAAGTTCATCAAATTGAGCAATACTTGACAAATTATGAAAGAAACACAACCTGTCGCATAATTTGTGCTCCCCACTTCCTAGAGTGATTGCATTTTAGCAACTCTTCACGAATAGGAGAGACAACATTAGGATTCCCTTTCCAATATGCACGAGGCCATTTCCTTGCCCAACTTCGGCCCTGAGAACCTTTTTTAATGTCTCGAAACTCCTCTTCCCATGATCTTATATTAATCTCTGGCCTATACAAGAGTCATTGACAACACGGATTGGTCATGCTTGTGATCAGATCCAAAGTGGACTATCCTTCATCATGTTAAATTTATTGAGGGAAAAAGGATTCAGCAGCAACACATTCACATAACAATGGTGCAAGCATTGGTTTTAGAAACAATCAAGCCTCCATTTCAACATCAAATAACAACTAAACCAGATACGTTTTGAAGATCCGATTTCAATATCAAAATGCATATACAGAAACAGGATTGCTTAGCTGATACTAACCAGCCCCAGAAGGACCAATCAGGAAAAGGAATATCAAAGTGATTCTCAGTAGTGCAATATCTGAAGAGTGGCAAAGGGAAATCCCT
The DNA here is from genome assembly GCA_025531925.1 of Erythroxylum plowmanianum. NCBI lineage: Eukaryota > Viridiplantae > Streptophyta > Magnoliopsida > Malpighiales > Erythroxylaceae > Erythroxylum > Erythroxylum plowmanianum. The sequence continues at coordinate 27,667,894 of JANVCQ010000008.1, forward strand.
ATGTTCTGTCTTGCTTAGAGTAGGCTTGTCCATGCAATCAAACATCAAATCAACATTAGGCACCATTCCAGGGTACTTGTTTAGCAACTGCAATAACCCCCATATCGTGAACATCATTCTGCTCTGCACACACGCGTAGTAAAGATCCAAATATAACTTCCCTTCAAAAATCACAACCCGAAAAGCAGCGAAATTCTTCGCTGCCATAATGTGATCCATCTTTATCATCGTGCGTGCCCATGGCTCCAGGTCACGGCGGATAAAGCTGAAAAAATCAGGGCATTTGGAGGCCGGACGAGAGGACTCCGAGCGCCTTTTCTTGAAGAAAGTATCGTTGGCATATGGGCAAGTGAGATATGAACACTGTATGATTTTGTAGATTCGAGCATGTCGGGCCTCTTCAAGGAAGTTTTTTGGCGGGAACAAGTGCCAAGGGGTAGGCTCTAGGTTGTGACCCGCGACTGTTTTGGTGTGAGCTGCAAATCTATCAAGCTGTTCGACGAAAAGCCTGAATGAGGCTGACAGTATAAAAAAGGATAGGGAGACAGTATAAGAAGCGTACCTTGTAAAGGAAAACAGCGGTGAGAGAGACTAAAGCGAGGAGGCAAAAGAGGATATAAGTGGGTGTGCGAGCTACCGAAGCTGCCTTGGACGGAGCACCCATTGATAAGAGGTGCAATTGCTTGTTGTTGCTGTTGACGATGATGACGAAAAGAGTTTAGATGATGTTTTTAACCGCATTATCTTGGTGGGTGGTGATATTTTAGTGTCTTTGGAATCCTTGAATGGAGGTGAAGGGATTTGGAGCTGTGTACCAATCCCTCTTTTTCTCGTTCGAATGATGGCTGTGAGTGGTTTGGCTTGTGTTAGACAATAAACCATGTGGCCGTGTAGTGTAAAAGTGCAACAAAATGAATGGATGGCGCTCAAATGATAGTGAGTGCTCGGTGCTCGGGCTTATGTTAGACAAAAAACCTTGTGGCCGTGTGGTGTAAAAGTGCAACAAAATGGAATGGATGGCGCTCAAATGATTGTGAGTGCTTGGACTTATGTTAGATGCGGCCAACCAAATGGAATGGATGGCGCTCACAACTTTCTTGATCGTTAAATTGCGTTTACAACTATATTACTACCTTTTGCTTTTGGGCCGCTTCCCTGTTTGTTGGAATTGGAGTCTCATTGTAGTTCTTTCGTTCCCAAAAATACATATATTTTCTCCTCTTCCAACTTTTTCTTACACCCATCACCCATCTATTGTATCATATGACCAGTTTATTCTAGTACTACTCTAATACTCCTTTCAACTGTACTAAACAAAATCCGTAAAAGTTAGACATTGAACGGTTTGATTTGGTCCAGCTCAGTTTAAATTAAAATTAACAAGTTTAGTTCAAATTGAACCATGGTTAAACTTTTTTAAAATAGTTTTTTAATTTCAAACTTAAAATTGAGCTTGGACTCTACTGTCAGCCTAACTTGAACTTTGACACATGTATATCAAATCTTAAATCAACTTAGCTTTTCCTCCTCTTTCTAAGTTTCTCTACGGCCAATGCACCAAGCCACCAATTAGTTCTTTCATCCACACCAAACGAATGGAATCAATGCTGCATTTGGTTACTGTCTTCAATATACAGAGACAGAATGAGACAAAAATTTAAAAATAAAATAGAACAAAAATTGGAGACAATAAGGTGTTTGGTAGTGATGAACAAAACAGATAAAACTGTCTCCGTTTCGAGGATAGAAATGTGTTTGATTGCAGTTGACAGAATATAAAAGCAGTGTCAATGACTAAAATATTCTTGCAGTATAATATGATTGAAAATATGTAATTCATTGATTATTTTATAACAAATGATTTGTATTAGTAAAAAGGTTAACAAATAATAATAATAATAATAATAATAATAATAATAATAATAATAATAATAATAATGATAATGAGTTTAATAATATAATTAAGAATAAAAAATTGCTTATGTGGAGGGAGGGGTATTTCTGGAAGTTGCTTATGTGTTTTGTTTCTATCCCTGGGACAAAAAATCTTATACCACAGTCTTGAACGCTACGTATGGCTGCTGTCTCCCGTATGCAAAGACGGAACAAAACAAAAATTTGGAGACAAAACAGAACAAAAATTTGAGACAGTAAGGTGTTTAGTTGTGATGGACAAACAGATAAAACTGTCTCCGTCTCAAGGACAGAAATGTGTTTGGTTGTAGTTGACAGAACATAAAAAATAATATCAATAACTAAATTACCCCTACAGTATAATATGATTAAAAATATGTAATTCATTGATTATTTTAAAACAAATGATTTGTATTAGTAAAAATGTTAACAAATAATAATAATAATAACAATAACAATAAGAAATTAATTTCGTATAATAATAATAAT
>JANVCQ010000008.1:27689471-27701048 GCA_025531925.1 Erythroxylum plowmanianum
TACAAACCAATCACTGTCAATGGTAATGGTAATCATTCCTTCCTCTTAACCAACCATCATAATTATAATGATAATATCCATTCTCATTCCTTACTACATTTATTCTCATTCCTATTACCATTCCCCCGTATGAACCAACCGCACCCTAAGGTTTTAGCTGCAATGATAAAGATACATCCATTCATATTTTTAGTAGTTGTTGAAACAAAAGGATCGGAAGTTTAGCAGATAGTCTTGAATAATGCTTTCTTACATAGTGATCTTGAGAAGGAAATCTATATAGCTTCTAACAAGCTTTAGTTCTAGTAAACCAAATATTGTATGTAAGTTGTAAAAGTCCCTGTATGGTCTATTTAAGCTTTTAAAAATTGATTTGTGAAATTGGCATAATCTTTACGTGTTTATAGTTTCAAATAATCAACTATGAAGAGTACTCTTTTCATATACCAAAAAGGAGATATTTTTGTTGACCTCTTAATGTAGGTTGATGACATTATATTAGCTGAAAGTAATTCAAGGCTTATATAAATTTCGAGGCATATCTTAATAGGTGTTTAAAAATTAAAGACTTGGAAAATTTGAAGTGTTTCTTTGGGATACAAGTAACTTGTGTTTTGGTAGGCTTATTTTTGAACCAACTTCAGTTTGCTTTGGATATTTTAAAAGTAATTAGGCTAACAGGATGTAAACGTAGGGATTCAAAATAATAACTTCTCAAGGTTAATCAAAGATCACAAGCAAAACTAGATAATTAAAAAAATATTCAGATCAATATTGAGAATGGAAAGATAATGACATGAACACCAAATTTAAGTGGAAAACCCTTTAGAGTAAAGGAAAAAACTATGGGTCAAATTGATAAACAAATATACTAAATACAAATAAGAATTTACAAGAGTTTGACTTTGAGCCATTGACCCTTGTTCGAAACTATATCACACCATAGCTACAAGTTGTCCCAAGTTTTAGGATTGGAAAAACAAGTTAATATAATAACTCAACACTCTTCTCAAACTAACCTTGAGAACAATCTTTTTATAAAGAACTTATCGTTATAAACTATCAATAAAAAAATGAGAAACTTTTTCTGCTCACTCTCACTTAGTTTTTCTCCACTTTTTGATGTTGTAGCCACTCATCCTTAAAACCTACAACTTTTCTTTTTTATATTATGAAAGTAGGGTTTTTTTTTGTTTCGTACATAGTACATGTATGGCTGCATAAGTGATCATGTTCTTTCCAACTTTGAAGATATCATATACGCACATGGTTTTAGAGACATATACGGTTGTCACACATAACTGTGCATGTCATGAACATAAGCACGCATATGATCATATATTTCTTTAACTCTTCACATTCTAAAGATACATAATAGTGAATGTGATTAACGAAAGTTTATGTTTGTCTCAAAATAGGGCAGACACTCAACATTCTCCCCTTTTAACCCATATTGGGGAAGACTTATACTTCATCATCTACTTAAGAGACATCCTGATGAACTGACTACAAAACTCATAATTGCTCCTAAGAGCAGTTTTTGTCAATATGTCAGCACCGTTCATATTCATACAAATCTTCTTTAACTGCATTTGTTGCTCCTCAATCACAAACCTCTATGAATAGTATCTGTCATCTATGTGCTTTGTGCGTAAATGATACATAGTATATTTGCTCAAGTCCATAGCACTTTGACTATTACAAAATACTGCACAACTTTCTCTCTTTACATCCAACTCTTAAAGGAACCTCTTTAGCTAGAGCATCTCCTTATCAGCTTCTGTTATAGCTATATATTCTGTTTTAAATGGGAATATAGTTACACACTTTTATAGCTTGGGTTGCCATAAAATGGCTTCCCTAACAAACTTAAATAGAAAGCTCGAAATGGATTTTCTACCATCAAGATTTCTAGCCATATTTGCATCTATATAACCTTTTAGAATAATTGGCTCCTCACCATTAAAACATAAACTCCATTTGATCATACTTATTAGATATCTTAAAATTCATTTTACTACTTCTAAGTAAACCTTTCTTGAATTAACCAAATTCTTGCTCACTAACCCAATAACCCATACTATCTGGTCTTGCACACACTATTACATACATCAAAAACCCTATTATAGATATGTATAAAACAAAAGACATATTATATTTCTTCTTTTTTGTCGAGAGGTATGCACACTTACTCAGCTTGAAGTGAGGTGCTGATAGCGTGTTAACAAGCTTAGCACGCTTCATATTTTACCTTTCTAACCTATTTAATATATCTTTCTTGCAACAATCACATTTTTTTCAATCTTCCTGTCCCAAGTTATTTTCATGCTTAAAATCTACTTTGTAGGTCCCAAATTTTTTATATCAAAGTATTTAGACAAGTCCTCCTTCCATTTTTGGATTATTCTAACATCTTGACTCATAATTAACATGCTATCTATGTATAGAAGAAGAATGTTGTAGTTCTAACATGAGAATTTCTTGAAATACACATAAGGATCGATATATGTTTACTTGTAACCATTTCCTATCAAAAGGATTCGAACTTCCAATACCACTATTTTCGTGCCTGTTTAACCTATATGAGCTTTTCTTTAGCTTGCAAACTAGCTTCTACTTACCTTTAAGCTTGAATCCTTCTAGTTTCTCTATATATATTTCCTCTTACAAATCTCCAAATAAGAGGGATGTCTTAACATCTAATTGCTCAATTTCAAGATCCAAACTAGCAGTCAAACCTAATATAGTTCATATTAAGGTCATCTTGATCGCCTATAAGAATATTTCACTAAATTTCATACCCTTCTTTTGACTGAATCATTTCACCACTAGTCTTGCCTTATGCTTTACCAGTTTGTTACCACCATTCTTTATCTTGAATGCCCATTTGTTTTTTCAAAGCCTTATTGCCTTTTGGAAGCTTTATTAGCTCATATGTTTCATTTTTCTTTAAAGAACTCATCTCGTCTTTCATAACTATGATCCAAAGATCTTTATCTTTGCATGATGCTACCTTTAGCACATTTTTAGGCTCTCCCTTTTAAACTAGAAGATATTTAGAACTGAGCACCTCATAGAAGGGCTTTTCTCCCTAGTCAACCTTTGAGGTGAATATTTTTCACTGTTAGACCAAGTTGCTCCCTCTACTCATTATTCTCAATGATGTTATCTTCACCATTTTTTAGATGTAGTTTATGTAGCTCAAATCACCATCAACATGTGTTTGCTCACATTTTTCATCTCTTTCACTTGTGGGCTGATTAGTAAAGATTGGAGTTGGAGAAGTATTAACGACATCATAAGATGAACCACTATAGGTAGTATCATTTCCTTTAAGAAGATCAGTACCTATCTCATACTTTTATAATACCACATCTCTATTCTTAACACTGTATGCCTCTCTAGGTCATATAGTCTAAAACTGAATTGATCACGCATAACTAACAAATATGCAAGGTATCACCTTTGTGTTATGTTTCTATCTATGTTCTTTGGGTACATGTTTAAACACCTTGCAACCAAATACCCTCAAATATTGGTATGAAGGATCTTTACTTGTCCTCGCTTTCTTAGGAATCTCAAAGTTTACGGAACTGAAGAAGCTTAATTGATTAGATAGACTGCAGTTCTAACCGTTTCACTTTAAAATGTCTTTAGTAGATTGAACATCTTTAGCATGAAACAATCCTTCTCTATAATTGTTCTGTTCATTCTACTGATAATTCCTATATTGTGGAGTATTAGGTTCACTCTTCTCATGTCTACTGTCATGCAACACATAGTAATCTTCGAACTCCTTACAATTATACTCAACTTCATTAAATGTTCGTGGACATTTTAGTTTTCTCTCTGCTTCCCTTTCTACTATGGTATGAAACTTGTGAAATCTTAACATATGTACCTAAGTCTTCCTTAAGCATCATCAATAAATGTAAGAAAATATTTGTTACTTCCCAACAATTTCTTTCCAAACAATCCACAAACATCTGAATGCACTAGCTCCAATATTTCTGTCCTTCTTATAAATTTTCTTTTGAAAAAGGCTTTATGTTAATGATCATAAGGATTAAGAGGAAGGGTGTTATTGAATAGGATAAAGGATTTGCCGGCCAGTAGGAGAAGTTTCCTCAACAATTGTATACACTTCTCCACCACAAACCTTCAAGTGTGTCTTGTATAATATGCAATATAACTCTCCTCAAGCAATTGTCAATGCTTGCTTAAATAATTTCCACTTCCTATCCCCGAAGGTGTGATGGGATCCTTCTTGATCTAACACATTATTTGACAATAAATTCAGCCTCAGATTGGGTGTATTTCATATGTCTCTCAACATTAGCATGCACCCCATGTTAGTCTAAACCTGGATATCACCCATCCAATCTTCGCAAAACTTTGATTTCCCATCTTAACACTCGCAAAGTCTCCACTCCTATAGTTCAAGATGTACTCCCTCTTGGTAACACAGTGATAAGAAGCTTATGTGTCGATCAACCTCTCAAAACTTGAATCATTAACATCAAAACATTCACTTGTCGCACAAATCATGCTTGTAGCTGTTGCAATTGCATTCTTATCATCTCCATCATTCTGATGGTCTTGCTTTTTCTTATCCCTCTTTCACTTATAGCAGAACTTGTTAATGTTTCCTAGCTTGGTGCAACAGTGATATGTCTTAACCTCTTTATTGCCTCTAGACTTTGAAAGGTTATAAGACTTGCCATGCCCTTTATGACATTTACTCTTGCCCCTCCAACTTTTTACCAAAAAAGCTTGCATATTATTATCTCCCATCTCTTTTGTTCTGATTTTTTTTATTGAACATACTCTCTTTGATTACATCCAAAGAGAGCACATCTTCAAGAGCTAAATTAATAATTGTCACCAACATCACCTCCCAATTGTCTGGTAGTGAACTAAACAAGAACAAAGCTTGAAGCTCATCATTAAGAATGGTCTTCGTAATAGCCAGCTTATTGATTATATTCTGAAAATCACTAATGTGTTCCAACACGGATGTCCCAGCTTAGTCACTTCTTACAGCAACCCTGAATTGAGTATTGGGATGGTCTTGTACATGGCTTGAAATATCTTAAAGGGTGCTAGGGAAAGGTACACTATTAGGTCGTGAATAAGATGTGGTGCTACCTATATACTCTGACGTAGATTGGGCAAGTTACCCTTTGAATAGGAAGTCTTATAAATGGATTACATATTCAACTTTGTCGTTCTCTTATATGATGGCAAAGCAAGAAGTAGTTCATCGTATCCCGATCTGTAATAGGGGCAAAATATTATGTTATGGCTATGACCACTAGTGAGATAATTTGCTTAAGAAGCTTACTAAATAAACAGTTGGTTAAGAAGCTTATTAAATAAACAGTTTGTACTACATACATAATCCACTTGTCTTTCCTGTCACAACAATGTGACTCCATATAGCCAAAAACTCAATTTTTTATGAGAGAACAAAGCATAACAAAGTAAATTTTTTAGGGTCCTTGGCACATTCCTAACCCATTTGTTATTTACAATTAACAGCTTATCAAAATAAGAGCTTTACAATACATGAAAAAGAAAATTTAGAATTTTTTGCATAAAAAAAGTATGGTGGAAAGACAAAAGTTTGAGTGGCACGCCAAGAACCAATGAGATACTGCACTAAGAAAATGTTCCAAGAAACTCCTCAAACTGTAAATATCTTTCGCACTTTCTTCATACCCCTGCGACATATGGGACAAGTAGCAGCTTCTTCTGCAATTCTGCGGAGTAAATAAGTGTTAGATGTTGAAAGAGCAGGTTGACGCAATATGCAAAAATTTGAAGTGTTCGTACAAACCTTGTTGCACAAGTAAAACAGGCGGCACAATGTCCGCATGGAAGAAAGAAACAGTCTCTTGGGGCATCAAAGCAAATAACGCACAGACGACGAGGGTTTTCCCCTTCTGCTAACTGCTTCCCTTCATGAGAATTTTTGGCAAGCCATTCATCCACATCCTCCTCATCATGTGAGTTTGAATCATAGGATGAACCCCAGCTTGAGTTATCTTCGTCTTTGTGGGAAAGCAATGGAGTGTGCTCAGCTGCTGTTTCTCCTACTTGTCTACTTTCTCTGTGATCTTGGAACACATTGCAGAATCTGAAGGTTAATAAGCAGATGACAGTCATAATGCCTGCATCCAGGAATAGTGGCAGATGAGGATGAATTTATTATTTTTCCTGATACAAAGAATAAACTTGGAGTAAAAGCTCACCTGATCCAATAAAGTAAGTGATCCATCTAGGTCCAAAAGACAATTTCACCTGCCAGTCATAATCTGTACCAACCTGAAAGAAGGGTTAAAACTGATGCTTGAAAATCAACAAGATTTTGATCCATAAAATCTCCAATATGATAAAGTAAACTGGGAAAATGTTCTAAAATGTGTCAAAAGTGTTTCTTCATGATTTGCCAAAAATTACACACATCTTGGTATTTACCACGGACAAATTATTTGCAAGTAATCTGATTTCCCAGCCACTCCAAATGTTAAACTTTTTACCTCTTCTGGAGCAGGAGACGTTAGAATAGCTGCATTTGTCCCCAAAAGAAACAGCTTTAAACTGCATAAGTTGTTGTTGAGGGGGCACCTATAGTATGCCTGAGTTGTGTTATAGACAAAAGCATTCATCATAAACGTCAACTCCACCTGCATAATGCAGGGGAACTGAAGATAAGTCATCTAATGATTTGCAAAGACCTAACTGCCCACAAGGAGCGTGTTATTGAAGAAATAATGATCATTAGCTTTCCCAGAAAAGGTACATCCACCAACTGCTGGATAAATGCTATGTATGTGAAACAAATCTGTCAATTTTCTTTACCAGATTATTCAAGCACCATTAAAAATCCATGAACAACTTATTCCTTTTTGCTTTCAAAAGTCCAGGAAAAGCTGCCAGATATTAGTAACTGGTGATACTTCTAGTTGAGTTACTGGGGTACCTATCAGAAATACAAATTTGAGCTATATTACCATTTCTAAATGTAGATAATATGTGTGACAGTCAAATAAGTGGCATTTAAAGGTTTTATGATTAATAGCAGACTGAAAAACAGTGACAAATCAACCATTAGTTGAATCTATAAGAGAGTTCCCTCACAGATGAACAACAATAGAACAAAATCTACATTTGCACTTACAGTGATCCAAATATACTATTAGTTTTTACCTGATCATCATAATCAGGTTCGAACAAATAGCTCTACTGGGGTGTGAAATTTGACCTGTGTTCTTGATCATTGAAGAGATGGTACCAAGTGAAGGGTACAAGATGACTTCCTAATAATCTTTCCCACAAAGTATGTGATTTTATGCATTCTACAGCATGTAATTTAAGGTATGACTGAAAAGAATGTTCTTTTTCCAGTGACTAATAACATGTTTTGGAGTTGGAATGAGCCAAGTCGAGCCAACTATGATGTTAAGTATGATGTTGAAATAGAAAGTCACGAAAAATACCTCTACTTCCTCATTGTTCAGATTTCCCACAGCAATATAATAATCAGAAGACTTTGAAATTTTTTGTTGAATCACTCCGCTGCCTGGGAAATAATGCAATCAGAACCCCTAGTCAAAGCTTAGTCTATAATAGGAAGAAAGAGTTGTAGTACTCCAGGAAAAACAATACCTTCAATAATATTCCAGGACAAAGTTGTATTTGGATGTGAAGGATCCTCTATCCATTCAACGAGGCTTTCTTTACCTGCATGCCAAGAGAAAAAAGTAATGAAACATAAGATCAAAGGGAAGCAAGAAAAGGAAAAGGAAATAATACACGGACCCACTTTTAATCCATATTCTGGCTATGCAAGATTCAAAATCGTTACTAATTATAGAGTTCTTCCAAGTTTCCCTGAAGCTATACCCAAAATCTAATATCATTGGCTGCCAGATATATCAGAAAGTATTATTAAAGCGTGTACAGAAGTAGTTATCTAGTAGTATATATATGTGTTTAGTTTCTTAGAGAAAAGGTAAAACCAAGCATGAAAGCTACTCCCGCTATATTTTTTGGAGTCTTCAAAAAACGTTAGAATATTAGCTCAAATCACAATGTAGGAAAGATTTGTCTGGAAATAAACTACAAAAAAACAGTAATTCTAAACTATTAGTAGGAAACTCACCTTGGGCAATTATAAGGGACACAGGCAAAGTACTTTGAGTTTTTACACTATAAAAGATATCCAGTTTAGAACCCTTGTTTAGGAAGTAGACCCACTCCTGCAGAAAACAAGTTCAATATGCAAATCAATAAAATTTGTCTTCCATGCAACAGTAATGGCATTGTGCATATGACTTGGCCTTTTCTATTTCACCAAGCTGTTCTTACATAAGACAGAAGCTATCAGATCTTAGTGTGGCATGAATGGAAAGATCAAATTGAATAATTTGCATTTTCCTTCTTTGAGTTTTTGATGCAGTCAGTTGGTTGTCCTTGAATGCTTAGAGAAATTATGCAATTGGGCTTTCTATACATTCGACTGGAAAGTCTTCCATCATGTACATAAATAAGACATAGCTTATGTTCAGAACTAGTGAGACAAGATTTACAACGTATGGAAAAAGAAAATGAAGGATTTAAGTAGTTCAGTATTTGCCTTGTGCAAATCATATGCAACAGCAACTTTGAATGCTTCAGTCCAAGTGACTTCCACATCCAAGGGAGGAGGCTCATAGAATCCATACAGCATTGGCCCTGATTTGGGTTCATCTGTCATCTGTGCCTGTTCGTTAACCCAAAACCATAAGAAATCAGATCACGAGAGGAGAAAGAACAACACAAAACAAAGAAAAGGAAGTTAATTACCGTAATAGACTGCACAAACAAAGAATTAGTTTGTATGAGGCGTGAGCAATGGGGACCCAAATACAATCTCTGGGATCCATAAACGCCAAGAATCAATGTCATAGATGCTGCTTGCAATGGATTATCGTCATATCCAGAGATTAAAATCAAAACTAAGTTACCACAGTAATTAAAAAATTAACTTGGAAAAGAAAAAGGAGCCAAATAGGGATCTGGGATACTAAAGTAGAAGCCTAGGATTTAACTGATTCAAATTTAAAGAAGTTTTTGAACAGTGTTCTATATGAATGAGCTACGAAAATGTGAAGAACGAAGAATTAGGAAATGAAAAGCGCACCAAATAACCAGAAGGTGAGAAGAACGAGGAGGCAGGACCAAACGTCTTCTCTCATCTCACTGGGTACGGCAGAGGAAGCAATATCAGTTGTCAACCTGCTTAAACGATAAGCTGCAACTGAACCAGCACTTGGTCTCTGTTGTTGCTCTTCTTGGTTGTGATGTTGTCCTTCTCTTTCCTCATTTTCCTGCTGACCAGTGTCTTCTTCCGGTTGAATTCGGGGAGCTGAAATCGAAGAAGAAGAGGAGGTGGCATCAAAGGAAATACGCTGACCGCGATCTGGGTCTTCCATAAGAGTACCAGTAGGTGCAAGAGAAGACTTGGAAGTAAAAATGTACCAAGTTTGAAAAAAGTTCTGAAAAACATGAAAGAAAAGAAACTTTTCTAGTTTATTTTGTTCCTCCACCCCCTCTGCACCACTTGGTGCCACCAAGCAGTCGTCTCTTGTCCTCCGGACTGGGACTGGTCGTTGAATCACTGACAGTTCGTTGAAACAACTGTATCTCTGGTTTGTTTTAATTTAAATGGTTAGTTACCGCATACATGGAAGTGGGTTGGCAATGGGCCGGTTAGGCCTGGCCCAACCTGAGTTTTTGTTAGCTAGAACTTAACTTGGTCGGTTTATAATTTTTTAAAAATTAAATGTATAAAATAATATCTTTTATTTATAAAGATCAGGCCTCGTATTAGGTCGGATTTGGACAGCCCGAAGACGATTACAAGCTAGACCTAAGGCTTAACTTTTTTTAAAAAAATTGTCAAATCAGTTAAGAGGATTTTTTTTTGAAAGTAGAAGATCTCACACTTGGATTAATGATAATGAGAGTGGAGAACTATCGGAATAATTTCCCAAATACACAGTGGTGAAAATCGAAGGAATGCTTTATCAAGAGAGTGAGCAGCATCATTCATAATGCGGCGTATCCATCGAACTTCGATATCCGGTCGTATCTCTAATAATTTCTTACAATCCAACACAATAATACCAAACTTAGAAAAGTCTAAGGATTGAGAATTAAGTGCAAAAAATAAAGCTTGACAATAAATAAAAATGTAACCGCTAGATTGGTAGTAGGCCATGATAAATTGCAACATCATTCTTAACGCCAAAGCTTTTAGCCATTGCTGGAGACTTACAACCTATAGAATGGCTTAATAAAGCTTGGAGAAACCTCCCTTCACCATCTTAAAATACCACTCCATTGCTTGTTGCATCTTTAACTCGAAACAAGGCTTCATCACAAAAAGCTTGTCAACTCAAGCTTTCAAGATTAACACAAATAGGGTGCCTAGAATTACCAGTACTGCTGCCATTTCCAGCACCTACAGAATCTCGTAGACTTGAGAGAGACCACCAATTAGCAAGCTGGGCAGCGGCAAGATGTACAATCTAGTTCGGTGGGACAAATTTTGCAGACCAACAGAAGTCATTCCTTGACCACCATAAATTCCATGCTATATAGGCGACGAACTTCGCTCTTTCTTGGTAATAGGACTTCCAAGTCTACATAAACAAATCAATAAAAGTGACAGTTAGTGGAGGTGCAGGAAATCTGGCAATCCTCCAACACAGTGATGCACTATGACAATAACCTAACACATGATCACTAATCTCAAGAGATGGGCAGAAAAAACAATTTGGATTCACATCAAGCCCTCTCCTAAAAAGATTAAACTTGCTTGGAAGCACATCCCTATAAACTCGCCACATAAAATCACGCACTTTGGAAACACATTAAGAGCCTAAATTAGTCTCCAAATATTTGATTGTACAGTATTTTGAGCAGCTCCTTCATCACCTAAGCTCACCCGATAACCGAACTTAACCGTATACACTCCCTGCTTCTTAAAATGTCACAAGAGAATCTGAAAAATTGTGAATAGATAAAGGAATGGAAAGAATAAAATTCACATCTCTAGCAGAGAAAGATTGCATTAGTTTACCCACATCCCACTCCTTTTTCCAATTGACAAAGAAATCACAAATGCGTGACACTGGGTCAATAAAAATAACACCATCCTTGGCCTTGAAAGAATCCGATTTAGGAATCCATGGATCAGTAGCTGCCACAATACTCCTGCCATCACCAACATTCCGCCTAACTCCTTTCCACAACAAATCGATAGAAACATAGATACTCGACCATACAAAACTCGGGTTATTACCTTTATGAGTTTTGAAAAGATCCCCCCTCGGGAAATATTTAGCTTTGAAGATGTTGGCACCCCGTCCTTGTGAGTCACGTGCCGACGTCCTACGTGACATTGAGGCACGCATCCCACAAGGTTGGTGTGCCCACACCAAGTCAAACATAAAAAATGAACTCATCTCACTTACTTCCGAACAGATTTTGGAATAGCTCAAAAAGGAATTTCAATAAGACTTCTTC
>JANVCQ010000008.1:27712050-27732053 GCA_025531925.1 Erythroxylum plowmanianum
TCACAATACATATGTGAAACCACTCATTTAATTTCACTTAATATTTCTCAATGTCACTCAAAGATCGGGGTCCAACATTTGAAGTTTTCATAAAATTGTTTATAAATTGAACTACGTAATCTCATCATATAAAATAGGTTATAATTGTGCATTTATGGTTGAATTATATAATAATACAAAATTAATTATAGTTTTGAGTTTATAACTGAGTTATGTAATTACACAAAATCAGTTATGATTATGACTTTATGGTTGAATTATGTAATCATACAAAATTGGTTGCAATTATGTTTATGTTTGAATTATGTAGCCATACAAAATGAGTATAATTATGACATTATTGTTAAATTATTCGATCATACAAAATGAGTTATAGTTGTAAGTTTATATTTGAGTTATGTAATTGCACAAATGGGTTATAATTGTGAATTTATAGTTGAATTATGTAATGATACAAAATGGGTTCTAGTTGTGTTTATGGTTGAATTATGTAATCATGCAAAAAAATTTATAGCTTTGACTTTATGGTTAAATTATGTAATCACAAAAAATAAGTTATAGTTATGAGTTTATGTTTGAGCTATGTATGTAATTACAAAAAATGAGTTATAGTTGTTAATTGGTTGGATTATGTGATCATGCAAAATAAGTTATAGTTGTGAATTTATGGTTAGATTATGTGATCATACAAAATAAGTTATAGTTGTGAATTTATGGTTGGATTATGTGATCATACAAAATAAGTTATAGTTGTGAATTTATGGTTGAATTATATAATCATATAAATTGAGTTATCTTTATATTTATGGTTGTATTATTTAATTATACAAATTGAGTTATAGTTATGTGTATTTTATGATTGTTAAGAAACTATTATTCCTCTGTTTCTTCATATTAATTTGTACAACTTTATTTTGATATAAAGTTATTAAGTTTATTTACTTTTATAAATAAATGGAAAGAAGTTCAAGTAATCATGATAATTCAGTTGTTTTAAGAAGATTTGATGATCCAGTTTGTGCTAATGCCAGATTGGTTCTTAGAATGAAGAACCGTAACATTTGTTTATATTGTAATAATTATTTGAAAGGTACGAGAATCACAAGATTAACGAAGCATTTATCTAGGATAAAAGGTGATGTAGAGCCTCATAAGAAAGTGAGTCATAACTCGAAATAATAAATGAAAACTTTGCTTGAAGAGTATCAATATGAAAAAGAAGGTAAAGACTAAACTACGAAATTGGTATTGGAAGTTCCTTTTATCAGGATTAGGATAATAGTAAGGATGTTAAATGTGGTAGTATTTCTACATAATAAGAAGGGATTCTTACACCTAATACTAGGAAAAGAAGAAGACAAATTCCTAATTTTTTTTGCATCAAGACTAACTCGTGGAGCTCAAGCTTTAATCTATAGTACCTTACAATCTAGAGAATTAGCTTATAACGTGGATATGAAAATGACTTGATGGTAATATGATTCAAATATAGTATTCACTGCTAACCAATCTTATTTTTATTAGCCTATGGTGAAGTAGTGACCAAGTTGTAGGAATCATGAATTTTTTGAATTTCAATCAATTTTTTCTTTTTCAATTCTTACACATTCTAATTAATAAATCACATTTCTCAAATTTTATATTCTTTATTTGTATCTTCACATTTTAATTTAAAATTTTGTTTTAAATTATTATTATTAAAAAATGAATTACTATTTTTATCCTTAAAAAACTAAATTTATTTAATCTTACTAATAAATTATATTTGTCAAAATTTAGGTTCTTTATTTATTTTCTTATATTTTAATTGAAAAATTTTAAATAATATTTGTTAAAAACTAATTATTATTTTTATTGTGAATTTGTTTAATAAATTTAATTATTAATTAGTATATATAAGTAATTTTGCTTTAAATAATTTAAGAATATGTTAAAAATAATATGTAGACTATAAAATATATTTAAAGGAAATTAAAAAATTTAGAATAAAGTTAAGAGTCTTTTCTATATAGTTCAATTTTTATGAGTCTTTAATTATTATTAGTTCTTTTTATTTCAATAAATTATTAATTTTATATTATATTTTTACTTATTCTTACGATTTTTATTTTTTATTTATTGTATATTAGTTTTGTAGAATATTTAGGGATCGTTTGGTTCTACTTTTATTTTTCTGTTGCAGTTTTTAGTTTTTAGTTTTCGTTTTCAATTTTTTTTTATTTTTCTTTCAAATAAAAACAAAAACCTGTTTGGTTATTAATATTAATGTAGTTGTATTTTTATCACTGATAATAATAAAATAAATAATTTATTTATAAATTGATATTTATATGAAATATATTTTAATTATTAAATCAAAATTTATTTGAATATTTATATATTTTAAATGTAATTATATATAATTTAATTATAAAAATTAAATAAAATTAAATTATTCATAATTTTATTGAGAATAAATTTAAGTTTATTAAATATATAAATATAATGTTGAATTAAATTATACATAATTTTTGTTAAAAATAAATAATTAAATAATATATATTTAAATGATAGTAAATCAAATTATGGAAAAAACCAAAAACAGGAAACAAAAACTATTTTTCATAATTTTCATAATTTTTAAAATCCAAAAGAAACAAAATAAAAATTCAAACAAACAAGAGTTTTTACTTAATTTGAAAAAGGAAATTAGATCGTAAACATATTTTTTAAAGGATAAAAGGGCCATCATCAATTCTCAATTCTCCCACGTGTAGTTAACCAATCAAGTTAGGCCACGACATATAATTGGAACGTGGCAGAATATCATTGGATTGTTATCCGCTTATAAAAATATACCTTGCTACCTATTAATCTTCAATTTATCTCCAAAACTAGGTAAAGCGAGAATGGCGACATCCAGGTTTACTCTACTAATCTTCACTCTACTCGTCATCGGAACCCTAACTCTTACTCAGGTAAGTATATTGAACCCGATCTGCTTTCCCGATTTGCCTTTGTATTGTTATTTTTCTTTAACTGTGATTCTTGATTTTATGACTTTGTGGGTGAATTTAAAAGCTTGAGATGGATTTATATGAATCGGTTTTCAGGCAAAGAAGTCTAAGGAAGACTTGAAAGAGATCACTCACAAAGTTTATTTTGACGTGGAGATTGATGGAAAATCTGCTGGTAACTTCTAGTATTTTATTGGATCGTGCAATAGTATTGATCCTTATAATGTCATCTGTCAACAATATTCAATTGAATTGAACAAGATTGAAGGACTTAGTAGTAGTTTCTGTTCTGCTGCTACTTTTTTTATAGCTGTCTTCTGTTTGCTTCAAATTTTGTTACTGCCAAATATTCTTGCTGAAAGAAAGACCTTTTTCGACATCCTTCTCCAGGTCGGATCGTTATGGGACTCTTTGGGAAAACGGTCCCTAAAACCGCTGGTATGCTAGTGCTTATTAGGTTTTGACTATTATGTTGCGTTTGCTGAAGTTTGCTTTAGGACATTACTGATGACTCATTGTTCATTCGTTATTTTGCAGAAAATTTCCGAGCATTGTGTACAGGTACACTTTTAATTTTCTTAATCTCTTTTACTTGTAAAGCTGTGCCGCTGATCTTGAAAGTTAGAGAAATTGCAACTGCTTTTAAGCCTTTGTGTTGGATTTGGAAGAAAGAATACTTTGGTATATTCAGTGGTTTATTGGTTTCGTGATTTTTTACTATTGCAGGCGAAAAAGGTGTTGGAAAGAGTGGCAAACCTCTTCATTACAAGGGAAGCTCATTCCACAGAATCATACCCAGCTTCATGATCCAAGGAGGTGATTTCACACTTGGTGATGGAAGAGGTGGAGAATCAATTTATGGGGAGAAATTTGCTGATGAGAATTTCAAGTTGAAGCATACTGGACCTGGTAGGATTGAAGTTACCTACAATTCTTAGCATAAATCAAGTTCTTCTGCAAATGTAATAGATTGCTCATTCAAAGTATGAGATGACAAATTGTTGATATGTTTACCTCAGGGTTTCTATCGATGGCAAATGCTGGTCGAGACACTAACGGTTCACAATTTTTCATCACAACTGTTACAACTAGCTGGTAATTACATGTTCTTGTTGTTAATACTTATGATTGCAGGTGACTTGTTTTGTCACTGAAAAATCTAAAATCAAATGCAGGTTGGACGGCAAACATGTGGTATTTGGAAAGGTCCTCTCCGGAATGGATGTCGTCTACAAAATGGAAGCAGAAGGACGGCAGAGCGGCACCCCTAAGAGCTCGGTCGTGATTGCAGATAGTGGTGAACTACCTCTGTGACTGTATCGCTTATTTAATTTGCTGGTATCTTTTCTCTGTTGCTTATGAAATGAGGGATGTTCACATTTCTTACCTTGAAGACCTCTTAGAATGTAGCAGGTTGTGTCAGGAAAGATGTTAGGGGGCATATGTCGGCAAACTATATTTTATCAAATGATAATCAGAGTTTCTTTGAAAGATTTTATTTCCCCATAATATAGTGGCCGATTCCGACGAAGCCTGTCAAAGGGCTATACCAAAATGTATCTCAAAAGTCCTTTAACGTCTTTTGAGCACATTTGGGACGGACTTGTTTTTGTTTGATGGACATTTGGACATTTGGAAATTGGAATCATGAAATGTTTAGAAAAAGCAGCACATAATTTTTCATTTTCGGCAACTTGCGTTGACCTTTTTTTAAATACATATTACTATTTGTCTATTTGTAGATTCTTTTTACTATCCTGTGTAACTGCGCTGACATCTGTTTTAATTGTGATTTTATACTTTAATGATATAATTATTTTGGTTTTTATTAGAAAAAAGTAGGTATGTACTAAATATTTTTGTAGAAACGTAAGCAAGTATATACCTCTTAATTAAAAAACTCGGTTTAGTTTGTTTAACTGTAAAAATTTTGAATTATTTAACTTTTTGTTTGATTTATTTTAATAGTTTTTATTATTAAAATTTGATTAATTTATTAATTAATCGATTAATTTTTATTAATTAATTTTTATTTAATAATTTATTTTTAATTAAAATTTAAATTTTTTAATAAGTAATAGTATTTTTAATTATATATTAAATTTCTTTATTTTTATTCAATTTTTATAATGGTATAATAAATCTTTAAGCCTAAAATCTTAAAAGTTTTTTTTTACCAGTTTAACTTTTGGTCTAGTTAAAACATTGCTTTTTATAATAGTATCTATTCAAATAATTCTTATTTTAAGTAGAATTTAGTAACACAACTTAATGTTAGAATGATAATTTTTTCTAGTAACATGAACAAATTGGCTCCTAAAATTTTTGTACGATATAACTCTTATTTAACCCATGGAAAATTTAGGGGGTGCTTGGTTGATAGATATTGGGCACTGATTGTCGGAACTCAACTCTTGCGAAATCATGAAGTCTGAGTGTATTATCCTATAGAGTTCTTTCTGTGAATCCTTATTAGGCATCATTCCACAAGGGTGGCGTGCCCAAGACAAATAAACTTCAAAATAACTTATTACTTCAACTCAATCATATTACGAGGAAATCAATATAAACATACATACACAACTGAAACTACTTTCATCTATCATTTCATTTCTAAGGCGACAGAGTTTGAAAATCTTTATTTACATATCGAAAGTCACACTATTGGCTTATTACAAAATATAAATAACAAATTTGCGAAAGTTCTCTTAGGTTCTTAATCACTTAGTCTTTTAACTATCACCTGAAGAGGGGACAGAAAAGGGGTGAGCTTGACAACTCGTGAGTAACAGTTTATAATGGAAAAATAAGTAAAAATTATTAAAAACATTCACTTGTCATAGAAAATTTTCATATGATTCTTAAAATACATGTTTCTTAGGCTTTCAGCTAAAATTAACAAGTTGTGAAACATAAATGCATCAAACTTATTAAAATAAAATGAGCACATAAGCATATCAAATGGTTCGAGTGGATCCAAAACAGAACGTACTACGCATTTTCACATAACGGTCTTGCATAGTCGTGAACTTATGGGAATCCATGAAGGAGCTCCATGCCACTAACGGGCAGACGGTAGAAGCCTATTTGTCAAAGTGCAATTGACTTAACTTAGGGGATCACCACAAACTTATATAATACATAGATTTCAAAATCTTATAAGCTTGATGCCCAAAATGACACATTCTCTTGAAAACTTGCTTTTCACATGCTTGTAATACCTTAAAAACTATTTTTCAAAAGTATAGTTTCATAATCATGCATCATTTCAAAGAATCATTTTCAAAACAACTTTTCATAAATAATCATACAATTCATATAACAAACATATAGCAATAAATACAACACTTATGACGCAATTGGAAACATTAAATTTCTTTGATTTAAAGAAAACATTAGTGGCTTATTTACTCTATTATAAACATGTTCCCACCTTAATTTCTTTGCTTATAGCCTTGCTCAAACATGTCTCTTCTCTTGTTTCTCTTGCCTTTTTGATCTCTTTATACAATAACAAAAATCTCACTTAATAGGGTTTTCAATTGAAAATTCCCTCAAGCACAATCACTAAAATTAGTTCTAGAATACTTAAACTCAAGCCTTTTCTAGACTCCATGAACTAAAATCCTTCCAAAAATCCAAATAATTCAAAATGGTCTTACCTTGATTCTTCACCAATTAAAGAGATCTTTAGCTCAAAGGGAAGCTCTTTTCTTCCTCTTCCTTTTTTTCTTTCTTGAACAACTCCAAAATCTATTTTGAAAATTAAGAAAAGTCAAACCCTAGCTTGTTTTCTCTTCTTTCTCTCCTTCTCTTTTTCTCTTCGTATTTCTCTCTCTTCTTCAAGACACTCTCTCTTTTTCTCTTTAATTTTTGTTCTTCTTTCTTCTTAAAATGCAAGACAACACTTCTTCTTCCAATTATGTCCTTAATGATTGAGAAATGTCTCATTTGCCATTTCATTTATACCTTATGTCTTTTATACTTAAGTGTTTTGCCAAAAGCACCATTGAATATTCTGACATAACTCTTTCTTCTAGAAAGTGCTCTCCCTTGTCTTAAGTTTCCAATGACACCAAAATCAATCCATTTGGTTCAGTGATTCGAAAGATACATTTCAAATATTTTTTGGACTGCTCTTGTCCAAATCAGTATACTATACACAAATTCCATTTGAAATTTAAACATATTAAAAACTGAATCAGATTTCAACTTTTTCATACCATTTGTAGCTCAATATCTTTAGTTTATCTTGAAATAAGAATCATCTTATTCGGAGCTTTACTGATCTAGAAATCATCAAATACATGTTCAGTAAAATATCCAATTCCTACTCTTCCAATCGATATCCTTACTTGATTTAATACATCTTTTTTACATCAATACCAAAATCTATAACCTTTTATGGAGATGTAAAAAAAAAGTGTTAGGAATCTAAGAGTTCAAGAATCACTTTATTTGGAGGTCGGATAGCAAAATTATAGCTGAAAGAATCAAACAAGATTTGGTCCTCAATCATATCAAACTTGTCTAGGAACAAATGGCATAACCTTTACTAGAGATGTTGGATTAAGATTATCTTGGGACAATTTCAAAGTGAACTTTGAGATATACAACTTTGAAGAAGACCTTGAGGTCAGATTTTATCATCTAAAGGGTCAAAACGGACCAGACGAAGCCAAAGG
Source organism: Erythroxylum plowmanianum (assembly GCA_025531925.1). Classification (NCBI taxonomy): domain Eukaryota; kingdom Viridiplantae; phylum Streptophyta; class Magnoliopsida; order Malpighiales; family Erythroxylaceae; genus Erythroxylum; species Erythroxylum plowmanianum. Next base: position 27,719,732 of record JANVCQ010000008.1, read on the forward strand.
AAAAAGCAAATGAATAGAAAAAGATAAAAGAAGTGAAAAATTGCTATAACTTTCCCTATAGATATCGGATTAAGGTGTTCTTTATATGGTTCGAAAGAGCACTTCAAGATCTACAACTTTCATGAAAGCCTCAAAGATATATTCTATCTTCTAAAGGGTCAAAAATGGAAGAGAAGATAGATACAGACGAAAAGTAGACCAATAGAAAAAGACAGATGAAGTGGGAAAATTGCTATAACGTTTCCTAAAAATATTGGATTAGGTTTTTCTTTAGATGGTTCTAAAGAGGACTTCAAGATCTACAACTTTCATGAAGACCTCGAAGATAGATTCTATCTTTTGAATGGTCAAAAATGGACCAGAAGATATGTTAAATGAAAAAACAGAAGAAACAAAAAGTAGAAGAAGCAAAACACAGAAGAAGCAAAAAACAAAAGAAACAAAACATATAAAAAGCATAAGACAGAAGAAGCAAAACACAGAAGAAGCAAAACACAGAGGAAGTAAAAGGCAGAAGAAGCAAAACACAGAAGAAGCAAAAAGCAGAAGATAGATATAGACGAAACCAAATGAAAAAGCAGAAGAATGGAAAAAGACAGAAGAAGTGGGAAAATTACTATAATTTTTCCTAAAGATATCGGATTAAGGTTTTCTTTATATGGTTTGAAAGAAGACTTAAAGAACTACAACTTTCATGAAGACCTCAAAGACAGATTCTATCGTTTAAAGGGTAAAAAATGGAATAGAAAATAGGTCAGGCAAAAAAACAGAAGAAACAAAACATAGAAAAAGATGATATCATCATAGAAAAAACAAAAAGGCAAAAGAAGCAAAACATAGAAGAAGATGACATCATCACAAAAGAAACAAAATACAGAAGAAGATGACGTCATCATAGAAGAAACACAGAACAAAATGACATCATCACAAAAGAAGCAAAAGGGCAGAAGAAGTAAAACACAAAAGAAGCAAAACACATAAGATGACGTCAATACAGGAGAAACACAGAAGAAGATGACGTCATCACAGAAGAAGAAAAAAGGCAGAAGAAGCAAAACACAAAAGAAGCAAAAAACAGAAGAAGCAAAAAGCAGAAGAACCAAAACACAGAAGAAGCAAAACATAAAAGAAGCGAAAAGACAAAAGATATATCTTCCATTATAAGGACCAAAATTTTCAGCGTAGAAGTCCAAAAATTCCATACTATATATCGTTAGAAAGCTAAAAGAAAGATCTACAACTTTCCAAAAGACAACTTTCTCTAATATAGCCTAAATAGATCCAGAATTGCCTCAAATTCAGAACACGAATTTACATTCATCCACTATACTGCACCTAATTCTCAACTTCATGACAAATTTTGAGATTCTTAAAGACATAATTTAAATTCAGTGTCTTCATAAGAAATGTAGCTATATATTTCTAGTTTAATCCAAATTAAGAATCATCTTGTTTGGATAACTAGAGAAAAAGTTGTAGCTAAAAGATTAAAGCATACGCCGTGAATATTTTTCAGGTTAACCACCCTTTTTGTTTCACAATCTTTCCTTAACCCAAATCATACTAAGATCACCTTTTCTAATTTATTTACTCCTCATTCTTAAATTCATTTCAAATCAATATCATCTATAAAGAAATATATAATCCATGATTAATCATGCATGAATACTTTTTATCTGTTGGCTTTAACATAAGGATCATTCGAGCTACCGCTGATGCAATGTTGTATTCCTTGCGGTAATCGAAGTTCAGACCGCCAGATAGTATTGTTGTTGTCGGCGACGAAGCAAACAACCTTGGCACATCATAGTCTGACAATTCGTTGGAGCAACCTGTCCCTGTCACCCATTTGCTGTGAGTATTGTATCTCTGCCATTTTTATTATTGCATCGCGCATTTATTTATGATTCTGCTGCCATTGTTTTTCTGTTTGTATTAGTAATAATAATAATAGTTGTCTTTTATTTTATAATTCTATTATCCGTATTATTTTTATTGTTGTTACTATTATTATTATTATTTTTTATTATTCATCATTATTCATTATTTTATCTGTATTTTTATTATTTCTATTAATATTGTTTATTATATTTACAATTCTTCTTCTTCTTCTTATTTTTTAAATTTATATCTATATATCTATATTTTTTATAAAACAAAAACAAAAACAAAAATTAAAATTAAAATTAAAATTAAAACTTTTTTGAATGAAAGTTTTTTTAATTTTTAATTGTTAATTTTATGGTATTTTTTTAATAAAAATTGTTATATTTATATTTGTATTTTTATTTATTATATTATATATATTTATTATATTCTATTTCTTATTTATTCTATTTTATTATTATTATTATTATTATTTTAATAGGACTTTATTGATAAATTATTATAATTATTTCTGGGGAGGGGTCGGCTGGTTTTAGCTTTCAAGGATTTATTAAAATCTATGTGTGTGTGTGTGTGTGTGTAGTATATTTGGTTTGCCCAAACAAAACTGCATGAACATGGAACCTTACAAACTCCAATTAATTAAAACGCAATTTTTTTGACACAAGGGAGAAAAACCTAAGAAAATCTATAAAAAAACTCTAGACCCTCGATGCTCCTTAATGCAGATTGCAGGGATAAAGCACTTTAGTCATATCATGGTATAGTGCGTCCTGAACAATCATCGGCGGTTCCCGCAGATAATGCAGTCCTGACCTTGAGAGGGCTACTAAGGTAGCTAGTTGGTCAGCACATTGGTTCCCTTTCCGATGGATATGTTATATTTGAACCTCCCAAGTGCGGTGAATCAACCCTCGGATACTTGTCAACAAAGGATAAATGTTAGACATATCTCTATTGGAAGTGGAGAGAATATTAATAACCTCTAGCGAGTCCACTTCAACTAACACTCGTCGATATCCTCGATCCCATGCCAGAGTAAAGCCTGAATGGACCTCCCATAGTTCTGCCTCTAGGGGCGCACCCATGCCACTATTCTGTATAAAACCTCCACACTAGTGGCGTTGGCTATTTCGTAGCAGTCCTCCAGTTGCCGCCATGTGGGATCCTATGCTGACTACGCTGTCCGTATTCAGTTTAACCCACCCTTCTATATGTTTATTTCCAACCCACAAGTATACCCTGCACCTGAAAGACTCGGCTTTCCACCGTATGGGCCCTGATGATCCAAGCACCATAATCCATGACAAGTCTAGCTCCTTCTAGCAACCAAACAAAGTCAGTGTCAAAGATGCTATTGTTCCTCCATGCTCACTCTATTTGATTGAACTTCAGATGTTGGCGGAGGTTTCTAAAAACCCACATCTCCTTGTCAAGGTGGAAAAATTCCCTGTCTATAATTTCATAAGGGAATTTATGCCAAAAAGAGGTTACTTTAGGGCAATCCCGTAGGGCGTGGAGAATTGACTCTTCCTGATCACAAAACTAACAACTGCTGTCCATTATTAAATGACGCACCCCCTATTGATGGTTCATTAATAATTTCCTTTTAGCCAAAAGCCAAAGGAAAGATCGAATCCGCTATGGTCCTGAGCAGAACACCAGGGCGTTGGTAACATTTACAAGCCCGATACAAAGTTTAAAAAAAACTTAATGAATTAGCAATATACAAATATTTAATTTTTAAAATTATATTTTATTATTAAAATTTAATATTCATACACAAGTAACTAAAGTCTTAAGCTTACATACTTAATAAAATACTAAATGATTATAACAACAACTAACAAAATCTTTAAAATTACGGTAATAATAAAAACATTAAAATAGTAGCAGTAACAATAACCGAATAATAATATTATATTACAAAACATCAAGAGAATTGCAGTAACAAGTACAGAGATGATTAAGAAAAACAATTTCTTCGCACATTTTTATATGTAAAATCATTAATAATATTATGAATATCAATATTGTTCAAAATATCCTTCTTGATACAAAAAATAGCTAAATCATTCAACTTTTTTATGACATTGATAAACTCAAGCAGATTTTCAATAATTTTAACTTTAAAAAATTTCTCTCAACTACTGTTACAATCACATGTATGGTTAATAGAATTTGATAAACAATTGAAACATTTGGATAACAATCTACAACTTTAATAAATTCAAGAATTTCAACAGATGATATTAATTTATTTGGCAAAGTCATTTGTAAAACTTTTAATTAAAATATCATCTAAATCTATATCTGATATATTATCATGAGAAAAATAGTTGTAAATTAGTACAAAATTTTCTTAGTTTATTATCATCCAACGACCTCAATTTCTTTGAATCAAATAATAATCCAAAATACTTTCAAATATTGTTAATTGTTCAAATTTATTCTTCAACAAAGCAATTGTCATATCCACAATAACTAGAAATGTTAAAAGAGAGGTGGACCATTAAATATGGCGGATAAAAATATAGCCAATGAATGTACACTTTCCTTTAAAAAGTGTCAAATATTATGAAAATGCCATAATAATTATCTTTTTCAATTTTTTGGTATATAATTTTAGATAAATACCTATCTATTCTAATCTAATTACTTGTGGGGCTTTGTAACATCCCGTTATCGCATATTAAGGGTTAGAACCCTATAATAGTGTACATGATAGATTATTGAGAAGTTAGAAAGTACATTTCATGCTTATGCATAATATAGCATACATACGTGTGACTATTGATTTTTGCATATTAAAATGACTGTACATGCATTCATTGACATTTTCTAGGTATAATTGATTTACAAATGTGATTATATTGAGAATTGTGATTTTTGTTGAAAATTGATTTGGAGAATATATGTATTGATTTAGAATTTTTGGTGAAATTAGGAAAATTTTTGAAATTTTGGGTATTTTGGACTAGGAAAAAATGTCAAGTAGTAAGGCAATTGTTAAATGGTAGTATAATTAAATATCAAATGACAGTAAAAATTTTGATGAATGACTTTGGGATTTATTGACAAATGTCAAGGAAAATCTGGAGCCAATTGGAGTAGGAATTGGAATTGACTGGACTAGTTAAATAAGAGAACTAGTTTAAAGTTCACGATTCTTTTAATTTGAAAGACCATCTTTGTTTTGTCTCTCATGATTGCCTTATGCTTTCTTCTTCTCCTCCTTTTTTGTTTTCTTCACTCACTCTCACCTCATCAACGTTGAAGATCACTCTCACCTCCATTTTCTACTATCATTTTTGCTATCTTCTTCACATTTGTCACTAAAGACCTATCCCTAACGCCTTTAGAATGATGAAGATCGTATGACGCTTAGGAGCTAGGATTAAGTGATATTTTAAAGCTAAATCAAGTAAGTTATGCTGTAAATATCATGGGTAGTGCTAAATGAAACTAATATGATGAGTAATTTGAGATTGATGACTTGACCATGAAATTTTTATGTGTGTGTGTCGTGAGTGATGAAATGTATATATATAGATGTCTTGCTTTTGTATATCTATGATGATTAATGAATCATATATTGTTTTAAAGATTTTTTTTAGGAGAACTAGGATGATAATTTAGAGGTAAAGTGAAGGTAATAATGGAGTTGAATGTGTGTTGAGGCATTGATGAATGAATGGGCATGGTTGATGTCCTATTTTGTGGTTATGATTAATATTTTTTTTATGACATGTTTTGTGAATGTTTTGAGTTGTAAATTGAGGTGAGAATGAAGAGGAAATGAAGTAGAAAGGATGGTTTATGTACAAGATGTGTTAGATGTAAAATGTAGGAAGTTATAAAAATTTGGAAAAATTGGAAGAGTGTTTGGAAAATTTTAGCTATAGTGTTTCCACTAGATATGCTTCTGTCTTTTAACCATAACTTGAACTATAGATATCCAAATGGGATGATTTTTTATTTGGATTAAATTAGAGACAATTGGCTACATTGTTCATGAAGACAATAAATTCAAATTCTATTTTTAAGAGTTTCAAACTTAGACTTAAAGTTGAGTATTGGGTGCAGTGCAGTTTGAGAACAACAGGTAGTTTTATGATGCCTTGAAATGAGGTGAATTAAGGGGATATTTAGGAATAAAATGAAGGTGAAAAATGAAGTAGAACATGTGTAGAAAATTTATGATGAAATTGTATAAGAATATGTTCTATTTTGGTGTTTATGATCAAGCATGGATTTTGGTTTGTATGTGGATGATATTGAATTGAAATTAAGGTATACATGAAGAAGTTATCAACTCGAAATGATGAATGTTGAATATAAATTGTTTGATACTTATGAATGAGATATGTTTTGGAAAAAGGATAGGATTTCATGAACGATGAGTTTTAGTGAAAATGATGAATCAAATGAGTTGAAGTTTGAGAGCTTAATGAAATCAATTTAGTAGTTGAATTGATATGAAATGATGTTGCATTAGAGGAGGGGAATTCGGGAAGATTTGAAGTGAAAATGATGTTATTATAGGTGTAGAAATCGTATAGGTGAGTGATGGAGACTGTCTGGAGCTTGCCTTAAATACAACTCTTTTGATTAGTGAATGAAGCTATAGTCCAGCATAGCGGAGCTAGTGGGGTCTGAACAGAGAGGCCGTGGTAGAAGCAAGATGAATTCTAGAAGTCCTACTGTTAGGACTGAGGTGTGGAGTAACTGACCGCAGTCTTAGGCCAAAGTGTATCCTATGACTAGACAGGAGGCTCATGATTCTCCGGATGTTGTTACAGGTGTATTAATTATTTTTTATTGTAAAGCATTTGCATTGTTAGATTTTGGATCTACGTATTCTTTTATTGCACCGTATCTAGCATCTAGTTTGCATTATGGTAGAGAACAGTTGAAATATGGATTAAAGGTGAGTACATCGATAGTTAGTACTATAGTAATAAGAGAGGTCTGTAAGAGATACTTGATTAAAATTGATAAGGTGAAATTAGAGACAGACTTGATCATATTACTGTTAAGGGAGATAGATATTATCTTAGGCATGGATTGGCTCACTGCTTATAGGGTTATAATGGGTTGCTATACTAAGGAGGTGATATTAGAATCTCCTGATTAGCCAAAAGTAGTTTTTCTAGGTATTAATCGCAGTGCCAGCCAGGTTGATCTCGTTTGTAAGCGCATTGAGGTTGATGCAAGGGGCATGTGAGGCTTATCTGACCCACTATATAGATACTCGAACTGAGCAGAATGTGCAGGATATTCCTGTAGTTAGGGAATTCCTAGATGCATTTCCCACTGAGTTATCTGGTTTACCTCTAGATCGAGAAACAGAGTTTACAATTGATTTAGTTCTGGGTGGTGCTCCTATATCTATTCCTCTATATAGGATGACACCTGTGGAACTAAAGGAGATGAAGCTCATTCATAGAAGTTGCTAGAAAAGGGTTTCATTAGACCCAGTGTATCACCATGGGGAGCTCCAATCTTATTTGTGAAGAAGAAAGATGGAACTTTGAGACTGTGCATCGATTGTAGGCAACTGAATCAGGTAACAATGAAGAATATGGACCTGTTTCCTAGAATTGATGATTTGCTTGATCAGTTGCAAGGAGCTTAGGTGTTCACTAAGTTGGACTTGAGATTTGAGTACTACCAATTAAAGATAGCAGAGCCTAATGTACTGAAAAGTGCATTCAGGAGCATGTATGGACATTTTGAGTTTTTAGTAATGTTGTTTGGGTTAACTAATGCCTCAACTGCATTTACGACTTTGATGAATAAGGTGTTTCAGCCCTACCTGGATTGATTTGTGATTGTTTTTATTGATGATATCTTAGTGTATTCAAAAAGCAGAGAAGAACATGCTGAAATTTGAGAGTGATTTTACAGATTATGAGGGAGAAACAACTATATGACAAATTTAGTAAATGTAAATTTTGGCTTGATCCAGTAGTATTTCTGAGTCACATAGTGACTGGACAAGGCATACAAGTAGATCCAAAGAAGATAGAGGCAATGATGAAGTGAGATGCTCCAAAAAATGTATCAGACATTTGGAGTTTCTTAGGATTGGTCAAATATTACCGGAGGTTTATCGAGGGATTCTAGTTGATCTTAGCCCTTTTGACTAAACTTATAAGGAAGAGTGTAGTACTTAGATGGAATGACGAATGTCAAAAGAGTTTTGAGGAGTTGAAGCATCAGTTGACTACGACACTAGTGTTAACTATTCCATTGGGAATTAGAGGATATGTAGTATACAGTGATGCTTTGCATCAAAGATTGGGATGTATGTTGATGCAGTATGGAAAGCTGATAGCCTACACATTGAAACAATTAAGGTCTCATGAGATTAATTTTCTGGTATATGATTTAGAGCTTGTTGCAGTTGTTTTGGCTCTAATGATATGGAAACACTATCTGTATAGAGGGACATTCCAGATGCATATCGATCATAAGAGTTTGAGGTATCTGTTGAGTCAAAAGGAATTAACCATGAGACAAAGAAGATGGATAGAGTTATTAAAAGACAAGGACTATACAATTGAGTATCATTTGGGAAAAGCTAATGTGGTGGTAGATGCTTTGAGTAGAAAATCAAATAGTAGTGTAGTTTAGATTCAGATATCAAGATTATCGAGGTTATCGAACTTAATTCAATTAAGAGCGCTAAATATAGAATTGAATCTAGAGCATGATGAGACATTGATTGCTACATTAAAGCTAAGATCGATATTGTATAACAGAATCTGAAAAGTTTAGAGTAAAGATCCTGAAATGGTGAAGCTTATTGAGAGGTTAAAAATGAAACTGGACTCTGAGTTTGAAATGGGAGATGAGACACTGTGGTTAAAATCTAAGGCTATATGTGCCTAATATGGATAATTTAAGAAAAGAAATTCTAGAGGAAGCTTATGTGGCTTCTTATGTTATGCCTCCTAGTACCACCAAGATGTATAATACATTGAAACAACATTTTTGGTGACTCAAAATGAAGAAGCAAGTAGCAGAGTATGTTGCTAAATGTATAAAGTGCCAGCTGGTTGAAGCTAAACATTGAGCTTCGGTTAGAAACCTAGATTTGTTACCTATTTTAGAGTGAAAATGGAAACAAATTACTATGGATTTCATTATGGGATTGCCAAAGATTCTAAGGCAGAATGATGTTTTATTGATTATGGTGGACCGATCGGCCCATTTCTTACCAGTAAGGTAGAATAACTCACTAGACCAGTTGGATCGAAGGTATGTGAATGAGATAGTTAGACTATATGGGATTCTAGTATCCATTGTATCAGACAGGGATCCTAGATTTACTTCGGGATTCTAAAAGAGCTTACAGTTAGCTATGAGTATAAAGTTAAACTTTAGTACTGCATTTCATTATCAAACAAATGCACAGAGTGAGAGGACAATCAAGACTATTGAGGATATGCTCAGGGCATGTTTATTGGAGTTTCAAGGAACATGGGATTAGTACATAACTTTGATTGAATTTGTTTACAACAATCATTATCATAGAAGTATTGAGATGTCACCGTATGAGGCATTGTATGGCAGAAATTTCCAATCGCCTCTATATTGGGATGAAGAGGGCTTGAGAATGGTTGAAGGCCTAGAATTGATACAAGATACTTTGGATGAGGTGAAACTAATCTGAAGTTGAATTAAAGCAGCTCAAGATAGATAGAAGAGCCATATGGATCAGCATCGAAAGGATGTGGAATACAATGTAGGAGATAAAGTGTTTCTGAGAGTATCACCTTGGTGAGGAGTGTTGAGGTTCTGTAAAAAGGGAAAACAGAGCCCTAAGTACATTTGTCCTTATGAGATCATTGAGAGGATAGGACCATTGGCACAGAAGTTAGCTTTACCAAAGGAGATGTCTTAGTTACACAATGTATTTCATGTGAGTATGCTCAGAATATACCGATATGATCCAACGCATGTGTTACCGACTTAAGAGATTGAAGTTGCTAGTAACCTAAGCTATGTTGAAGAGTTAATCAAGATAGTGGGATATCAAATAAAACAAATGAGGAATCGGGTAATTCTATGAGTGAAAGTCCTTTGGAAGAATCATTCAAATGAAGAAACAACTTAGGAAACGGAGGAGCATACGAGGAGACAATATCCCCACCTGTTCGAACAATCAGGTAAGAATTTCGATGATGAAATTTCTTAAGGAGGGGATAATTGTAACATCCCGTTATCCCATGTCAAGGGTTAAAACCTTAGAATAACGTACACGAGAGATTATTGAGAAGTTAGAAAGTGCATTTTATGCTCATGCATAATATAGCATACATACACATGTGAATATTGATTTTTGTACATTAAAATGATTGTACATGCATTCATTGACATTTTTCAGGTATAATTGATTTATAAATGTGATTATATTGAGAATTGTAGTTTTTGTGTGTTGAAAATTAATTTGGCGAAATATGTATTGATATAGAATTTTTGGTGAAATTTGCCAAATTTCTAAAATTTTGGGTACTTTAGATTAGAAAAATGTCAAGTAGCAAGAAAATTGTTAAATGGTAGTAGAATTAACAAGTCAAATGATAGTGGAAATTTTGATAAATAACCTTGGGATTTATTTACAACTGTCAAGAAAAATTTGGAGACAATTGGAGTAGGAATTGGAATTAATTGGACTAGTTAAATAAGAGAACTAGTTTAATTCTATAGAAATTGGATATATGGCAAGTGACAAGTGTCACCTGCCGAGTCAAGTCTTAAAGTAAATAATTCTTTTAATTAAAAAGACCATCTTTGTTTTGTCTCTCACGATTTCCTTATTCTTTCTTCTTCTCCTCCTTCATTTTCATTTTCTTCACTCACTCTCACCTCATCAACGTTGAAGATCACTCTCATCTCCATTTGCTCCTATCATTTGTTCATATTTGTCACTAAAGACCTATCCATACCACCTTTAGAATGATGAAGATTGTATGATGCTTAGGAGGTAGGGTTAAGTGATATTTTGAAGCTAATTCAAGTAAGTTATGCTTTAATTATCGTGGGTAGTGTTAAATGAAACTAATACGATGAGTAATTTGAGATTGATGACTTGATCATGGAATTTTTATGTGTGTGTTGTGAGTGATGAAATGGATATATATAGATGTCTTACTTTTGTATATGTATGATGATTATTTAATCATAAATTGTTATAGAGATGTTTTTTAGGAGAACTAGGATGACAATTTAGAGGTAAAGTGAAGGTGATAATGGAGTTGAATGTGTGTTGAGGCATTGATGAATGAATTGACATGGTTGATGTCATGTTTTGTGGTTATGATTAATAGTCTTTTATGACATGTTTTGTGAATGTTTTGAGTTGTAACTTGAGGCGAGAATGAAGAGGAAATGAAATAGAAAAGATGATCTATGTATAAGATGTGTTAGATATAAAATGTAGAAAGTTATAAAAATCTGGAAAAATTGGAAGAGAGTGGTTGGAATATTTTAGCTATAGTGTTTCCACTATATATGCTTTTGTATTTTAGCCATAACATGACCTGTAGATATCTAAATGGGATCATTTTTTATTTGGATTAAGTTAGAGACATGTGGCTACATTTTTTATGAAGACATTGAATTCAAATTCTACCTTTAACAGTTTCAAAATTAGACTTGAAATTAAGTATTGGGTGTAGTGAAGTTTGAGAACAGTAGATAGTTTTATGATGGCTTGAAAAGAGATGAATTAAGGTGATATTTAGGAACGAAATGAAGGTGAAAAATGAAGTAAAACATGTGCAGAAAATTTATGATGAAAGTGTATAAGGATATGTTCTATTTTGGTGTTTATGATCAAGCATGGATTTTGGTTTGTGTGTGGATGATATTGAAATGAAAATGAGGTATACATAAAGAATTTATAAACTTGAAATGATGAATGTTAAATATGAATTGTTTGATACTTATGAATGAGATACGTTATGGAAAAAGGGTAGGATTTCATGAATGATGAGTTTTAGTGAAAATGATGAATCAAATGAGTTGACGTTTGAGAGTTTAATGAAATCAATTTAGTGGTTGAATTGGTATGAAATGATGTTGCATTAGAGGAGGAGAACTCAGAAAGATTAGGAGTGAAAATGATGTTAGTATTTGTGTAGAAATTGTAGGAAATGTTGTTGTGTGAGATATGTTTCTCACATGTTAGCTGGACAGACTCTAGGTTCATTGAACGGACCTTATCGGCTTTGAAAAACTTCCCATTCCCCTTCATATCCGTTTGGAGGGATGTATGTCCGCTGAGCGGACATTCATGGGATACTTACACAAATTTGCAATTTTAATCTTCTAGACGACAAAATCTCTGCAACATCCCACTACCACAAGATACATACCCAAACATTCAAGCATATTCAAGTACATATCCTATGATAATGGCATG
>JANVCQ010000008.1:27732153-27747152 GCA_025531925.1 Erythroxylum plowmanianum
AATGGAATAGGAAGTTATGATTTTTAGAAGTTGTGTTACTGTTTAGGATGAGATTTACAGGACAGATACTTTGAAGTAAATTTGACCCCTATAGAGGTGAAATTTGTCTTTAAGTCCTTCATAGAAATTGTAGATCTTTCTGTTATCTTTCCATTGATACCAAATGTGTAAAATTTGGAGTTCTGAGTGAAAAGTTATGCTTTTTGGAATTTCAGATGAGGAAGAGAGGAAAACAAAAAGAAAAAGAAAAAATGAAAAGAATTTGGGAAGCAGTGGCCTCGCGGCGGCGACGTGCTCGCGTCGCGACGCGGCTCGTGAATGGTTCATTTTCGAGCTGACTCGTGATCACAAGCCGGCTCGCGAGCTGGCCAACAAGCCGTCGCGCATGCGGCGCGGCTCGCCAACTCACCTGACCTCTCTCCACTCTTTTGCTTATAACTTTTTCATCTGACCTCCGATTGACCTGATTTTCAAAGCGTTGGATTTCTAAGACATTCATCTACCTCTCCATGAGCATTTGTGGATTTTGAGATGAAATTAAAAAAGATTGATCGAATCTAAGAGAGAAGATCGGCTGAAAAGAGTATGAGTGGGTTAGTTTTCTGAACATACTTCAGTGTTTGGGAAGGAGTTAATTGATGTGGTTGGTTGTTGATTATTATTATAGGGCAATAATTTGATATTCCACTTTTGGATAATCCTCTATCCCCTCCATTTAGTAGAGGAATGAAACGTATTTAATACTAATTAATTAAAATATAATTAATTAAATATAATTAATTAATTACAACATAATTAATTAAAATAAAATTCACTCATTAATTAAAATATTTTCATTAATTAATTAATTAAAATGTAACTAATCAAAATTAAATAAAATAATGTAATTAATTATATTATAATTAATTAAAATATAATTAATCAATTAATTACATTATAATTAATTAAAATATATTCCATTCATTAATTAAAATAATTTAATTAATTAATTAATTAAAATATTATTATTAATTAAGATATATGTAAATAAAATATAATTATTCATTAACTAAAATATTGTAATTAATTAATTAAAATACTATTAATAATTAATTAATTACATTATAATTAATTAATTAAAATAATAATAATTAATTAATTACATTATAATTAATTAATTGGTTGCAATATAATTAATTAAATTATAATTAAGTCATTAATTAAAATATTGTAATTAGTTAATTATAATATTTTAATTAATTAATATATTATAATTAATTAATTACATTTTTTTTACAAACCAATCACTGTCAATGATAATGAGTATCATTTCTTCCTCTTAACCAACTACCATAATTATAATGATAGTATCCATTCTTATTTCTCACTATATTCATTTCTATTTCTATTACCATTCTTCCATACTAACCAATTGCCCCTTTAGTTTTGAGGACGTTATTTATACAATGAACAATTCATATATTTTATTAACAAGTATCAATATGTTTGAATTTAAATAAAGGCAATTTTGAGAAAAGATATTAATAAAAAATTCACGTTAAATTTTTGAAGAATTATTCAAATATTTATAAAAATTTTAAGAGTGAATGAATAACTTTGTGCATTTCTTTATTTCTACTCCAAATTTGTGGATAAACAAAGTTGGATTGAAAAGCAATTAGCTCTAAATAAAATTATTTAAATTGTTGAAATTATCTAATAATAATATCATAATAATAATACCAATCAAAATTTATTATGTTCTAAAAGATTTAATTGATTTTAAATTTATTAAATATGTTAATTATATAAAATGTAAAAATTAAAACATTCACAAAATAAAAACATTTTTTATTAGGATAACAATACTTTTCTATATAATTTATTAAATATAGAATACATGAAAGTGACAATGAGAAATTGTTAGAGAAATATCGGAAGATACCTCAAAGCATATTAGTAATGAAAAATTAACATCTTAATTATTAATTCATCACTAACTTAATCAAAATTCTTACAAAATATTGTAATTTATTGCATAACTGATATTGAAAACGTTTACATATTTATAATATCTTTAAATTAAAATTTTAATTAATTGTAGTTAAAGAAAAATGAAAAATAAGCTTATTTATGAACTCACTTTTTTTGGAATAAATGATGTTTAATATCAGTAGTACTTTAGGATAAAAATCAATTTAACAAAATATGCAATTTTGAAAAATAAAGTAGTAACAAAGTAGACAAAACTATGATACAAAATTTTTTGTGGATTAATCTTGTTAATATCTACGAGAGAAAGAGAATGAAAACTTTTTTTAAAAGTAAATGAATAATTGATTAATCAACAAGGCAAAAGCCTTACAAGCACAATCCTTGTTTTTGACTTCCAATATCAAGTTTAGAGCCACACTAATTCTTTACCATTCTGACACTTGTAATAACCAAATCATCCTCTTTCCAATAATCCACTTACATAAAATAGATATATGGTCTTGTGAAACCAATTGAGGAATTAAGAAGTGAGCTTGTATGTGTGGTTTTTTTTAGAAAAGTTTACTTGTCCTCTCCCACTATGGTCTTGTGATGCCTTGCATGTGGCCTTAGGAGCTTCCACTAATCCTCTTTTATTTGTCCAGTTTAAGCTCGAGTTGAGGGCCTTGATAAGCTACTTTCATCAGTTCCTTTAGATTTATGCCCATCAGAAGGTTGGCAATTCCTTGGTACATTTCTTCCTTTCCTAAATAGCTTCTTATATTCTTTTCTGCTTGATTCTCATGCGGGCATCTCCAAATTATTTATGAACGAAGAATCATATATTTCAATAAGTTAAGTTCATTCAATACTTGAGTGATCTTCTTCTACACATGGTCAGACTCCTGCTAGAAAGACTATTCCACCTCTAGAACTGGGAGTTTAAGAAGTTTTAGTAATTGCTACTTTAGTACCAATATTAGTTAAGACCTTTCTTTATTGTTAATGATGAGATAATATTCATTTACACCATTCATAAGGTCCTTAAATAATTTTTCTTAGGATGTTGTTTTGTTATGGAATCTTCTATTACTCCTTTCTCCCCAGGTCTAATAAACTAGCCTTTTAAATTCTTCCTTATGTTCATGGATGATCCAATCCAAAATGCCTTCCTAGTTAAGGGTTGGACAAGAGATATGAAACCAAGATTGAAATCTATTATATATAAATGTTGAGAATTGAGAATTGACATTGAAAAGTACATGCTTAATTGATTACAGTAGAATTGAGCAAAGCAGGCACTTGTCATCAAAGTTTTGTCCAATAAGTTTGTCATCAGTTTGTAACATCTCTACGATAGCAATCCATATGATGAAGTATATCTTTGGTATTGCCTGAGGAAATCAAACTAGGTTGTAACAAAGAATAAAGAGATTTCTTGTTATGACCCCAACTGTGGACCGTGATCGGCGATAAAGGAACAGTCAACTCAAGGTTTACTACTCCTTTAGCATCGGTCATGGTACACAATTAGGGTCATAACAAGAAATCTTAAGATTTACTAGACTCTTAGCAGCCTAAATTGTCGTCAAATCCCTATATCCATAATAAAGATGAGATTTCAAAATGATCAAACTTATAATTATAACAATCAAATGGTTATAACAATATGCAATCCTCAATGTGCTACAACGTTAAAATAATTAATAAAAGTAAATCTAATTTATACAAGACTACTGCGGTTCTAAAATCAAAGTTCACCAACAAATATACATCGAATCATTGGAGAAGAAGAAGATTGATGAAGCACAATCTAAAAAGAATATCTTGAAAAATGGTTGAGT
This sequence comes from Erythroxylum plowmanianum, assembly GCA_025531925.1. Taxonomy (NCBI): domain Eukaryota; kingdom Viridiplantae; phylum Streptophyta; class Magnoliopsida; order Malpighiales; family Erythroxylaceae; genus Erythroxylum; species Erythroxylum plowmanianum. The sequence continues at coordinate 27,735,951 of JANVCQ010000008.1, forward strand.
GGAGTTAGACCTCACTAAGTGAATTAATAATATGAATATGTTATGCACTCCTAAGGATTTCAAATGATACATATATGTATATATTTATAATGTATTACATCTATAAATGTGATATCATAATATAATGTTTTTTTTTCATAAACATGCATGCATTTCTTATATCAATATCATGCCACATAATCATCAAAATCACAAATCACAAATCACAAATAATAGTGGAGGACTGACAAAGGATCATAGGATATGCCCCTTACGTATAGACTATAGCCATCGGGGATTTCTTATTCTACATGGCTTAGTTGGTTCAAATGTAGTGAATTGTCGTTTGAGAGCCACATTTAACTGAGCTGCCACAACCTTACTACGATATGATTGTTGTCCAAGAGCAAGCTCCACTAAATAACCATAATCACACCACCATATCATGTATCATATGTTGGTTGGCATCCGAGAGCAAGTTCGACCGAACTACACCAACCATGTCATATCTCGTTCATAAATGGAACAAGTACTAATCCAAATCCATACTGAACTAACTGACTCACGGTGCACATAACCTAGTGATGCCCACCAAGTAACTCATACCACAACAATCCTCTTCATCATCATATATCAAGACAAGCATAACATTGTACAACAAAAATATGTATACATGTGTCAATCCATATCTATAAGTATCATATATGCATATGATAATGATGGTGTCATTTCCATGATGAATATGAGAATGAATTCTAATGCATGTTCATAAACATGAATATTAACTCATAGGTATAATGCACTCCTTCATGCCGAAACTAGTCTCTTGAGGTGGAGGGTTCTACTCCTAATTGATCTAAAGAAAGAAAAATATAAATGATCATTAGCATTTAAAACCTAAAAAATTTTTAGATGTCTCGAGAATAAGACCATGACTCAATACTAAGGAACTTTGTTTTTTATTTAAAAATGACAATGTCAAGTTTTTATGAGGAGCCTATTGAAAATTTGAGAGAGTTTTCCCTATAAAACAAACATTCCCCTCTTGAAAGAGGTGTCATTCTTGCAACAAAAATACACTTTTACATCCACCAGTAACCACAACTCAATTTGGGCCTCCAAACTACTTGTCTATACCCAATTGAGTTCACATTTACATTGCAAAATCTATAATAATCCAATTCATAATTCAAGTATACTAATTTCTAACCCATACACCATCATTTATATTCAATACATCTAAATAGTCTCAATTATAATCAACAATTCAATTTAATCAATTTCAAACATTTCTATAAGAACATAACTTTTTTTCTAAATTTTCATATCACAAACTATGAAGAATTTCAATACACCACTCTTATGAATTGATTAAAATACTATTTTATATTTTTAAAAATTATTTCCGTTCATTTCTAAGCTAGTCAGAAAATCACCATTGTCACCGAAGTGCCCAGTGTCAGTGTCGATGTCGTTGTCAATGTCGGTGTTAGTGTCGTGTCGGATAGGTGGTGATCTTTACCACCCATCTTAAAATGATGAACTCACCTCAAGAATCCAATGACATTGGTCTTTTGTCAAAACTCCTCCTAGTTTGTGAGAATCGAAGGATTAAAGCTCAAAGGTAACTCAGTTCCATTCACCAATAAAATGGGTCTATTGGCGTTAGGTTTTCCTCCTTTGCTACATTTTTAGGACCGTTTGACATGATGTTAATGTTAGTTTCACCCAAAAATGACTAAAAATAGAGATCGATGACTTACTTGAATGAACCAAAATTTCTAGTCGTGATTCCTCCAAATCTAGGTCCTTTTTGAAGAAATAAGTTTAGGGATTAGTAGACCATCCCAAAAGCTTTATCTAGAGCATCCCATGAGCTTTCCATAGAGTCCCAGATCATTAGAATTGGTGGTCAAACGACGAAGGTATGAGTGTCAGAAGTTGGGAGTGAATAGTAACCTAGAGGGAAATAGTTTAAGAGAGAAATAAACTTAAGCTTTCTTAAGCTTAGCTTATTCTTTTATAGACTTGTCTCCTTAATGGCCCACTATAAGTAATTTAACAAAAAATTAGATCATTACACTTTCCCCCCTTATAAAAGAATTTGTCTGCAAATTAGGACAATCTTACCTCATTATTGAAATAGATGCAAGTATTGACTTTGTACATCTAGCTCCATCTCCCATGTATAGTCATCCATCATATGATTACTCCATAACACTTTCACCATTGGTATCTCTCTTGATCTTAGCTGACGAATGTGATAATCTATTATGGCAACAGGTTGTTCTTCATATATCAAATTGCCATCAATCTCCACATTATATGGCGGAAGGATATGAGAAGGATCCAAAATATACTTTCTTAACATCAACGTATGAAATACAGGATGAACCCTAGATAGATTAGGTAGTAACGCCAACCTATATGCCACTTCACCCACTTTAGATTTAATCTCAAATGGACCAATATGCCTTGGGGCTAGTTTACCTTTCTTTCCAAATCTCATAACTCCTTTCGTTGGTGATATTTTTATAAATACCATGTCATCTACTGAGAATCTCACATCTTTCCTCTTTGGATCCACGTAACTCTTTTATCTACTAAAAGTTGTTTTCAATCTTTGTTGAATAATAGGGATCCTTTTGGAAGTGATTTGTACAAACTCAGGTCCTGTTAATTGTTGTTCACCAATTTCCTAATAGAGGTGATCTACATTTTCTTTCATACAAAGCATCATATACAACCATTTCAATACTAACATGGTAACTATTGTTATAAGCAAATTCAATCAGTGGCAAATACAAATCCCAATGACCAACAAAATCAATAACACACATACTAAGCATATTCTGTAAAGTTTGAATAGTTCTCTTATACTAGCCATACGTCTGAGAATGAAAAGAAGTGATGAAGTCCAATCTTATACCTAGAGCTTTATGTAACTCTCGCTAGAAAACTGATGTAAAAAGACCATAGATTGTGATGCCCCATGCAAACACACAATTTTAATGACATATAGGTTGGCCAACTTGTCTGTTAAATTAGTATTCTTGGTAGGTAAGAATTGTGCAGACTTTGTTTATGCATAATTACCTATATAACATTATATCTAGTATTAGTACAGGGCAATTCAGTCATAAAATTTATAGTAATCATTTCCCATTTTCACTCAGGAATAGGGATGGCAATGGGTAGGATTCAGTTCGGGTATTACTCAACCCATATCCATATCCATTTTTTATGACTCAACCTATATCCAAATCCATATTCATCGGTTTTTACAATTTACTACCCATATCCAAATCCATTGGATTGTTCAGGTTTTTGGATATTCATCAGCTTATATAGCACACAAAAATATAACTTCTAAATATAAAATATAAAGAGCAAATTTATTTGAACACTCTAAATCAAAATTACTTTAATAATAATAAATCAATATTTTGATTTGGATGTCTTAAAACAACATAAAATTGAAATAATAAAAATCATAATGTATAGTGCAAAGACAACATATATTTTTCACAATTAAGAACTAGAACAAAGACTGATTTTCGAAGCTTCAATTTTTCTTTGCGTGATCTCCACAACATTCAAAACTCCATATCCATATCATTTGCATTATTATCATCCTATAAGAAAATAAAATATGAAAAAAAGGTGAGAACTGAGGAGTAAAGTGGAGATTTTAAAGTTGTTTCTTCTCATAAAATATTGATATTTTATTATATTTAATCATAAACATTTAAGAAAAAAATAGAAAAATAGAGTTAATAAAAAACGGGTAGGGTATGGGTATCCATCGGTTCGGGTTATCACTAAACCCATATCCACATCTATTTTTCAGCATCCATTTAAAATCCATTTAACATCCATTTTTTAGCCTCCATATCCATTTTTTTGGTCGGGTAGTGCGGATATTAATCAGGTTGAAAACCCACTGCCATCCCTACTCAGGAATGGAGAGTTATTGTAATAATCCAGAACGTCTTTGTTGCTCAATCTTTACTTTCTGACATGTTAGACATCTAGACACAAATTCCATAATATCCTTTCTCATTCCACTCTACTAGTACGAGCCTTTAAGATCAAGATACATCTTGTTGTAGCCTGGATAAACGCCATGAGCCTCAAATTGTACCTCCACTATAATTTCCTTTCTTAGGTCATCAGCATCCGGTACACGTACTATAATACCCATCCTCAAAATACCATCACCATGCATAATAAAATCCTTAGCTCGATCCTCTTGAATCTCTTCAATTATCTTACGTAATTGAGGGCCTTTGGATTGAGTAACCTTGACTCTCTCTAAAAACATTGATCTAACCTTGAATTATGATAAATAAAAACATCCTGATCTTGATATCTTCCATTGCAATCATTGGTTAACTAACTCGTGCAACTTTAATTATGGTTATACTTATAGATTTGATGTGAGAAAGACTACCAAATGATTTTCTGCTTAGAGCATTAACTACTGCATTAGCTTTAATTGGGTGATACAAAATGGAACAATCATAATCTTTCAAAAGCTCCATCCATCTTCATTGCCTCAGATTTAGATCCCTTTTCTAAAAATGTATTCAAAATTTTATGATCACTGTAGATCTCACAGGTCGCACCATATAGATAATATATCCAAATCTTAAGTACAAACACCATAACTACCATTTCCATGTCATGACTAGGATAGTTTTGCTCATGCTTCTTTAGTTTTTAGGAAGCATAAGCCACTACTGGTCTATGCTGCATAAGCACACAACCCAAACCAACCCTATAAACATCACAATACACTGTAAATCCATCCAACCCATAAGGTAAGGACAAGATTGGAGATGATGTTAACCTATCCTTGAGCTACTGGAAACTATCCTCACATGCCTTTAGCTAAACAAATTTAGCATTTTCTGAGTTAATTTAGTCAAAGATGTAGCTATTCGAGAGAAGTTTTGGACAAACCTACAGTAATAGCTTACTAAGACTAAAAAACTTCGAACCTTAGTAATAGTAGTAGGTCTTGGCCATTCTGTGATAACATAATCATCTTAGGATCCACTTGGATGCCATCTTTATATACTGTGTGTCCAAAGAAGATGACATGATCTAACCAAAATTCACATTTACAAAATTTAGCATACAAATGATGCTCCTTTAAAGTTTGCAAAAGGTCTAAACACCCTATTTATCAAATCCATAAAGGTTGCAAGAGCATTAGTCAACCCAAAGAACATCACCAAAAATTCATAATGACCATATCTAGTATGAAAAGTAGTTTTTGGAACATCTTCTCCTCTTATTCTCAATTGAAAGTAACTAGACCTCAAATCAATCTTACAAAAACATTTGGCCCCTTGAAGTTAGTCAAACAATTCGTCAATTCTTGGAAGTGGATACTTGTTCGTCACTTTATTCAATTCTCTATAATCAACAGAGATTTGGAGGCTACCATCCTTCTTCTTGACAAATAATATTCATGGTGTACATGCGCCCTAGATCATCGAAAATGGTGGTCAGAAAATGAAGGTATGGGTGTTGAAAATTAGGAGTGAATAGTAACTTTTACGGAAAAGATTTTAAGAGAGAAATGAACTTAAGCTTTCTTATGTTCAACTCATACTTTTATAAGCTTTTCTCCTTATTGATCTATTATGAGTAATTTAACAAAAATTTGTATCATTACATTCTAGTTCTCAAAGTATCCCTACATGATCTATTCGTGAAGGTCTTTGACTTTTTTCATTATTCTTATTCCAATATATGTCATTACCAATAAAAGAGCACCATATTAACTTATAGACTAGTCCCATTTGCCTTATTCTCATTACATGATCAATGTTTAATAGATTATCTAACAACACTTTTTTTTATAGAAGAATAGTTCCTAGAGGTGCACTAGTGTTAAATGGTGGAATCTAAAAAGAGAAATTGCATAACAATTTAAGGACAAAGTAATGTTTGATGAAGAATAAAAACTAGAAAGAGATACTAACTAGATATGGGAAGGAGTAGTAACTCTTTTAAGAAATGAAACTAATAAGATCTTGAGAGATTCTAAAGATCCTAGGGGTAGTAAGAAGGAGTCTTGGAGGTGAAATGAAGATGTACAAAAGAAGGTGAAGATAAAAAAGGATGCCTATAAAACTTTATTGGATGGAAACATGGATAAAAAGAAGGTAGTTAATAGAGAGAATTATAAGCTGGCCAAGAAAAAGACAAAGAAGATAGTCTCATAAGAAAAAAGTAAGGCCTTTGAGAATGTTCATCAATGATAGGAAACTAAGGATGGAAAAAATAATATATTTAAGCTGGCGAGAGCTAGGGAGTGGAAAGCGAGGGACTTAGATAAAGTTTGTTATATAAAAGATGAACCAAGATTGATACTCACAGATAAAATGACATCAAGAGAAGATGGAAAGCTACTTTTATAGGCTTTTTAGCGAAGGCAAGTATAACAACACTTTCTTGGGTGATATTTGCAATTATAAGTTTGTTATATAAAGGATAAAGCAAGACTGGTACTCATAGATAAAAATGACATCAAGAGGAGATGGAAAGCTACTTTTATAGGCTTTTTAGTGAAGGTAGATATAACAACACTTTTTTGGGTGATATTAGCACTTTTGAGAAATACCATAACTTCATTCGAGATGTTGATGTATTATGAGAGAAGAAATTAAGGGAGCCTTGAGGAAGATGGCGAGTGGCAGAGTAGGACTTGATGAGTTACTCATATAGTTATAGAAGAGCCTAGAAGAAGAGGATATTATTTGGTTAGCTAAGTGTTTAATGGGATCCTCCAGTCCATCAAAATGCCAGATGAGTGGAGATTTAGAATATGAATTCCTCTATACAAGAGCAAATGGGACATCAAAAGCTGTGACAACTACAGAGGTATTAAACTACTCAATTACACCATGAAGTTATGGGAGAGAGTGATTGAGAAGAGAGTGAGGAAGGGTATACCTATTTCAGAGAAACTGTAATATCCTGTCTCCTAAATTGTTGAGGGTTAGAAGGATTAAAAGATTAAGCTTATGCATATTGCATTAAATAAAATAAGTTATATCGCTAGATGATTAACTAGTGTATTAAGATACGAAATTTGTTATTCTATGTACATGCATGAGATTAGCATTCACATGCATATATTATTATTTATAAATATGAGAAATAAGTGGCAAATTTTTTATGTGCACTTAATTGATATATTTCAGGATGCTTGTATATGATTGTGAACTAGAATTAAATTAGAAATTGATGGATTTAAGTTAGTGATTTGGAGTTAATTGTTAAAAATCAAAAGTTTGAGGAGTCAATGTATAAATTGGCTTAGTAGAATTCCTAGGAAGATTGGAGACAAATGGAACTTTATATTTGTGACAAGTGTCCCTTTAAATTTGCGACAAATGACACTTTAGACTTGTGACATGTGGAGCTTTAGAACGGTGACATGTGTAGCTTTACAAATGGTGACATATGTAGCGCTACAATTGGTGACATGTGTATCCTTATAAGTAATGACATATGGAGGCTTAAATGAGTGATATGTGGAGCCTAAGGTTAGTAACAGATGGACCAATAGAAGAATAATACATAGACCAATAGAATGGTGACCTATGGATTAGTTTGATTTTCTTTGAACTTTCTAGAGAAAATAGATGTAAAAGGCAAAATAAGGGAAAGTAAAGGTCTGTCCTAAGGCTATAAGAGGGAAAAAAAGAGAGAGAAGGGAAGGAAAAAGAGGAAGAGAAGAGGAGAAGGAAGGCAGTCACTAAGGTAAGTCAAAATCCTGGTTTCAATTTCACATTCCCCCTTTTGATCTATTTTACACACCTTTAGAGCATGAATTTGTAGAAAATCAAAGAACGAAAGTTGTAGATATAGGTCTTACTTGATCTCTGTGAAAGGGGCTTGATAAAATAGTGATTATAGCTTAAGTTATGCTTGTTTCCCTTATACTAGCTGTGACAGACCCCTATGTAGGAACCTTGTATTATTTTCTAATTTTTTAGGGATTTAGAGCTCAAATTAGTTAAAGTATAAAACATAAAAGATGATTATTGATGTCTTATTAATGCTTTTATGAGAAGGTTTCGCTAGACGATGTCTTGATAATGATTTATTGTTGTTTGAGCATTGGTTGCTAGCTTGTTTCTTACCAGAAATAGGACAGAATTTGAATGGGGGTTGTATTCAAAAGGGAGATTTTTTTTCATGTAATTTTTGGATATGTTAAGACTAATGAAGGCTAGTTTCAGGGGGAATTGTGGTGTTTTGATTTTTGTGGAGAGAGTTATGATTAAAAGAATGCAACTTGTTCATAAAGGAACATTAGGAAGAAAAGGATATAAACATTGCACTTAAGGATTGCATAGATATTATCTCTATTTGTTATCAGTGACTGATGTTCATATGTATATCTAATAGGCTCTTAAAGTGATTGTTAATACCTAAATATTTTCAGGACGTTAAGGAAATAGCTCATTAGAGTGTTCTATGAGTTAGATGTATTTTTATTTTATTGTTAATTGCTAACTACGTGAATAATTGTGAAATGCTTATTTGAATTGAATTGATTATCAATTTTGGACAATTAGTTACTAATAGAAGAAAATGATATATGAGATGATTCATATATACACATTTGGCATACATAATGAGATAATTGGATTTGTGATCAAATGACCAACACGCAGACATTCAGGGCAAAAAGCTCGTAATCAGGGCCTAAGGCTTGTAATAAGGACTTAGGGCTTAATACTCGTAATATAATCAGTGCTACAATGCTCATTAAGCTACACAACAAAATTTTATTTTAAACCCAGGGTCTGAATTGGCCTATTTGATCACAACACAAGGAAATAAGAATGAAAGCATATTTGCATTTTCATATAATTGTTTGATTAAATTGAATTGTGATTTTGAAATACAATTTGGTAGTTTTTTAAAATGTGATATGATTTTCTTGAGTTATGCCTAAGTTGATGTGTGTTATTAAAATATAACTTGATGTTATTGATTATGTGGTATGTGGATTTGAACGGTCTTGTGTGATATAGTTTGCTAAGTGCATCAATGATGGTTCACTCATTAAGTTCGCAAAACTCATCATAATTACAATGTTGCTTTTTTTCAGGTTTAGGACAGGTTTAAAGTTAGCTGGAGTATAACTCCTACATTTTATAAGTTTTGGATTAAAGATCTGATCAGCTGAAACTGCATAGTCTAGTAGTAGTTTTGAATCTGCATATCCCAACATATTGCTACATTGTGTATAGTGTGTTAATAACTTTGTAATTGATATATGTAGCTTGGTATGTTGTATTTTTGTATACAAATGTTTGAGATATATGTATATTTATGCTAAGACTAAATTATTGCCTGATGTATGTGATTGGTAGTAATATAATGAGAAGTTCTATGAATTTAATTGTTATCAGATATAGGAAATGACTATGAATGTGAGAATTGATAAATGAGACAATAGAAATGTTTTGCTATACATCTTTACCAAGATCATTGAAAGGAAAGTTGGGCTTCCTTGAAATTTTTTCACACAAGTTGAATATGCCAAAGTTCTAAACTTTAGGTCAAATTTTGACAATTTGTTGATTAAAACGCCTTTGTGTTATATGATATTATGTTTAAGGTGGAAAAATCTTTTTGAATGTTTAGCTAACATATCATGTCTGTAAAGTATATCCCAAATATTCTTTGATTCTTTCAGGAATATACCCTACGGATGTGGTATGTTATAGAAACAATTTGGTTTTACGTCATGGAGGTCCACAACAGAAGCCATACATCTCCTTAGATAATTAATGGATTATTATAGGGATAGACAGAGGGACTTACATATGGTTTTCGTTGAATTAGAGAAGCCTTATGATAAGGTACCTAGGGAAAACATATGTCTGTGTTTAAAAGTCAAGTGAGTTTTTATTGCCTATATAAGGGTTACTACGGATATGTATAAAGGTATTAAGACTAAAGTTAGGATGGCATAACAAGAGATAAAATATTTTTCTATAAATATTAGGCTACTTTAAGGATCCTCATTGAGCACTTTCTTGTTTGTAGTAGTATAGATGAGCTTACTAAAAATATCGAAGGAGATGTGCCTTAGTGTGTATTGTTTGTTGATGACACTATTTTAGTAGATAAAACAAAGGAGGGTAATAATGTCAAACTAGAACTTTAGAGGGATAAGTTAAAGTTAAAGGGCTTTAAATTAAGTAATACCAAGACTGAGTAATTAGAGTATAACTTTTTGGGTTGTAAGATTGCATTTGATTTGGAAATAAAGATTGGAATAGAAGTTATACTATAGAATGATTATTTTAATTACCTTGGATCCATCATTCAAAGTAGTAGTGAGATACAAGACGATATAGTGCACCATATCAAATCAGAGTAGCTTAAACGAAAAGATGCCTTAGGAATTTTATATGACAAGAAGATACTACTCAAGTAAAAGTTAAATTCTACAGTTTAACAATTAGGTCGACCATACTTTGTAGGCAGAGTTTTGAGAAATCAAATAGTTACGTAGTCACAAGTTAAGGGTGATGAAGATGAGGATACTCCATTAGATGTGAAAATTTACAAGAAAAAAAAAAGAATACAGTAGTAAGAGACAAGTAGGAGGTGGTTAACATTGATAGTAAAATAAGACAAAAGATGCGAGAAGATTGTACCTACGCATTATAAGAGCGGAAGAGAACAATCAAAGAGGCCTTCAGGGGGGGGGAGGGAATGTTTAAGTTTGATTAAGAATGATATTGTTGGGCCCGAAACCCAACCGCTTAAACTTAACACTTTCACTCTTGCTCTGATACCATAACTATTGGGCTCGAAACCCAATCGCTTAAACTTAACACTTTCACTCTTGCTCTGATACCATAAATGTTGGAACCTGATCCGAAAACCGGATCCCAACCGAGAGACGAAAGACAAAACGAAAAGAACTTGGCGAGTAGCGAAATGCGGAAGCCAATAGCAAAAACGAACTCGAATAATAAAGCAAAAGAATCGAAAGTGAAGTGAATAATCGAATCGAAATGGAATAACGGAAGTATCGAATGCGAAACAAAGTACGAATACCAAAATACGGAAACAAAATATGAATCAGATTAATCAAAACATATGGCGGAAACAATTTAAAGCAGGACATATCCAACATCCGAGAACAAAGAATAGAGAAACATGATTGCGTTG
>JANVCQ010000008.1:27747937-27761801 GCA_025531925.1 Erythroxylum plowmanianum
ACTAAACCTCAATTATCCCTAAATACCTTCAATTTATCAAACTATGTAATAAATCATACAATCAACATAATTCACACTTAACAACATCAATAAAGAAAAATTTGGGGGCCCAACACCGGTATCCACAATAGATACGGGATAGTTTAGGCACTCAGTCACAACAACGTAAAAATTGAAAGTGAGTCGCACAAGTATTTGTATATACAATTTATACATGTGTTTAACTAACTGAAATATAATGTGGTCTTGTATTTGAATAAAAATGGGATATGTGATGTTATATGCTAAATAAAAAGATGTGAATTATGTGTTTACATGTGTTGATATATGATATGAATTAAGTTAACCATCAAGGATGATTACATCACTGAGTTCACAAAACTCATCAAAATTACAATGTTGATATTTCAGGAACAAGAGAGGACATTAGCGACAGAGAGACTTTACAAGAAGCATAATTCTTGTACTTTTGTGAAGAAGAATGGCTTAAAGGTCGATCAGCTAAGACTGAAGGATTTAGCTAGAAATTTTGTAAAATTCCTCACATATGTAACATGTTATGTACTTAGTTTGCACATATTTGGAAAATATTGTAAAGCTGCAATGTATATTCAATTTTTATATAATGAAATGAGGAATTCGGTTTTAAAATTTGGTGACATTTATGTATTTATGATGATGCCACAATTAAGTTAGTGATGTGATTGCTCTAACATGTCATTATTATAGATTACGTACTGGAATATTCACAAGGTATTCCAATATGTACTCTATAGCAATAGGGTGTTACAAAAACAATAGAGAGTGATGAAGACATAGTTCACTATATTAGATCAGGGTGGCTCAAATGGAGAAATGCATCAGGATTTTTATATGACAAGAAGATACCACACAAACTTAAAGGTAAACTCTATTGTTTAGCGATTAAGCCAACCATACATTATGGAACAGAGTGTTGGCTCATCAAATAAGTGCACAGTCATAAGCTAAAGGTGGTGGAGATGAGAATGCTCCATTGGATATGTAACTTTACTAGAATAGACAAGGTTAGGAATGTAATAGTAAGAGAAAAATTAAAGGTGGCTAATATTAATGGTAAATTAAGAGAGATAAGGCTTAGGTAGTTCGGACATATTAAGAGGAGACCCCTAATGCTCTAGTATGAAGATGTGAGAAGATTGTACTTAAAGACTATAATAGAAAAAGGGAAAGGCTTCGGAAGAACTAGGGGAGGTGATTAAAAATGATATGACTCTACTAGAACTTACGGAGGAAATGATCCTTAACAAAAAATTGGAGCATAGTAAAATACAAATAAAGGATCTAGAGTAGAGAAGTCTTTTCCATTCTCATAAGTCTTTTAAAAGCTTTATTTGAGTTTTATATCTTGTGTTCAGCCTAAATATCTAAAATGTAGTATTTTCTTCTAAGTTAGTTAACCTAAATACTTCCCTACCTACCCTATACATTTTCTTGTAATGACTTGTTGGATTTATTTATTAACCTATCTTCTTTCCTATTTGTGTATTTATTTACTTATTTTATCTTTTATTATAACTCTTTACCTTGTTCTATATTTATTGTATTATTTATTTTAATTCTTATTTTATATTTTTCTTTATACAAATTTATTTATTAAATACTTTCCTAGATAGCCTAAATATTTTATTGTAATGACTTATTAGATTTTTATTAACATGTCTTGTCTTCTTTCTTATTTGTGTATTTATTTACTTGTTTTATCTTCTATTTTGATTCTTTACCTTGTTTTATATTTACTTTATTACTTATTTTATATTTTTAGTTATACAAATTTATTTATCATCATCATCTATTAGGTTTTATTTTATTTTTAATTATTATTTTAATAATTTAGTATGTATATGCATGGATTATTTTCTTTTCTGTGTCATATGGGTCTATCGGAAACAGTTTCTCTACTAATTATAGGTAAGGTTTTGTACTATAGGACCTCCCCAAACCCTACATTTCAGTGGCACTTTTATTGCATGGTGGCTATTGTTGTACCTTTTTTCAACTAATTGAGCCTTATTCTCCACATCTTCAACTCCTATAATGCTACATTTCGTAAATACCCATTTTGCAAGTAGTGACCTTCATCTTTAGTTGCTATATTACCAACTTCTATGTAACATTGTTTTAGGGGCTTTATCTCCTTATACATACGAATAACCACTTAGCAGAATATCATTGTTGGAGCCTAAAAAACATTTTCTTTAAGTTAAGCATGATTTGAAATAGTTTTGAGGTTTAGATATATTAAATTTTTGGAGTTATAATTATGTCAAGGTTCATAGGATTTATTGAATGGGTAAGTGGAATTAAAGTGTTAATATAATAAGGATGTTCAAGGGCATTTTTGAGAGATCACTTAAGCATAAAAGAATATAAGCTTATAAGGAAGGGTAAGATGGATTTTTTGGGCTCATTAAAGGTACAAATGAAAAAAGAATGTGCTGTCTTGCTTATAAAAGGAGAAAAACGTGAATTAAAGAGGGAGGAGAGTGAAAAACAAAAATAGGAGAGAAGAAGAGAGGTTTTGGTGAAAAAGAAAGGAAGAAAAATCAAGTTGTTAAGGTAGGTTAACCATCTTTTCTTTTTGCTTTATTAAAGGAATGGGTTGTATTGAGGATGAAGAAGTTAGAGAGAAAAGAGGTTTGTGTGGGAAGAAGATGGATTAGGAGAACCCAATTGATTTTAGGGTTTCTAAACTAGATCTTAGGTTTTCTAACCTAGATGAACTATGGGTAGGTTAGATTTGAGTTTAATTTGTGTTTGTTAAAATTTTGTGATTTTTGAAGTTTATGAATTTTTATTGGAATGTTGTTTTGAATAAAACCTTGGTTGTTTTGAATAAAACCTTGGTTGTTTTAGGAAACCAAGGGAATCCTACCCAAGAGCAAGGAGAAAAGCAAGCCTGACTGGGATTTTTGCAAGCTAATTAAGTGGGTAATGTATTTATAATTATTGTATAATTGGGCAAATTCTTGCCTATGTGTGTGTATATTAATTTTCTTGAAATTGATTTGCTTGAAATTGAAATAATTGTGAATGTTTGGAAATGCTTGATGCATTGTGATTATTTTATACCTGGAAAAAGATTATAACATTTGGAATTAGATGAAAAGAAGAAAAGGCGTGAATGTATGAGCATATAATTGAATTGAGCATAAATTGGTTGTGATTAGCCAAGAGAGGAACCTGTTTCGTTAGTCACATGTACGTTGACCCATAGCCTTCTCCCGGCTGCCTGTTTGAGGCCACGAGATCCTGAGAAATCATATTGGTTTTATTCACGGTGTAAACTTCGGTTTCTCCATTTCGTTCTATGAAACTCTCGAGCCATTTATTTGTATATTGCATCTTTAAATTTTCAAGTATGGTGCATAGTTGGGTGTTATGTTTAATGGCTGAAGTTTATGTTATGTGTGTTATAAGTTTAAGTTAAATTGATCAAATGCTTAAATTGCTTGAATAAAGTGAAAATGCTTAAATTGCTAGATATACATATACATATACATGTGCTTGAATATGTGGCCAATTGTCAATGATTATAAATATATTAGCCACTGAGATATGTAGCTCACCCTACTATTCCCTCCTCAGGTATAGAATGAGAAGGTTAGCAATCCTTGCAAGGCATCGAAAACTCTAAGATATTAGAAACTTCTGTAACTAAGTAAGTTTAATCACTTTTGGATAACTTCATAAGCATGTTAAACATTAAGCATCCTATATATGTTGTAATTTGTGTTAAGCCCTTGTTTTTAATGTTATTATATAATTAAATTTATGTATGGGTTTATGTTAATTTGGAAATTGAGTTTAGAACTGAAAAGTTTCCCAAGCGTATGTACATGTTTCTTTTGTAGTTTTACATTTCATAATCTAAGTCTTTCATATGTATATAAATTGTATACTAACTTCAGGGGGAAAACTAGACTAATTTAGGCTAAATTATTCAAAGTTGTTTTCTGGAAAGTTGTAACTCATTTTCCTATCTTTCCAACGGTATATAGTATGAAATTTTTGGATATCGAAGTCAAAAGTTATGGTCCTTATAAGGGGAGATGCTCAGGAGTATAGGGCATATCGTCTGGTGATGACGTATTGTCTAGTGATGACGTGCCGTCTGGAGAGGACGCATCATCTGGTGAGGACGTATCGTCTAGTGATGACGTGTCATCTGGTCAGGACGCATCGGATCGCCTTGTGAGGACGCTTTGTCTAGAAAAAAAATGCTTCATCTAGTGAGGATGCTTCATCTGGTGAGGACAGATATTCTGGTGAGAACGTACCGTCTGATGACATCGTATCGTCTGGTAATGACATCATTTCGTTTAGCACACTATTCATCTGATCCTATCGTCTGGTCCCATTTTTGACCCTCTAGATAATAGAATTTATCTTTGATGTCTTCATGAACGTTGTAGATCTGGAAGTCCTCTTTGAAACCATTCAAAGAAAACCTTAATCCAAAATCTTTAGTGAAAGTTATGCTAATTGTTCCGAGATAGGTACAATGTGATTGAGGACATAAACATGGTTGATTCTTTTGGTCATAACTTCATAACCCGACCTCCAAATTAAGTGATTCCTAAAGCAATAGATTCCCAACACATTTTCCTATCTCTCAATAAAATTTGTAGCATTTGGGGTCGATTTGAAAGAGATTGATGGAAGGAAAAATTAGGAATCGGTCGGAGGGGCATAACTAGGTTATGAACACACCTTGGATTTTTAAGCATATTTTGAGCTATAGAGCTCCGAATGAGAAGGTTCTTATTTCAAAATAAACTAGAGTCATAGAGTTACAATTTGCTTGAAGAAATCAAATTGTGATGTTGGTGATGGGTTGTTGTGGGCAAGCCACCCTTGTGAGATGACGGCAAAGTGAGGGTTTATTGGAATAACCCTACAAGGAAACCAACTCACACTTTTCGACTCCGGAACGATTGATAGGCTCCAAAAATGGGGTCCACCAACCATTTTATTGTGTAAGTGACTATATTGAAGTTGACTCTTCTCTACTTATTAACATTGTCTAAGTTTGATATAATCTTTCTGCCTAGCAATCCTCTCTTACTAATAAATAAACTTAATATTTAATCATTTCAATATCCACTATCTAGTTATTATAGTGCAATATAAAGTACAAATTTATATAAACAATCGAGAATTAGAGGGATTAGACAGTGCAAGTTATTATTCCCTTACCCAAGCAAAAATCTTAGAGGACATGTTGCTTACGCTTAGATTGCTCTTGGAATACTATTATGTTTCTTTCTTTCTAGATATCATACACTAGTTTACTAATGAACATTCAAAAGTGAGTAAACACCTCCTTGTTATGCCATCTCATATGGGAGATCCAAGGCAATATTTCTATCTAGATAGTATGAGGACAATTGACTTGAAATTTTTTAGTACCTCATTCCACTAGGAAGTTGAGTAGTTACCTTGGAAGAATAACTAGCTTATGAATTCATGACTATTATGGAAAATACAACTCATGTTCAGAGCTATATGGGTCCCTTGAATTCTATCACATGTTAAAAGGTTTCCATTAATGACAAGATAAAGGATGGACAAGATTTTTGGGATAGCTTAAGGGAACCAAATCAATTTACACCATTTGACCTTAGGAGCTCTATTCCTCAAATGGTTCCTCTATGAGGAATTGCAAAAGATACTTATGGAGTTTATGGTCCATATAATCCTTTCACTACTCCTAAAGTTAAGTTAGTAGCCAAGTGCCATAGTTGAGAGCTCCTCCTTTGTGTGTTGGTATAAGTTAAAGGGAATATCTTGAATGACTTCCTTGAATGTAACCTTTTGAAAGATGATTCCTTTAGATGATATAAAGCATCAACCTCACATAAAGGTCCTATGGTACTTCTATTATCAAACAATATAGCTTTTAGCTTGAATATGTTCAACATTGTCAAAAAGTATCATATTTTGGCTTATAACTCTATAAATTCACTTTGCTTAAGTAGTTAGCATGGATCCATTTAACCCTAAATGACTCCTTATCTATTAGGATCCCCCATATTCTCTTTAATATCATAAATTTATTGTTTAACTTTAAAGGAACCACAGCTAGACCACCTTCCTACTTAGGTAGACATATTTTCTTCCTTATAAATTTTGCTAGGTATGTTCCACCAACATTTCCATTCCAAAGGAAGCATATGAGCATTTTCCCAATAGATTTAATCAAGCTAACTAGAAATACTAAGTGTGCATCCTAGTAAACGTGTAAAAAGCTCAAGATGGACTGAATTAGTGAAATTTTACCAACATAATAGAGGGATTGGTTGCACCAACCACCTAGCCTCTTTTAAATTCTTTCAATTATGGGAATAAAATCATTATAAGCTAGTATCTTATATGTTATACAAATACTAAGATATGAAATGGGAGTTGATTCACTTAAATACCTATTAAATTAGTGATCTAGTCTAACATGTAGGAAGCAACATTGCAGATGAACACCTAGCTTTTTTCCTTATTCATTACCAATTCATATATCTCTTTGAAGACATTGATAACTTTGATGAGGGCTCTGATAAAATCGGAGTAAACCCCTGAAAGGATAAGTAGATAATTAAAAAAGTCAAATGGAAAATATCATATGACTAACATGTGTTATGGTACTTAAAGTTACCTTCTTAACTGATAGTGTACTCTGTTAATCTAGTTAGTACCTAAATGTTTTCCCCTTGCCTCAACCCTTTGGCTCTTTTGATAAGCATAGTGGGGATTCTATTCATAAGGATGCTACATGAAATAGTTGAGATACATTGCTCTATCTAATTGATAAAGGTTTTAAGAACTAGAAAAAGTTAAAGAACATTTATGATAAGTCTTCAATTAATTAAGTCAAAGGTCTTCTGAAAGTCTACTTTAATCGCCCAATTCTTTAGACAATTTGTACTATCATAGATCTTGAAGAATCCTGCACTAAGAGAATATTATCTCATATTTATCTTCCATTTATAAATGCTCCTTATGTAATGTTGATGAGAGTATTAATGGGCCCTCTTAAGCCTTGAAGCTAAGAGCTTAGAGATGATTTTGTACATAGTATTGCAACAGGAGATAGGCCTAAACTCTTTCAATGAATCAGGAGTAGTCAACTTGGGAATAATGAAAGTTCAATTGAACTCCTTTATAAGAGAGCCTTTACTGAAGAAATCCATAATTAGCTGTGATGACTAAGTGCTTGATTAGATGTCAAGAACATTTTAAAAAAATCCCCATTAAGACTAGGAACCTTATAAAAGTTAAGACTAAATAAAACGCTCTCCACATATGATGTAGTGAAAGGCAAAGTAAGTGCAAAGGCTTCCATATTTGAAACTCTGTTAGTTATGAAAGGATTATGGGGGAGAGGAGTTGCCAACTATGCCAATGGTCTTAGAAATAATTAAGGTTTCCACTATGATGTCTTCCTGTATATGGACCAAATAGCCATCATTCCTCATCATGCATGTAAATTTAACAATCCATTTTTTAATTAAACTTCAAATTCTTTAATTCAATCATATTTCAATTTTTATTTTATTCATTTTTTTATTTTATGATGATCTAATATCGATTGAATATTTTAAATCTTAAACCTCTTATCTTACTAGTTTAACTTTCAGCTCAATTTTTAAAACATTGTTATTACCAGGGAATAAGTTGCAGACGGAGATGGGGAAATGGTTTTAAAATAGAGGATTCCAAACACAACTTTACTCCCTAAAAATGTAGGCAACCAGTTAAACTTGACCATAGCCTTTTTCTTGATACGCCATACATTATATTGATTATTATTCCAAGTCTAGAATTGTACCTCTATCTTAAGATTTGCTACATTGATGCTTACAGACATTTAGTCAAGTTGTTAGTGTAGCTCTTATGATAGATATTCCCCTTAGCCTTTAAAGGGTGCAAAATGTTGTTGAAATCACCAACAATCAATCATAGACCATGATGTTAGGACAAATATATGAAGCTTACTCTAGAGCTTAGATCTCTTAGATCCAAAGTTATAGACATATATAACAAGATGTAAACTTTAACATTAAATTGTAAAAGTAATAATTCAAGATGAAGAAGTTGATCAGTAATAGATGAACTTAATGATTGATGAATTATATGGTTATAAAGATTTGTTAGTTTTAACCACAAGTGTACGGTGTAGCTGCAACTAGTACTAGCAAGTATACATCAATTCTACGAAGATTCTAAGCACTGATATTGACCCTTTTCTATTATTTAACCATTGAATAAGGTTGTGAATTTAATTAAACAATTAAACTAAAATTGACATAATAATGAACTCAATAAGGAAAATATCAAAAAGTCTATATCAAATAAGTAGTACCTAGGTGATGAATCCTTTTAAGAATTCTTAAATACTAACCTTTTATCTTGCAATCAAACTGTTGATTATTAGATCGGGAAATTTTCTATCTTATATTAATATTTTTCATAAGACTATTAACAACTAACCCTTGATTGATTAGCTAAAATATCTTTCTAGTTAAAATCCTTAAGATTGCATTATCGATTCGTGAGTTCCATTGTTAGATTTGATCCTAATCTAGAGGATTTATATTGATCTATCTCTAGGTTTGCATGCAACTCCTAATTATGGTAGGTTTATTCATATAAAAGAATTTCTTAATCTTAATCATGTGAAATCAAATTATAGACTAATAGAAAACAAAGAACAAATCTCCTTTTTTTTCTTTAATGAACATAATTTTTGCGTTTTTCTTGTCCTTTGTTCAAAATTGTCTCTTCTTTGTGTTTCTTACGACTCAAAACACTTCTAAACTCGCCTCCTCCTCTCTTGCCTCTGACAATGTCCTTTTATAGTAAAAACTAAGGTTTGGGGGATATAAACAATCGCTTACATGAATTTGTAGATGATCGTGTATCTCCAAAATACCTGAATTCGTGATTTTACATTGATATAGAGACTTACACACGTAATATACACGACCATATATGTCAACATATATAGGCGTGTAACTTCATACGGCCAGAAATAATATTTTTCAAATCTCCACATGTTTACTGAGCCTTACATGGTCGTATATCTCCAAGTTGCTTCAAATCTTCGTTCTATACCATGATTTCATCTAAATTCTTCTCCTTTTAGTTAATGAAGGCAATTATCATCTACATTTACACTTGAAGTGAATTAAGTAGCAAAATACTATAACACTCTTAATAACAAGCAAAACACAACAATCATAAGAACGACAACAACAACATAGTAAATTTTCCATTGACACATAAGGTTTGGGAAGATTTAGTAACACAAACCTTACTCCTAATTAATAGAGAGGTTGTTTTCAAATGACCTACATAAAAACATAAATAAATACTTAATAAATAATGTATGAAATAAGTAATAAACTAAATAATACAATAAAGAATAAATAAATAAATAATAAATATGAATATATAAATATAGTCAAAAAATCGTTTATCACTTAATATCTTCACTTTCTCTTGATCATATTCATATTTATTATTTATTTATTTATTCTAGTGATTGCTCGCTCACCATATTTATATATTCATATTTATTTATTCAAGTCAACAAATCGTTTATCACTAGAAATGATGGCCCATTTACTTGTCAAAAAGGTGACTTGCCAAAAAGAAAAATTGATCGAGTGATTAAATTTGTTGATATCAAATTTGGTTGCCATTTTAATAAAGTAATACGGAACTTATAATTTTAATACCAATTTTTTAGGAATAAACAAAGTTTAGTAGTACAGATAGCTTAGGATATATTGGTTTAAGAAAATAAGTAATTTTGGACGTGATAATAATAATAAAGTAGAGAAAAGAAGACATAAATTTTATATGATTAAACTTTACATGCATTCCTGAGAGAAGGAAGAAAACTTTCACTATGACAATTTTAATTGAGTATACAATACGTAGAAAGTGATTTAACTATTAGATACAATAATCCACATATAATTATAGAACCATATAACATTAAATTAAATTATCTAATTAGCTTTCTGCCTCCTAATTATGATTCTTTTTATAATTTCAATAGTTGATGATTTCAAAGTTTAAACAATAGTATTGATTTATAAGAAAATTTAGAAACTCAATTGAGTACAATATAAATTACAGAAGTATGAAAATAGCATACATTCACCTCCATATCTAATAGGAAAATATAGTTAAAAAAAACATACATTTGGTTGGCATCTTAAGTGCGTATAAGAACAATTCCTTGATCACCCATTAACTTATAAAATTACATGCAAAGCAAATGCTTCACCAACCAATTTAAGGCACACCTCACACTTTTCTTTCTTTTTCATGACATGTTGTGTAATTGGTCAAAAGTTACCATACTTTATTTTATATGAAATTAAATTTCTTTCTTGGTAATTTTTTTTACATCTTTACTTTTTAAAGATAAAATTTGTTGAAAAATCATCAAATTGAACAAAACTGTTGAATTAATTTATATAAATTAGATTAGTTGCATTCAAAATTTTATACGATTTAATGTAATTTAAATTACAAACTGATTTATTAATTTAATTTTCTTTAGTTGAAAGTGCACTGCACACCCTTAATGTGGAGATTAATAGCATCTGACATCCAATTAATAAAGAGAAAATTTGATAACTGCAATATTATTCCTACCTGAACCACCAAAATACATTAAAGTAGAATAATAAACTTACTTAGTTAAACGGGTGTAATGTGATGGTAAGGTAGAAATACTTTTCCGTTTATTAAAACTTTTTTAAGTAATAAAGATATTTCTCAAATTCTTTTAAAGTAATGGGACACATTTTTTTGAAATCCAAACTTTTGTAAAGGTGAACACAAAGCGCCAATTGACATAATGGTTGTTGAAATCAATGCATGCTTCTATGATAATTCTCCAATAGTTCTTCAACAATTAGAATATTGTTGGTCTATAATTACTAACAGATTTTCAGTTGATTAACAAATTTTGATTATCCTAACAAGTTGATCAAGAATAAGGTTGTGCAATTAAACGGGACAGGGGGGGACTGCGGATGGGCTTATCAATTTCGAGAATAAAGTTTTATTTATGGTTAATAGTTTGAGTATCTTTTAGGAAAGACGGAGATTGTATTTATCTCATTATGATAAGCCTTATAGGGGTCGAAAATGTAATGAACCTATGCAAAGTCTCAAATTATTTTCATAGGAATATATTAAATTCAACTGAGACTTGAATTTAACTAAGACACCTGATGCAGAGTTTTCAACCCACAAGGATGGGATTGAGATAAAACGTGAAGGCCCAAAATTAAATTTCTGAAAAATTACCGCTCAAAATTAGTACACCGTATGTTGGCATTTCTCGTCCAACATTTCTTTCGGCTAAGTTTGTTCGCATTTCAAGTTTCAAACCATCAAGAACTCACCTCTCCAGCTTCAAAATTAAGTGCATGGACAATCTCAACTTAAGAGGAAAGGAAATGTTGCTAAGAGTCGAAGCCCAGTATAATGTTTGATGCAGACGAAACCAAATCGCATCCAATATCCGTGACAGTGAAAGAACTCAAAATCTGACAACGATTGTTAAAAGACTTTATTAGGAGAACAAGAACAGTGTCATGAGGCTAGATGTCTCCTGTGCATCTTCTTTTTTCTCCTTTTCTTTTCCCCTAACAACAAATTCCGGATTCATTATTCCATACAACATCAATGAAGTTATGAGGCCACGAACAAATCACTACAACACTGAGCTAATTTGTTAGCAATCCCATTACAATCCCCCTCGACACATTGCAAGTCAATTACATTCCACTGTGCTATTTAGCTTTAATTCAATCAAGTATGAAAGCCATACTCAACCGAGCAACCCCCTTAGTTTAAATAGTCTAATTCCTGCAGAATCATCTCCAATACGATCTCCCAGTTTCTATCCCCGGGCACTCTTACTCCTTTCCAAGCTAGCAAGCTTCAGCTAGACATCAGAAAGCCATTAAGGGTAAAATGATAGATTCAACCACAATAATAATCTGACCGCTACTGTCATAACTCTTTATTCTTCTTCTTGATCAGTTAATACAAACTGTTCGCATCCTATGTGATTTTGTAATTAACCTTCCTGTTTGTCATTTTCTTTTCTAGAAACTCCCCAAACCCAGTCATCATTGCTACAGAACTAGTAAACATGCACCTCATCAGCATTGTTCGCTTGTTTTCCCTGCTTCTCAGTTGTGCCCTCTTTCACTATTACCAGCTGAAGTTACCTCAATTCCTATATCCATCAATACTAAAAGAAATCGATAGAATTGATCAAGAATTCTGCAGTTCACCAAGTCATTGGTCATGCATGACTGCAGTGGGGTAACATCCAGGCCGCTAAACATAATTGATCATGTTGAGAAAATAGATTCAGGATTAAAAGATCTGTTTTTGATAATAGCTTAAGCATGGGCTATGATGATCTTACGTGAAGCATGCTTTCAAAAGTGCCATATATCCCTATCAATAACTATACCAAGAAGCTGAAATAACCTCTAAACTGATCGTTGATTGGGTTTCTATAACAAAGATAAATAAAATAAATATTTAATACTGCGTATCATAAACATTCAGCCTCAGCTCACTCCCAATCCTATGACGAAAAGCTAAGTTGCACTCAGAATGCTAAAGCTAAAACCTTTGGCAGCAATTCACATCCTAATACTTTCGTTTTGGAGCTGGCACATTCTAGTACTTAATTCAGTTGAATTTTCCAAGATATGGAGGTAAGCATGATTCAAAATAAACCAGAGTTGACAAGTTGGTGAGCGCCTTAACTCTGTTCAACAGCAACCTTATCTTCCACAAAAAATTATTTTCAAAAGCAAGGATCTCTTGCAGTGCTGTTTTTGAGGTACCAGAACAGGACATTGATTCAGGAAACAAAATCAACAGCTTTGTCAGTGACTCAGTGTCCTAAACTGTCCTACAGAGCAAACCATGTTAAAGTACAACGCTATCAGAAGCTTTGCCTCTTGCATATTCTCTAGAACTCCATGTATGAACTAAGTACAAAGAGACATTTCCTCAGTGCAGGCAACTAAGCAATAAAAAGTTCCATTACCAAAAGAAATTACTCCATAGCTACATTACTCTCCTCTTTGCACTCTCTCCCCCTTCCATCCATGTTTTCAACTAAAATTTGTGCGACAACACACATACTTAACGATTCATAAAATCAAACAAGCAGAGACTATGTAACAATTAATTGCCGCATGTTATTCATGGCATAGATTGAAATACGATTCCCCCTTATAATAGGAGCACTTTTAAACAGCCGACTTGAAAGCAAATAAAGTAAGAGACCTACCTAACCGTCAATTCCCTGAGTGGCCTCTCAAAAAAGTTTCTCCAAATCAAAGATTAATACCACCACGGAACACCAATAACAAATTAACTGAAAACAGAGAAACAGTAAGTAACTAGAAAGCAAACAGAACAATTACAGTTTACCTTACAACGTCTGTGTGGATAATTCGGAGAAAGCAGTACTGCAGCCATTCAATGGTCCTTACAAAACAGACAAACATAACAACAAGCAACACATAAGCAACCACTCTTCTAATCGCCACCATCACAAGCTCCACCGTTCGCCATTCCTTTCACCACAGTCACAAACTTAAGAACACAATCCGACTCCAAACAACTCAACGAAGAAGCTAAACTAAACATCTTGCTTATATATATATATATATATATATATATATATATACACACAGACACACACATATATATATATATGCTGAGAGTAAATAAATAGAGGTGATAGATATTACTGGAATTCATCGAA
>JANVCQ010000008.1:27805571-27820658 GCA_025531925.1 Erythroxylum plowmanianum
TTCCTCAAGGTTAAACAATCGAACTACTCCCATCTCATCCCTAAGTGATTGATTCAAACCTGCTAGATATCGAGAGGCCAATTGTTCATTAGTTTCATTCAACCCCACTCGAATTGAGAGGTTGTTAAACTCAGTCGTGTATTCCTCCACACTTAAGCTCCTTTGTCTCAGCGAATGGAACTTTTCATACAATTCCATTAAGTAATCATCTGGTAAAAATTGCTTGCACAACTTCACTTTCATGTGTTCCTAAGTACTAATTTTAGTCTTGCCTTGTCGTGCACGTTGCTCGTCAACTCGCTTCCACCATTGAAGTGCAGTGCTCTTCAATTAATCTTAACAAACAATACTTTTCTAGCTTCAACCATAGGTTTCCATTCAAAATAAGTCTCTAAACTTGCCTCCCAATCCAAATAGTCCTCCACATGCATCTTTCCATGAAAATCAACAACTTCAATTCTAATTCCACCACCATTCAATTCAAGGGCATGCTCTAACCTCTCTTCCAATCCACCTCTTACCACATTGTTTGCGGGTCCAACTGCATGAAAGGGGTTGTCATCCACTGAATCTGTAGTTTCAGCCTCAAGACTACCTTCCGGTACATCTGAGGGGTCGTGGTCGCCTTTCGGAATCTCCATTCGGACTGCCACTAGTTCCTGTCGCTACTGCAAATCTTGCATAGCTCGCGACAAGTCTGCAATCATACATCTCAACTCAGCCATCTCTCCTTGGTTATCTTGATTTCCACGTCCACGTGTTCTACTGCGTCCAACCATAGCTGAGCAATCAAAATCTAAGGATTTAACTTGCTCTGATACCAATTTGACGTAATGTGGGAAGGAAAAACAAAGATAAGTAGAATAAAATAGGCTATAATTGATGTAGATTGTAGCTAGAACTTGAAAATAGGGCTTAGGGTTTGTAGAAAAACCTCTAAAAGCATAAAATTATTTGATTAATAAAAGACATACCTAAAAATCAAGCATAGGCTGTCTATTTATACTAGTATAGGACAACTCCTAATAGGAAAAGGAATATGCTAATCCTATGATAACTAGGAATCCAAATAACTTAAGAAGTACTAAATAGTAAGAAATCCAATATTAACTAGGAATCTAAACTAACTGCTCCTACATCATTATCCAATACAAAGTTTTTGTAATGTAGCTATTTATATCAAAATTCCACTATTTTGGTTGATCATAGAATTATGACTCTAAATAACTCATTTTCATTAGATTACTCAATATTGCAAAGACCCAAAGATCAAATTAGTCTTTGGTAGGGTATTTTCATTTCTTCATTTATTTCCTTCTTTAAATTCTTTTAACGAGGTTTAGACCTATATTTTAAATTTCATGTTATCAGAGGAGCATCAAAAGCCCAAGGCCCATAGCCTTCTTATTTTCCAAGTTAAGTTATGTAGGTTTTCATACTTCAGTGTTGTGGTACTACCTCTGCAAAAATGACTAGCAGTTTTGATAAGAGAAATATGATGTTTTATATTTACAATAAGTTAACGTCTCTTGAGTATTTTGGATTTAAAATTATGCTACTTACTCTTTGTGTTTTTGTGCAGACTTGCTAACTTCTGGTTATCTTTGGAATTGTACTTCTCATCGTGATCATAGTTCTCGCAGCCTAATCTTAAGGTGTCCTGATTTCCTCATTAAGCAATTTGAGGAGCTATTTGGCAACAGCATAGTTTGTCCTTTTGCTAATTTCGTAGGTGATGTTCTTGTATGGTACCTAATGACTGACTAGAGTGTCTCACTACTACTCGGAGGTGGTGTATAGTGAATAGTATGGTAGTATTTAGTTGTTTCATGTGGGTGGGGAATGTTTGTCTTTTTCTTTTTTAGGTATTCAAGTGTGCTTGGCATTTTGAGAGAGTATTCTTTGTGTAATTGTCTTCATCAAAATTTTAAATGTGATGAATAAAATGTCAAATTCTTTGGTCTACAAGAATTGACGCAGCTCCTTAGTATCATCAATAATGTTAAAAGACTTATTTTCCTGTTTTTCATTTTTCAGGAAATTCTAACATAATCCGTGTCCGCTATATGACATTACAGGTCTAATTCGAAGCAATATTTGTACTAACTTTTTGAGTTCACAAAAGTTATTAAACAAATAAGATCTAAAAATTTTGTATTTTAAAAAATAATTATTAAAATTAATAAATTAATAAATTAAATTGATTTTCAAAAAATGGAAAAATAATACTATTTACGACTTTTTTTAGAAAACGTCGCGGATAATGTGACTTTCCATGACTTTTCTAAAAATTATTGCAGAATGTAACTTTTCGTGATGTTAGAAAAAACGACACAGAATGTCCATATTTTCCGTGACGTTTTATAAGTAACGTCGCATAAAGTTTTTGCCTACACCTCATTCCGCGATGTTTTTTGTGACATTTTTTAAAACGTTGTAAATTATATTCTGTGACGTTTTTTAAACTTCGCAAATTGTGTTATTTTCTTATAGTGTCTTTAGTATTAAAACATAAATTATTAATTAAATTAATACATAAAGATAAATTAAAGCTTTTTATTAATTAAAATATAATATTGTACATTAATTTGCATGAAATTGATTGGCTGCAAATCATAAACTATCACTACACAGATCTAAGAGCAAAACGTCTGCCCTTAGGCTTCACCATTTGTGCTAACTACTCAGGATATCTTTCTTCATCCAGAAAGCTGTACTCGTGCGTTTCATCGAGTTTGATTAGAAGAGATCCTCTGTTCTCTTCCTCCCACTCAATGCCTTCCTCCTTTTAAAATGCAATGACCTGCACGAAGTTAACAGCAACATACTGGGTCTTAGAACTGAGGGCAAACGTAGCTTACTTCAAACCATTTGAATCTAATGAAGATAGATTTCGTTTTCATCAATTTTAACGTTCATTGAATAGAATATGGCATACCTAATGTCCCAGTCCACTATATTCTGTTAGAAATTTAAGTCCACTCATTATGTCACCAGTAGTTACATGCCACGACTTTTTTATGCAGACAACTACCCAGTAATTTCCTTTTCCGACTTTTGTCAACCTATCATCATCTAGGCCCGCAACAGAAATTCCTAGTAGAAATCTTTTCTACTTTTCTCAGAATTGGAAGATATAAGAAGAGAAAAAATCACAGTACACCCAACAAAACTAAATGCCTAGCTTGCAAAAACAGAGGAAGCAGAGCATGGTAACACAGCATTGCAAAAACAAACGAAGCAGATCCCGTACCGATTCTTTGAGTTTGCATTTCCCACGATTATGTTTTCCGCGCCCTGTTATTACTCTCAGGGTTTGAATGGCTGGAGCAGATCATACAGTCATTGGATAGTGTCAGCAAGAAACGTATTATGGCAAGTTCACAAACACATGCAAAGGAGAACTCAGAAAATACGTACAGCCCATGTTTATTACGTGTCTAAGATGATTTTTCAGAAGTTTAATCGCTGGTTCTATTTGTTGCCCGTGCAGATCAATAGTTGTCCAATTGTCTGTGTTCTTGTTTCTGCGTAATGCATGCAATAGTTTGGTCTACTATGAATTCACGAGCATACAAGATCAATCCTATTATATGGCTTTGTACATGTACTGACCGAGCTTTAAATATTTCTTGGCTAGCCTTGTCATCTGCTGCTCGAGCCAAATTTCTCTCTTCATCGGCCTACAACATTAAAGACAGGATAAATAATTGATCATTGGTATCCTCTTTCTATCCACAAGACAAGAAGTTCAAATTGTTTAGAGAAAGGATGGGAAGTCATCGTAAACCAACTTCCAGCATCAAACATCAACACCATTTCGTTTAAAACCGAATTTTCTGAGTCATTTAACTTCCAGAATTATGCCAACTAAGGTGGGGC
Source organism: Erythroxylum plowmanianum (assembly GCA_025531925.1). Taxonomy (NCBI): domain Eukaryota; kingdom Viridiplantae; phylum Streptophyta; class Magnoliopsida; order Malpighiales; family Erythroxylaceae; genus Erythroxylum; species Erythroxylum plowmanianum. The sequence goes on from JANVCQ010000008.1 coordinate 27,809,454, forward strand.
TGATGAATCGGTCAAAAGGATCACAGATGTGACCCAGAGCTACTTTTGATTGCACGAGTTGCACCAAGTGTCAGGTGATGCACAAAGATGATGATGTCACAGGTGGGGAATTAAAGCATGATTGGTGAATTTGAGATGGAGAAAGTTAATACACAGTCAACGTACATTCTGAATCATTATTATCTTCTATAACTTTCAACCTTCTGCCAGTGGTCTGGCATGATGAGAAGACAAAAACAAGAGTCAAAAAGTAACAAGTGCTTTGAGCCTCCAAAAACTTCTTGAAATCCAAACAGCTCAACATCGATTATATGACAACTATTCCCTTTAAGTGGCTTAAATGCCACAGAAATATGGGACACGTGAACCAGAGAAAAAGGATTATTTAACAATGATAACGTAAGGATAAATATATATAATCATAATGACATTTTTGTTTTCTTCAGTCTCACCAGTTTAGAGAGGCGAGCTGCATCTATATGTTTACCCCTTGAGTATGCTTGTGCAGCCTAAAGAGAGAAGGCATTATCAAAACTTCAAATAAATGAAGCAAGAATAGTTGGACTATGCTGACCTTAATTAAAGAAATTAAATGCAGTAGCTGAAGTGCCTTGTTACAGAAGAAGTGATAAATGTTTCTTACTCTTTTTTTGTAAGATTGCATCAATTTCCAGTGTTGTCTTGCAGGTGCTCTGAGCAGCTTATACTGCTTGCTGTTAACTAAAAATGTTTCACGAGGCCAAACTTTAGACCAATAAATGTAATCGTACAGCAACAATTCGTTTATCACAGGGGCAGGTAATTAAAGAGTTCTTCACTGCTGGCTCTAACGCTTCACATACACTTAATTTTGAAATGGCTACAGTATCATACCAGAAGTATAAATTCCATCAGTACCAGCCCTCTGTGAGCGTGTTTGCTTCTTCAAGATGCTTGATTGAAGTTCAGAGTTTTGAAAAAGATCTGACTCGTTTCTCTGCAGACTAGATGAAGATGGAGCTTTGCATTTAGTAAAGGCCTGTCCAAAGCTCCTTGAATTAAAAGGAAAAGATAAAAGATGGGGATTAGTTATAGACTGATGGATTAAAATTCAACCAGAAGCCTTTCATATGCTTTAGAAATCTAAAATCTAAAATCTAAAATCGAAGGCTTCATGTTTAAGCATCCTTGTAACGAGCAATGTATCTGAAGCAGAAATCCAAAATCAAAAACTTCATGTTTATGCATTCTGTTAACAAGCTATGTATCCCATGAATATTTACAGTATAAGTGATTTTCTAGGATCTCAGCTAGAAGAATCTTAAAACATCATGCAGTATGTGCTCTTTCCACTAGAATCTGAACAAACATACAAAATATTGCGAAAGATCCAAGTCCGAAGTAATAACAAGATGCACATTTCAAACTCAACGTGTCTCTATCAAACAGTGGAATGTAACCTATCCCATTGAGCAACATGCTTACTTGTGGCCGTGGTCCCGTTTACTGTCTCGAGCTTCATTGTTTGATGTTTGAGACATTCATAAAATCTATCTGCCAACTGTCACAAAGCATATGAACAATAATGGGGTAAGGATGAGAAAAGAAGGAATCACTGCTGTCTTCAGTTTTTTTCCCCCAAATCTAGGAATTTCACCGTTGTACTAAGCAATGGCCCACGTATAAGAGCATGCAATATCAGTTATAAGTTGATAAAGATGCAACCAGAACCCAACAGAAATAAACCAAAAACAGGAACATTTAACTACTGAATTCTGTACTTTCTCGGGAAAAAACACAAATCGAGCAACGCATCCAGTGAAAGATATAGAATAGTGGATTACAACTTCTTTTGTTTCCGCTGCGAACAAAAGTCGAAAACTCTTCGTTAACTGACGTACAGAAATATCCTGGAAATTCGAAATTGTGAGTCAAATAAAGTAACTGCTGTCACAGAAAATGGTCTGGTGAGCAAGTACAACTCCAGCTTAAACTGTGAATCCAAATTTTCCTTAATACCTTTTCCACACCGTAATCACACTGACCTGCAATAAACAAAGCACAACATCAACTACAGATATCAAGGAACAGACTAATACAAATCGGGATTAAGAGAACAACCTCAACTTTATGCAGACTTTTATCTAAAGTCTTGCACACCTCAAAAGATTCCCCTCAGTAGGTATGTTCTTAAAACCATTTGGTATTGACACTTTTATTTCAATGTTTATATTTTGAAAATTATCATTTGCTCAACAGATGGTTGTGTCAACCCTGCATTCTAATCTTTATGACCTCATCAGAGAATCCTGGGAGTAGGACCACTCTGCAACAAATCATTACTAACATATTGAGGGATCCATCAACTCATCCTCAATACTCTTGGCAGCAACAAGAACTCAGAAGGAAGAACAGACTAGCGGTCGGGAAGGCTAAGAAATAAGGACAAAGATTTTAAAGTGAATGCATGATTCACGCCAGGGTGGCCATTCAGGGATTACTGCTACACTTAAAGAACCTAAAGGCTATTTTATTAGTCGAAGATGAAGCAGGATGTGGCTCAATACATCAAGAATTGTCCTGTATGCCAAAATGCAAGGAATATTGAAAAATTGAAGGGGGTTAATTGTTTCGCAAACTTTTCGCAAACTTCTTTGACACCAATAAAATAAAAACAAGCAAAACCGAAATAATAAAAACATCAGAAATTTGGTAACGTAGTTCGGCATATCTTGCCTACGTCTGCAGGGCCCTGATTCAGCTTAATAACTTTTACCGAAGTACAATAGATTTACTGAAAGCTTTACTGAGCCAACACTACTCAACTCTTAACACTATCTCTCAACCTCATTTCCCGTGAAAAAATTCTATACCCAATAGTACGACTGCCTTGTATTAACCTCAACAGAGGATTTTCTCAATCAATCTTTTAACGAAGGAACAATGAACAAATAACTCAAGTAATCAATAAACTAAGAACAAAATAATAATACACTTGAGATAAAAAGGAACAACTTCCCAATTAATTCAGCTTCTTCAAAGATAAATCTGAAAGTTGTTCGCCAAATATACTACCGTAGAAATCTTCACACGTTACTTCACCAAAAGATGAATTAACTGCCAAATCCGAAGTCACGCAGGAGAGTCGCAGGTATCCAATAGAGTAAACATCGCCCACTTAATTCACATCAACCATACTAGCTAGAAACTGCCAAATGTCATACATGTAGATAGTGGACCACACTAATTTCACTTTGTCTGGAGGTTGCAAAAAAGGCTTTGACTCTACTCTCTCTTAAACGTCAAACCCCTAGAGCCCATCCATTCTTAATCTCTACTTGATGTGACGAAAGTCACCTTTAAATAATACTCACATACACACTTCACTTCAACTCACACTGCATATTTAATTTGTCTCACAATAAATACGATTGCCGCAGCGTGTTTTTGATCAATCAACAATTAACACACACATTCTCGCAATTGTTATCCAATCCTCATATGAGATATCCTTCACAGCAGCTAATTAATGCACGCACATGAAACACACAAGATATGAGAGTTCCACTTCAACCAAGAATCCCACTTCAATTAAAAGATTATCTAACTTTTGAATTCAAGTTATTATCCAATTAATATCTTATATGTCCAATTAATAAATAATGCCAAAACTAAATAAAAGATATATAACATATATCCTAACAATCTCCTACTTTTTGGCATTGTTTGTCACAGATATGAAACTCTCCCTAAATAACATAATTGGACATATAAATCAAATGCGCAATCCATATGACAAATACTCCCTCTTAATCAAATATCAAGTTTCAAACAACATCAAGTTTATCCAATCATCCAAATTTCTCCCTCTTAAGACAAAAGGATGCTAAACAGCACAACGAATAATGACGTATATACCTTGAAATCTCCCCCTAAATAGAACATTTACCATAAACAATCTGATGTCTCCCCCTGAGCCAAAACAGTATCAAAATGCATAATCATAATAATCAACCATAGGAGCAGCAGAAGAATCATAAGCACATCAAAATAACAATTTACCCCCATTCAAAACACATGTCAACATATCACTACTTACTTCAATTCCATCTTCATCAGACTGATCAAATTCATAAACTCTAGCAATAAACTGTAAGAGTTGCCAGTGTAGTGAGAAAGAGAGATCCACAATGATGAGAGAGCTGAAGAGTTTTCGGTAGAGCCAAAAAGAAGTCACAAATCAAACTACTAAAAAGATGAGTCGACAATAACAACATAAAACCAAAGAACTAAAAAAACAAATCTTTTTTTCAATTTTTCATTTTTTTGTTTTTAACAACACAAAAAATACTTCAAAAATGTAAAACACACTATCTCTGTGCCCCTTGAAGAATCTCAATCCTGGTGTTTTTCTTTGGCTCGAATGAAGATGTATAAAACAAGTAGCCTGTAAGTTCTTGATAATTAACCCTTTTTCTTCCTCTTGTTTTTCTTCTTTCACTCACATCTCCAATAACATTTTCTACTGGATGATTTCTTCGGATTAGAAATGAAGAACCTCGATTCAAATCAGCTTTCATTGTTTTGGTTGGTTCATCATCCGAAGTAACTGAAAGTTCTTCAGTTACTTCCTCAGCAGTAACTAACTGCAAGTCCGTTTCTGCAGTTACTTCCTCAGCAGTAACTAACTGCAAATCTGGGCATTTTCTTATTTTTCTTTCATTACGTTTTTGTGCTTGTACTTGACCTTTTCTAATCCAAGTTTGCTTCGATACCATGGGATGCTGCTGGAAATTTAATAGAAAGCGTCTAGATTTTCAATTTTGACCCATTTGAAATATCATTTATAGTAACTGATAATATCATGGCCGTATATGTCCAATGACTCCAGAAAAATGACATGTCGGTACAAATCTTCAATTCTTTCTCGATGTTTCTTCTTCTCGAATAGATCTGAATATATGATTTTTCTCCTCATTCACTTTAGAGCACTCACCCTTATAGCCAATATCTTGAAGATCCCCTTTAACTTTACCAATTTTCAACAACTTTTCTAGCTTTTCAATACCTCCATTTAACATTCTCAATCCCTTTTCTGTACTTACTAATTTCATTATAGCTTCACCAAGCTCATTTGATTTTAACATCAAATTCTTTTCTAACTCTTGTATGGTGTTCTTCACGAAAAGATTCTCTTCCTTCAATCTTTCATTTTTTCTACACGTTTTCACCCATTTTTCATACATAACTTTGTAATCCTCATAAATATTCCCTTTTTTATCACCTAGGCCAGTACCGTTGCTATCATAATCTAATATTGGATCTTGAGCTGGATTATTTTCAAAATTTTTCGATTTTCCCTCTTTTCGACTTTTAGTTACTTCCTTCTCAGTTACTGTTAAACAAGTAACTGGACTTTTGCTATGTAAGGTAACCAACGCAGCATCATTCGCTATTTTTTCTTCGCTACCATATTCACCATCGGAATCATTTTCACTCCAGGTGCTTGTGAAGGACTTTCCTTTTTTCTTCTTCACAGTGTTGCGAAAGTGTCCGAAACCTGGACATTCATGACATTGAATTCTCCTTGCCTTCCGTTCACCCTTTTGTGTCTTGACTTGTTATCTTGAATTGTTACTTGATGAACTTCCGCCATATTGTCTAAAGTCGGATCTATCCTTCTTCATTCTTTTCAACCATTTATCAAAATTTCGTGTGAGTAATATCAAGTCTTTGTTTTCATCTAATTCATCTTCTACATTATTTACACATTTTTCAGTTTCCACCTGTAGTGCCTCTCTTGTAGCCATGTTCGCGAAACTAGGATCTGTATCAACTTGCTACCAAGTTCTGAATCGGTGACCTTTCTCTGATACCAATTGAAAAACCGAAGCGGGTTAATTGTTTCACAAACTTTCTACAAACTTCTTTGGCACCAATAAAATAAAAACAAGCAAAACTGAAATAAGAAAAACATCAAAAATTTGATAACATAATTTGGCACACCTTGCTTACGTCTACGGGGCCCTCACCTAACTTAATAACTTTCACCGAAGTACAATAGATTTACCCAAGGCTTTACTGAGTCAACACCACTCAACCCTTGACACTATCTCTCAACCTCACTTCCCATGAAAGAATTTCACACCCAATAGTACGACCGCCTCATACTAACCTCAACAGAGGATTTTCTCAATCAATCTTTTAAAGAAAGAATAATGAACAAATAACTCAAGTGATCAATAAACTAAGAACAAAATAATAATATACTTGAGATAAAAAAACAACTTCTCAATTAATTCAGCTTCTTCAAAGATAAATCTGAAAATTGTTTACCAAATATACAACCATAGAAATCTTCACACGTTACTTCACCAGAAGATGAATTAACTGCCAAATCCAAGGTCACGCAGGAGAGTCGCAGGTATCCAATAGAGTAAACATCTCCCACTTAATTCACATCAGCCATACTAGCTAGAAATTGCCAAATGTCATACATGCAGATAGTGAACCACACTAATTTCACTTTGTCTGGAGGTTGCAAAAAAGACTGTGACTCAACTCTCTCTTCAACGTCAAATCCCTAGAGCCCATCCATTCTTAATCTCCACTTGATGTGACGGAAGCCACCTTTAAATAATACTCACACACACACTTCACTTCAACACACACTGCATATTTAATTTGTCTCACAACAAATACAATTGTCGCAGTGTGTTTTTGATCAATTAACAATTAACGCACACATTCTCGCAATCATTATCTAATCCTCATATGAGATATCCTTCAGCAGTTAATTAATGCACGCACACGAAACACATAAGATATGAGAGCTCCACTTCAACCAAGAGTCCCACTTCAACTAAAAGATTATCCATATACTTTTTGAATTTAAGTCATTATCCAATTAATATCTTATATGTCCAATTAATAAATAATGCTAAAACTAAATAAAAGATATATAACATATATCCTAACAAAGATAATGCAACTTACAGAGAATTGTTACACAAAATGCAAGGCAGATAATGCAGCTTCTCTGGGAAATGGTTTTGCAACAGTAGCACGTTGGCATAGCAGCTAGGTGAGACAGAATTATTCCTTAGATTCTTTTTTTTTTCATGTTTATGTTAATTCTTTCACTCTGTTAACCTCAAAGTTATGAATACCGTACTGGACTCGGTACCGAATTGAGTTCTGAAACGAAACTGTATCAGTATCGGACGATATCGAGTACCATTTCGGATAACTTTTTAAATTTATAAAATAGTCCCTAAAATTTTTAAAATTTACAAAGTAGTCCATTAATATATTGTACAGTTGTACTGTATACTTTACTAATTTACTGTTTACATCAACCATGTTTTCAAACATCTTAATAATAAATAATAATGACAACAAATATTTCAAAACAACAATAATTTTTAAATTTCTATATTTGTTGATTTAAAAAGGGTTTTTCATTATATTCTAATTTTGTGCCTTAAATTGTAATTTTTTAATTATTAATTTTACATTTAGGTTTAAATGTTAATTTTCAACTTTCAATTTTAATAATCAAGTACTCAACATTGTTAAGCCGTGAATAATACATACATATCACTACCACACCACCTTATTTTATAATTCCATTTTCAAATCCAATTCCAATTTTCATATCAAAAATGACAAAATCACAAAACCCAAATCAATAGCTCACGGTTTCAACTTCAACAATTCCATAATCCATTCCAAAATCTAACCAATTCACAAATTCACATACACACAAATCCAATATCGTGAGCAATTTCATTCCAAAATTAAACCAATTCACATACATGCAAATCCAATACCGTGAGATGAGCAGGAAATTCATCATCCACTGAAAACATCCAACTCCCAAATTCATCATCCAACAATGACAAAATCCAAATCCAGTTCCTAACCAAGTTCCAACACAATAAAATTTGTAATTAACTAGTAATAATTGAAAATAGAAAACAACACACCAAAAAACAAATTGAAATTGTCGGATCTTCGAGTTGTTGGTTCACGTTTTCGGGTTGTCCACAAGTCAGACGCGTTGGGGGTGCGATGGGGCGGTGTACTGGTGTGTCGGAGCTGCGATGGCGACGACTTGTTGCGGTGATGCGACGGTGCGATGGGTCTTCGGGGGACGTCAAACACAAATCGAGATCGGACTCCGAGGAGGATAAGGGAAGGAGGAGAGAGTGAGACAGACACCGGGGAGGGCCGGAGGGGACAACCGGAGAAGACAGGATGCGGCGGTGGCGGTGAGAGGAGCGCGACAGTGAGAGGAGAGAGACGACGACAAGAGTGACAGAGAGGCGAGAGTCAAGAGAGTGAGAGTGAGAGTGATTAGCAGGGTCAGGGTGGGGGAGTTTATGGTTAAAAAATTTTGAAAATTGCAAATTAGTCCTCTAACATTTCCAAACTTACGATACCGGTCAGTATTTGCCGATATTTTAGGTACCGGTCGGTATCAACCGGAAAACATCGGTACTGACTAATATTTACGGCCGATACCGAAGCACCCATATCTGTTCCGTTTTCCGGCCGGTACAAAATGGATCTCATAATCTTGGTTAACCTAGCTCGTAAATAAAGGAAATTGTTAAAAAGGCCGATATAATGTGAAGCTTCTATAAATTGTAATCTGGCTGCTACTAGCAGAGGATCTACGAATGAAAATTGCATCCTCCACTCATTCCTTAATTTCTTCTCTTTATTTTTAGCTCATTATTCCCAAGAATTGTTCCTTCTCATTCAATTCCTCGAGTTGTTGAGTAAAAGGTTGATCCCTAAGTTACGCGCGTCTCAAAGTTAGCCTCGGGTTTTCCATTGTTAAATCGTATCACATTGCCATAAAATCAATATAGAATTTCATAAAAACATCCGAAAAGTAAGTAATCATTCAATAACATGAATTGACAGGACTTCATACAATGGAGAATCATGACAAACACTTTAACTATAGAAATCTAACTCTGGGATGTCCTTGATGAAATGAGAAAAGTTAGGGGAGTAACTAAAAATGGAAAATTAGAAATGGCGGTTACCACCACAACATCATACCAGGATTAGAAATTGAGGGCGCTATTTGAACATTTGCAGCAGAGTTGTTAGGTTGACTCTGCAATTCTTCATCTCCCTCCACAAACCTGAAAACATCATTCAGGACAAAATATCCCTTTTCTTGACGTGCAAGAAAGAATGATTGGGCAAAGTTTCTTCTCAGATCATCCCTGCCTATTAAGCATCCACTCACTAACACTGAATCCCATTCATATAGGATTGCAGAGAATCTACTGTTTTTATCTCTGATGTGTAGTCCTTGAAATTCCAGGAAATTATCTCTTCCTTGATACACTATTCCAAGAGAACATTTCTGTCAGTTTTCCTGCACCAGTTATTTATATACACCATTAACAAAACCTTATAACTATTAAAAATATCAGAACCAACGGATTTTAGGAAACAAATGTACACTATCAGCTAGCAAAATTTTTATTTTTTGTTTTTGCAAGGAACAGAGAGAAGGATAGATGGAAGGGAAACGATGAAACACATGTACACGTCCATTACTTAAAATTTAAAATAGCAACCAAATTTAAGGACACAAAGAAGGCTGTAAATTGCCAACTTATCTCGATGTTTCGCACATGCATCTGCTGGAATTAAGTTAAATTGTTGGAAAAATTAAGCAAGATCAAATCTAAGCACAGAACGTTGAATGTTTATCATAACGCAACATGATCCTATTGTACCATGAATAAATGTCACACAAATTTCTTTTAGAGGATTCTTCACATCAATCATTTGCTGTCTCTGAAACAGAAACAAAATCCATGGGGAAATAACTTTTGTCCATTAGTCAAGCAAAAACAGCAAGTCTTGATGCTAAATAGCAGACCACCGAATTCGTTCAATATACTTCTTATGGAGTGTATTAAGTGGTAAACCAATCAAAAATATCAGCAGTACTAAAAGGTGAATAAAGATCTGAACCTTTAACTCTTTTGCTAATAATAAAGTTATGAACCTAACTTGCATGGTTTTCACCGATGTCATTACACCCTCGACATCTGGTCGGCTCATCAGTACACTCGAATCCTGGTAAAATTTCCAAACCATTTCTGGATATGTATGAAGAATATGATAATACTGTGTAGCGAATGCATTTCCCACCTCATTCTCAGTGTTCATTGCTGTTCTGGGTCGTGAATGAAAAATAACAGCTGTACACCATATAAACATACAGAGGTAAGCTTGTAATCACTAAGCTAAAAAAGTTGGTATCTAATAAATTTTAGGAAGAACTTGAACATGGTTAGCTAGGCACAAGGAAATGATGAACATTATACAACTAAATGTAATAGTTGATGGAAAATTTACAAATTAAATTCTATAGGCAAAATAAGCAAGAAAATAACACACAGAAATTTAACGTAATTCATCCTTTAATTTGGGCTATTTTCACAGGTCAAATTTTGAATAAAAGTTTCACTAATGAAAATAGTATATACAACAGAGAGTAAAAAATAATACAACAAAATAATGGCACTCTCATACAAGGTGTTTCTCAAATTTACTATCCCTAAAATAATATCATCATTGATTTGTCACTCATCTTTTTAGGAAAAAATGTTTCCTAAAAAAATCCAAAATTGCTCTCTCACGCAACAGCTTAAAGACTACCACATATATATGGAAAAACATGCGTATGAAATAGGGAGAGAGGGTCTTTATACAGACCTTCCACCGCCCTTTGCCATATGGCTGTCAAGCATACAGCTTGCATTCAAGTTGTTTACAACAAATTGTTCTTTCAATAAAAAAAATACCTATGGCAGTAATATATATTTCAATACCAATATTATTAATACCGTATCAGATTTGATATTAGATTGGGTTCTAATATGGTACTGTACTGGTATCAATTAATATTAGGTACCGTTTCAGATAATTTTTTAACTTTATAAAATAGTCCCTAAATTTTTTAAAAATTACAAAATAGTTAATTGTCATATTAATATTATATAGTTGTAGTTTATTTAATTTAGCTTTTTTTATATCTTATCCATTTTAGTTTTTATATATCTTTATTATATTCTAATTATTTCTAAATATAATAATTATCTATATATATTAATTATCTAAATATAATAATTTATTGTAAAATAATGAAAATAATTCAAATTTTTGTATTTTATCAAAATTTTGAAT
>JANVCQ010000008.1:27828259-27843455 GCA_025531925.1 Erythroxylum plowmanianum
TCCTTTCATCAACCAATGTTCCAATTAGACATAGAGCATGGAATTAATGTCTACTCTATTTTGAGTCCAATTATATTTGTTCTCCGCCATTAGCTATTGATTCAATTAATAATATTTGTAAACTGTTTACAAAATATCAAAAACGTCACTGCAAATGAAGTTTGTCTTTTAAAAAAAGGATCCTCTGAAGTAAGCCTCCCGTAGTAGAAGTTAGAGTTCATAGAATTATTAATTTTCATTTTCTTTTAAAAAAGGTTTAAAGGGTAACATCTTTTAGAAAAGGTTCCTTTAAAGTAAATCTCACTTGGTAGAATTTATAGTTCATAGAATTCTTAATTTTCATTTTTCTTTTAAAAATGTTTAAAGGCTATGGAAAAGCCACCACAAATGAAGTTTGTCTTTTAAAAAAGGTTCCTTTAAAGCAGATGTTAGTTATATAGTCCAACATTTGAGTTAGTCATTGGAAAGCATGTCCTCATCTTTCGCAGTATTTTCATGCTAATGTTCATAAAAGGGCTATTCTTTTCGATGCGTTATGATTTTAAGTTGGTTGCATATTTTGAAGCGGATTAAGGAGCTTGTTGCAGAACTTATAAGCTGTTATCTGGATATCATGTGCTTATTTTTAGAGCTTTCTTTTAGAAAACTCTCTAAAAATAGATTACAATTTCATGGTTATTTGGAGAAGTTGAATATCAAAACATGGGTTCTTGTCCCTGTGAACTGTTATATATCTTTTATTTTTTTAATTGATTTTCCAGTAGAGTTACATAAACTTTTTTTTTTATCGTGATAATTGGGCAGCAATTCACATTAATATTAATCTGGTCTTTTTTTAGAGAGCCTTGAAGCAATGGGTAAAAAATTGCTCTTTTGTAACCATAAGATTATAAATTTAAATCACAAAAACATCTTCTTTGTAAAATGTCACAAAGAAAAGGTTAAGTGCGTTGATAACCCTTTCTCAATTCTCACAAAGTGGGAAACCTTATACAATGGAATAAGTTGACTAATCTGGTTTTTCATAAGAGGATTAAACAATATTAACACCATCATTTTAACCAAGGTTTTATTCAACTTCTAATTATTCCTTCAGCAAAATTAGTCAAGGTCTCCACCAAATCTTTGACTGGTTAATTTACATCATGGTGAATTCATCAAGTTGGAATTGATGATGTTGTGCATTTGAGAGTTGTGCATGTGAAGAGTTCTGTTCGAATCGATCAACTGAAATATGCACACATTTTTGGTCTTGCTAACACTCTTACATAAGCCTTAAGGTGTTTGTGGTTCTAGGTCTTTAATACCTAAATCTATAGCCGGCGATGCTTATGTGTATAATATTAAATTTTCACGATTCAAGGAATCAACCTGAAGCTTTCTTCTGCCATCCATCTCCGAAATGATAAGAAAAAAGATGGAGGCATTGAGTAAACGCTTGAAATGTAGGACTACTTGAAGTCCCATAAAAATGGAGTACTGGGGCTCGTTTGACAAAATAATGGTATAATAGAACTTCTCATTCAGTGACTTCGAAATTTTGTAAAGCTATTATCCTTCTATACAATGTGCTATGCTTTGTTTGCTAGTGATTCAAGTTGGTTATTTCCAGAGTAGACATTCGTGGATCGAGAGGCAGCATTAAGAACACTGATGTTTCACATTAAAACACGCTTGGTGTAGGATAAAGCAGTTCGTTGATCAGAAAGACGATAGAATAAGTGTGAAGATGAATTCTTGGAAAGGTAAATAATACTTGCAACAAAGATATTCTTAAATCAACTTTCATAAACAGTGAATCAGTTGCGTCAATTATCAAGCTTGGATTAAAGTGCAGAAAATCAAGAAGTCACCCCCTCCACAAGGAAACCGGAATTGATGCGACATTCAACATCAGATTTCATATAAACAAATTCTACATGAAACGCTTAAGAAATAAACTTCCCTCTGAACATCTTCACAATCGCCTAACTGCATCTGAACAAGTTTGTTTCGGTGCAGTTCTAAAACAATGACGAACCAAGTAAGTTTGAATTCACAAGGGAAGAAGCACAAATATTGTCCCATTTACAATATTATTAAGGAATGACCAACAGGGCACAGCAAGCATTCTGCGATAATCAATCAGTGCGAATCCCTCCCATAAAAGTTCTTGGGTCAGGGCAATTCCCTGTAAACTGAGCCTGCGAGAAGTCAAAGCCAGGGTTCTGCATAATGGAACACCCGGAAATTACAACTTGTTGGCAAAGATGAATGGATTTTATAGGCGCAAAATGGTATTGCCCAACTTTCAATTCATTTAGGCAAACACATATTGACTATCTAGAAGATAATCACGTGGGATAACCAAGACCATCCAATAATTGCAACACAGAAGAGTAAACAGGTCGTTTATAAGAGAGCAAGTCAACGTAAAACAATTGAGTACTATCTTCTATCACAAGACCTGTAGTCTGGAAATTGCTTGAAAGGCATTTTTGTTCAAAGAGAACATTTTTCAGAAAGATTAATGAAGAGACAAGTTGTACACACAACAATTGATAACAATCACAATCACACAGGACAACTTCTATGCAAGATCCTATAGTTAAACAGACAACAAAATTGGGAGAAAACATCAATAGTGGTGACAAATCAGTGAATCACACAAAATGGACAGTCAAATGCATCAACCCTCAAGCAGACTCTGAAGGGGCAATAAAAATGCCTGGGCAGTTCAACAACAATTTACCTCTTCCTGAAATCTCTGAAGCATGAGACGCTTCTGTTCAAGATCAGAGGAATAAGGATCCAACTGACCCTGACCCAATATGGGAGAAGACCAAGTCTGACCTTTGTCCCTTTTTTGAAGTGTTAAGTGCATTATTTCATCCTCTGCCAAAATAACATTTCAAAATCAACTTATAAGACGTAGAAGACCCAAAAAATAAAAAGAGTTCTGTCTAACAGTCTTAAACAGCCTCAAATAGATTTTCTGATGCCCCCAAAGGGTAATAAATCAACAGGAAAAAAGAAAAGATTACCTAAAGTCCAAAAGGAAGAATCAGTCTTCACTGGGCAACTGAGATCATGCTGGAACATCAACAAAAATTGCACAAAAGGATCTTTTAATATCTCTTACCCACCAAGAACTTGAGCAAAACAGAAAACAGTAGAATGGAAAATTTTACCCACATTGAGATAAGGAGGATTGCCCTTGATGCCAACTTCCACATGCCTGGACTCAATCTTGCAGTAGAAGTGCTTAGGGGAAACATTTGGGGGTAAATCAATATACATATTCACCTCTTCTAGCGTTTGATCCCATTCAAATACCTTCTGCGCTAAAATCCCCCAAAAACCACCAGAAAAAGATCAAATTGACAAACTTTTAATTGGAAATAAATCAAAGGAGAACAGGAAAATCGAAAGTACAGAGAAACACCGTTGTGACTGAAGCTATGACGCTTCTCTGGAGCCAATTTCTCCGCCATTTCTCTTAATATTGGTGCTCTTTATTTGGTTTTTCTTCTCTGTTCTGTTAATTTTCGCGCGAATGGGTAACCAATAATCTGTTGTAAATAATCAGTGTTGGGACGTGTCTACTCTCCAGAAACTTCTATGCCAAAGGCTGTAGTTGTAGGGATTTGCCAACTGGTCCCTAGGCTCTTCGTTTTCCTACATAGAGAGCCACCGTTGCCTTTTAATTTACTTATCTAAGAAGCCCAAGCCAGTCATCTTAGAAGCCCAAATTAATCTCAATATTTTAATCATAAAATTGTTAAAAGGTTTAATAAAATTAAAAAATTTAAAATATTATTGAATGAAATTATCTTTATTTATTGAAATTTAAAGTTTAATTAAAAATAAATTATTAAATATTAAATAAATAAATTATTTATTTTAATTTATAAGAATTTATTAATTTATAAAAATTAATCGATTAATTAATAAATTGATTAATTTTTAATAAAATGAGTTCTTAACGTAAATTGAATCAAAAAGTCAAAAATTAGATTTAAAAATTATAAAATTTAAGATTTTTATAATTGAACAAATAAAATTAGTTAAATTTTTTAACCATTGTTTAGTGAGAATCTCGTTTCCCATCCATCCTGATAAATTATAAAATTTGTCTTTTGCTTTTAGGAAGGGAGTGAATAGTAATCTGCATGTGCCTGTGCCCGCGAAATGATCCTTTAAGATGTTGATTTTGGTTCTAGAGGCTGTCATTTTCCGGACCTGACTCAATGAATGCATGAACTTTACGTCAGCAAGCCGATCAACAACGTAAGTCGAAGATTATACATGTTTGTTATTTATTTCTTTCTTTTCTTTTCAAAAAAAAAAAAAAAGAGTTGAGTTACTATAAGGTTGGTAGTTTGAAATTTTGAAGGAAAAAGTGAAAGATGTGCCAAATTATCTATCTGTTTAACATATTTCAAAAAATTCAAGGTAAAGGCAGTTCTTCTGGTTGATGAGGACAAATGTACGGTGTAGAAGCTGATGAATTTTCTTTTTGTTAGGAAATTTCGTCCCTAGTACTGCTTCCATTTTTGACTAGGAGGCCAAATCAAATGGGTGTTTGTGGTTTTCGTACCTCTAATCTATTATCTATACCCTCTATAATGATGTGATTTCAAAAGTCTGGGAAAGTTCTAACTTCATTTGGGTACGGTTTGCTGCTTTCTTAGAAATTCAATCCAAAGGTCTGTAGCTACAAAATCAGCACGTCAAATTGTAGCCTTGTTTACATTAAAATTCCATAAAATGTAAAACATTTCATGAATGGGGTTTATAACTAAAGATCATTTTAATCTTTCTTTCATGAATGGGGTTTATAACTAAAGATCATTTTAATCTTTCTTGTAACAAACCTTAAAGAAATAGTTAAAATTTAGACTTTTTGTCGTTTAAATTCTCTAAAACATAAACCATTTTATGAATGGTGTATGTAGTTAAAGATCATCTTAATCTTTCTTTATAAGCTTGCTATTGTAGGCTCGATCAGTGATTTAAGTATACCACTAGCCTAGATAGCTAAGAGAAGTAGCAAAAGACCTAAAAACAATTAAAGCTCAAGTACTATATTTGAAATTACTAATTAGTTATTTATAAATGACAAATCTACGCAAATGAACTATAACATCTCTAGTAAAAGTCTAGCAGAGAATACCTTTATTTACGGAAAGAAAGCAACAAAATTAAGACGAATATCCCTTATTTCATATCTCTTTTTCCATCTCTGTTCCTCTTCCTCTCTTCTTCTCCTCCTTCAATTCTTGTCTTCTTACTTCCACTTTTCTTCATATTTCTGTAATATCTCTCAGTTAGTTATAGCTCAAAACCTAATAAGAATAGAAAATAAGACATCCTTTTGTTTAATCTTATGCATTTATGTTTGTAAGGTGTTCAAATTTTGAAATGTTTTCTTTAGTGACGGAGTCAAGAATTTAAGATAGGAGGGCCTAAATATTTAATTTTTTTAAATTTTAGGAGACCCAGTACACCACTGGCTTCCAAATAACTCTACCCTTATATATATATATATTAAAAATTAAAAATATTTAGTTTTTTAAATTTTTGGGGGCCTCAGTGCCCCACTGGGCCCCATGTGTCTCCGTCATTGTTTTTCTTCAGAAAGTAAAAAAGAAATCCACCAAATGTGAGAATAAGATCAGGACAATGACTTAGTTTTAAAAGCAACTAAAGAAACAAAAGGCTTCAAGAGCAAGAATTGCTAGAGCATAAAAAGTTATGGACCAAAAGAATAAGAAGACAAATAATATTATCCAACAAAAATTTATGGGTCTCACTTAGAAACCATACTTGGAGGATGATTTAAGTTATTTTCCTTAGCTAAAGATACCTCCCTAATCCACCGATAGAACTGATAGTTGAGCTTACTTGAAGTGTTCTTTTAGTTGTTGAAAATTCTAGCACTCTTTCTTTCATAAAAGAATAAATTGTATAGTTGAAAACTATTTGAATATGGTAATGACCTCTTTTAAGCTAAGCATCACCCTCAAAGATTATTACGTTATGTTTAACCAAAGTAGCAAAATTAGAGAGATGCAAGATGGAGTTTTAAGGATAACTAAAGGAAAGGTAATATTTACTTCCTAATTGTAAGGAAAATAGTGGGTGCTTGTTAGATCTACAAAGAAAATCCTATCCTTAGTCTAAGGTTTATATTTTATAGGAATCCAAAGAAAAAAATTAGATTTTGGAATTCCATATGAAACCATACAATAGTTTTTAAAATGTGGTTTGATAGATGTTGTTTATGAGTTGTAAGCATGAATTTGTTGTGAAGTTAAGAGACTTGTGATATGTCTAAATTGCATGGTTTTCTCTTGTAATATTTTGTGTATAAAAGTGAAGGTTATCTTTGATGGATGGTAGACTGATTATGAAGCCACCTCTATACATTGTTACAAATGGTAGCTTACTTTTTAGAGTGCTATGGTAAACCTTTATGATTGGTCTGATGTTAAAGAACCTATAAAGAAGTCCCAACAGGTGCCAATTATTAAACCAAAACAAAGTTTCTCTTGTCTCATGTTCTTCAATCAAATAGAGTGAAATCCTAAACCTCTTTTAGGTTTTGGTAAATACAACTCATTCCATTTAATCTTGACCTTTCTGGCATCTTTTTTCTCCTTTGTTTATAAGAAAATTTTGAGCAGCCTTTTAATATACTTAACAAGATTAGAGAAAGAGGTGGAAACTATATTAAATATGTAAATTGTTAAGGTCTAAAAAAGAATTATTGTTGCCTCCCTATATGAGAAATATTTCTGGTATTTTAGTTTCTAATCTTTATTGCACTAGGTCAATCAAAATGACATAAGATCAATGAAGGTAAATCTTGCTATAGTAATTAAGATCCCAAAAATATTTAAGTGAGATATATATGATTTGAAGCCCATGAGAGACTTGAGATGCTAAATCATAGTTTCCTACTAAGATATATAGGTAACTTTTATCAATATTGATCATCAGACTTGATAATTTATTGAGTTATTACTATGAAATTAAGAAACTATTGGATGAATAGATACTGTGCTTAAGAGAAGATCATCTGCAAAATAGAGGTTAAAGAGCTCCAATCAATTACACTTATGGTGGAATTTAAACTTATTATTACTTTTAATATTAAAGGTTGTTAAGCATATAAGATTTTGGTTTATGCCCTACAGTCAATCGCTTTGCTTGTAGTTTAGTGACAAATTATTTAAAGGCATTCTTTATCTTGTACATGTTTAGATGTATATGACAAAGTTTATGAGATAATTATACATAGCAAATGAAATTATAATGAGAATATAATTATGAGATTCATATTGCATTTATGTATTATTCCTTAATGTTCCTGGTCATTGTTCTATTAATATTGGACATTAATAAAATGTAAAAAGACTAGCATACGTTTTGTTTTTTCTTATAAAGAAAGTAGTCGATCTCATAGTCTAAAGTATAGAGATACTTAAACAAACGTGTTGGTGCTTGCTAGAGAACAAGTTCACTGAACATACTCAATATGAGAAATCCATTTGGAACATTACTTGTATGTTTATGGAATTCTCATTGTGATGATTGTATAAGTGATCTTTTAACTTGAGGTCATCAAAGTTATCTTGTATGGGGATTGCTATGTTTTTACACTACTTATGATCTATTTAATCATAGGTCATTTAATCGATAGTTATTGGATGTAGCATGAACTATATGGAGATAGTTGAAGGATTAAGATAGGATTTATCACCCTAAAGTAATTAGGGAGAATGTTTCGTTATTCTAGATTAGTATTGATTCGAAAAATCCTTGACCAAGGTGAAATGACACTTTGTAAATAGTTTACAAATGTCATTAATTGAATCAATAACTAACGGAAGAGAACTAATATGATTAGACTCAAAATAAAGTAGAGATTAATTCGATATTCAATGTCTAATAGGAACATTGTATAATAAAAAGATTGAATTATACGGAAAAATTATGCATGAAAAGTTTAGTCAAAACTACTTTGACATTCCTAAATATTTGGGTGGTCATGATGCATTGCTAGACGCCAATCTTGATCTAGGATTATAAATTGTTTAATTAGAGAATTAAAAATAAATTAAAATAAATTTTAATTTACCTAATTTAATTATGAATTAAAATTGGATTTTATAATCATTGTCAACATACTTGAAAACCTAATAGGTCTTACATATAGAATGGGTTAAAAAGAGTAAAGTTAATTTAATCAAGTTGGACTTGACTGTAAAGTTTGAAAAACTTTATGATTAAATATGAGATATTTAATAAATAAGGATCAATATGAGATATTGAATCTTATATGGGCATAATTGGTATTTAATTAAAATTATTTATAATTCTAATTAAATTTTAATTGAAATTAGAATTTAATTTCAATTAAATTGCTAAAACGTCCAAAGCTTGTTATAAATAGGCTTAAGCTCTATGAAGCTAGCACTTCTTGCTTAACCCTCTTTGTAAGAGTTACATAATTCTCTCAACCTATTCTATGGATACCGTTAGGCTGAACACTTGTACGGCTACGGTGGTTGAGACGGATCAATTTTAGAAACGGTTCGAGGGATACAACAAGATAAAGATCAAGCTTCGAAATAAAGTACAAATTAAATTTCTGCTTTATTATGATTTGTGTTAATCATTTTATAGAATTAAATCGATCTAAGTTTTTGGGAAATCAAAATTCAAAAAAAAGTTTCGTAATTATTCCTCTACAGTTAGGATCATATCTCAACCCGGTTTCTCAACATAAGAAACTCTATGTAAAGGGCAAATAGGTATAGATAATGGGGATCTCCTTATCATATGCCTTTGCCACGCTTGAAGATACGGGTCAACTCACCATTAACTAAAATGTTGTAAGATATATTTAAAAAAATGTTGTAAGATATGGTAATAAAGAATTGGTACAACCATTTGATGAAGAGAGTTGCTAATTTAAACACTTTTTAGTGTGTTGATGAGAAAATATCATTCTACTTATTCAAAGTGCTTTTTGGAAATTAACCTTAAAAAGATAGCTTTTAATAGTAGGGATTTTTTGATGATTTTTAATTAGCTATTGACCTAGTAGAATGTTGTCCTTTATATCATGGCATGTAATAAATTCCCTTTGCGAGGGATTAATAACCTTTTATAGCACCATTTTAAGCGTATCGATTAACATTTATAGATGAGTTCATATATAATATTGTAGTAAAAGATAGGCTTGAAATCTTTAAAGATCATTAAATTCAAAACTTTATGGATCATGCTAATAAAATTAAATTCTTAGATCATTTTTTTATAACAAACAAATCCAAATTTATTGATGTGACTTTATCTTTACTTAGGTATCAAGTTTTGTTTTTTAAAAAGTAAGGAGACCACCTGGACCTAATGCCTTATATTGATCTAGTTTAGCTAGATTTTCTTCAATATCTTGTTTGTAAAAGGTTAGCAAATTATTACATATGCTCTTGAGAAATAACGTAAGGAATAAAGGATTTGAGGTGTAAATTAAAGCTAGAATTTTACCTACTTGTCTTAATGAGTTCTTAAAAGAGCTTAAAGGATAGCTACTTAATCCCTTATTAATCAAAGAGAACTTTCCTTGAGTTATTGATAAGTGAGAATTTTTTATTAATGTTTCTGTAAATAAGAATGACACTATAAAAGAACTTTATTTTATTATTCCCATCTTTAAAAAAAATTCTAAAATTTCTTTTCAAGAGTGAGTTATAGGCTATAAAATCTTCTATACAATTTTCGTTTCCTGTTTCTCTAACAATTGAAGTTGAATATCCATTAGATAACCAGCAAGCTTGCCTTGAGCCATATTCAATTCCAAATTGGTATCAATCACTACTTTCTCAATGTTACTCGTAGAAATGTTGTTTATAAACTTGACCTTTGATTTAATGGCATTCATTCTCTTTAAGCATTTATAAGACTCAAATCCATATATCTAAGTATTAAGATCTCGAGGCATTGCCTTTTAAATCTTACTTGTCTTACTAAATAATTATAAAGTTGGTAGTGTTAGTTGTGAGCTTATTGAAATATAAAGTGGGAGTTTTATGGAGGGCCATCCAAGCTTGCAATTGAAGATATGGAAGCCATGGAGCTTGGAGAAAAACCATCAGGTGGAGTTGAGATCCAAAAGGAGTCGGTTGAAGTATTGGAGGAAGAAGAAGTTGGGCTGCACTTGTTCTTACAATTCTAGGTAATGTCGAGCCCATTTGGAGACTACAAAACTTGTGTTTTTGCACCTGATCATACTGAGTTCAAAACATAGGAGTAGTAGATTTTCTCACATTTAAATTGGGTTTCTTTTGGTCTAATTTAAATAATATTTGGTTTGATTTGAGGACGTGTTTTATTTCTTGTTTTATTTTGGCCTGGATTTGTTATTTTGGCTTGATTTAATGACTTGTTTAGTTTGTTCTATTTTAGTTATTTTGTAAGACTTTTATTACATGTTTTATTTTTGTTTTAATGAGCTAAAAAACTTAGAATAGGAAAGGTGAGGAGCTAACTTTGTGGCTGCCCATTTGTTTCCTATTTCAGCTCATTTGTTTCCTAGTCAGTATTATTCAGAAAAAAATATAAGAAAAACTCTGAGATTTTCTCTCAATCTTTTGGTAAGGAATTGTCTAGGTTTTGATTGTTTTTCCAAAGAACAATCATTGGGTTTGATTATTTTTTGAAAATAATCAAAATTGTCTCATTGTTCTTGTTATCGCCAGAATTTTCAATCCGACTAGTCTGACAAGAAAATTCATATCTCAGTGTGTGTTCATTAGAATTGAGTGATTCCAAAATGACATGAAAGATCACTTCTTGAAATAGAAATCACTAGAAGTGGTCCCTATTTAGTTCGAGCCCTAGCCTGGTCAAAAACTCTCATATTTTTCGTCTATTGCCCAACTTCCCAGTTTATGACCCAGGAAAACATGTACACCTTCCAACCCCCATAATTCAATCATTCCTTATCCAAATCACCCTTTTCTTGAGCCTAAATTGTAGTTCACGAAAAGTTATACAAATCCCCTTTCAATTACAGAACCTAACTCCCAACCAATTCACCCAGAATCGCCTTCAAACTCACCTACTTAGTTTTACTCGACAAAGCCAAAACTCACCCAAACACCTTCAAATGCTTCCCAATGCACTGTAGATCATTTCCAGGCCTATCTTACATCATTTTTAGTATCAAAGTCAGATATTTGAGCTATTATTTGACTCTCCAATGCATTAGGTCCAACTCAAAACGATATGGAGAAGTTATTTGCGAAAATCGACGAGATGAGTCTCAAGGTGGAGAAGTTTGATGCTTTTCGATTGGAGAGTGAGGCTGTCAAGACAAAGGAGGCTACCTTGGGTATGTTTGAGACACCAGGAGACACTTCCTATGCTCATCAAGCCGTGGATGATGAATTTCATGATGAGGTAAATGAATTTATTGCTACTGGTCATGATGATGGCATTAGATTAGGAGGAAATGGTCTAAGAGGGAGAGGGAGAGGGAGAGGCCTTCATGGTGTTGAGTGAATGGGACTAGTTAGGAACATTTATCAACCTATAATTGATAGGAATTGATGTCCCTAAATTTGTTGGCAAGATTAATGCTGATGCATTTCATGAGTGGTTATATACTATTGAAAGAAATTTTGAGTTGAAGGATGTACCGGATGATAAAAAGGTTTAAATTGTTGCAATGAAGCTTAAAGGGTATGCTGCCCTTTGGTGGGACAATTTGCAAAGCAAGAGGCTTAGAGCAAGGAAGCCAAAAATTACTAGATGGGATAGGATAAGAATTAAAATGGAAGAAACATTTGTGCCTCCTCAACATAGGCAACAAATGCTAGAAAAAATGTTTGTTTTGACTCAAAACAAGAGGCCGGTTGAAGAATATGTAATGGAGTTTGAGCAATTTTTATTGAAGAGTACTTTAGAAGAAAGTGAAGAAGTGATTGTGACAAGGTTTGTTAAAGGCTTTAAGCAAGAGTTGCAAGACTTTGTGAAGATGTATCCGTTTGACACTTTCAATGAAGTGAAGAGGCTTTATTTTATGGAGGAGATCAATTTAAAATACCTAAAAGCCACCAAACTCCCACCCAAATTGAGCTATACATTTAACCAAAGAACTAGCCTATTCCAACCATCCTTTAAGCCAAAATTCATCCCATCTCAAACCTCACCACAAAAACTGCTTAGCCCTCAACCGTAGCCTAACCCACCATCACTATACAGTCTAAAAACTCCCTACACATTAAACAGCTCCCAAAGCCCCAAATCCAAGATTAGATGCTTTAAATGTCAAGGCTATGACCACTTCCAATCCGTGTGCCCTAATAGAAAAGTGATGACAATTCAAGAAATAGAGGAAATTGACAATGCACTTGAGTGTGAAGAGGCTGCCCTTTTGGGAGAAGAAGAGAAAGAAGAGGAGAATGGTAGTGATGAAACCATGGTATCTAGTGGAAAAGACATTAACGTCAAAATGTTAGTGCTACTTAGAATTCTTAATAGTGAGAATGGAGGTGAAGATTGGAAGAGAAAATCACTTTTTCATATAAAATGTGTAGCCGGTGGTAAGAAGTGTAATATGGTAATTGATAGTGGAGCAGGTGAGAATGTGGTTTCTAATGAAATGGTAGACAAGCTTAGCTTGAAAACCAAACCCATTCCATGTCCTTATAAGCTCACTTGGCTTGATAAAAAGCATGAAATCAAGGTTTCAAGAAGATGTTTGGTTCCTTTTGTTATTGGGAAGTATGAAGATGAAGTGTGGTGTCATGTAATTCCCATGTTGGCTTGTCATTTGCCTTTGGGCAGGCCTTGGTTGTATGATATAGATGTTGGCCATCAAGGAAGAGCAAACACTTATTCTTTGATGCATATGGGCAGAAAACTCCTACTAACTCCTATAAAGTCGGTTGTGAAGAGGAAGGTAGAAAATGAACTTGTTTTGTTAAGTATTGATGAGAGAAAGGCAATTGTTGATCACTTGCCTTCATTTGCATCCTTGGATGTTGAAGATGATGCTAGGTCGAGGGGTCCAATTCCTAGGATTGTTCAAGACTTAATTGATCAATTTCCTAGTGTGTTTCCTATTGAACTTCCTAAGGGGCTGCCACCATTGAGGACAATTCAACATGAGATTAACTTTGTACCCGGTGTTATAATTCCACACAAACAGGCCTATAAAATGAGTCCAAATAAGGGGGAAGCTTTGCAAGCTATTGTTGATGATTTGTTAGAAAGGCAATTCATTAGGCCTTCTACAAGTCCATGTGTAGTTCCAGCTTTTGTTGTGCCAAAGAAAAATGGAGAATGGTGAATGGTGAATGTTGATTGATTCAAGAGTAGTTAACAAAATCACAGTTAAGTATAGGTATCCAATTCCTAGACTTGATGACATGCTTGACCATCTTCACGGAGCAATAATCTTTTCTAAACTTGAACTTGCCAATTGATTTCATCAAATCCGTGCGAAAGAGGGAGAGGAGTGGAAAACAACTTTCAAAACAAAGGAGGGACTTTATGAGTGGCTTATCATGCCAATAGGGATGTCAAATTCTCCATCCACTTTCATGAGGCTTATAAATGAGGTACTTAAACCTTTCTTTCACAAATTTGTTGAAGTGTACTTTGATGATATTCTAATCTTTTCCAAATCTCTAGATGAACATGTGCTGTATTTGAAATGTGTCTTTGATGTCTTAGCTAAAGAGTCCTTGTATGCCAATGTTGAAAACTGCCATTTTTGTGATCATTCTTTGACTTTCCTAAGAATTGTCATTAGCCAAGATGGTATTAGTATGGATCCCTCAAAGGTCCAAACTATTCTAGATTGGCTAGTCCCAACTAGCCTTTTCCAAGTTAGAAGCTTTCATGGTTTTTGTTCATTCTATAGGGGATTCATTAGGAATTTTAATACAATCACTGCTTCTATAACTGAATGCATGAAAAAAGGTGATTTTAAGTGGACAAATCAGGCCACTATTGCATTTAACACTTTGAAAAACTTGATCACAAAGGCACCTTTTTTAAAGTTAGTTAACTTTAATGCACCATTTGAACATGAGTGTGATGCAAGTGGGGTAGGAATAGGCTCCAAAAAATTTATATAAAAAAGTTATTATTTTAAGTTTTGATCCCATAAAAAAATAAAATTTTGCTCCCATTAAAATTTTGTCCCCACTAAAAATAAAAATTTCCCTTATTAAAGTTTTACCCCCACTCAAAAAACTTTTTGGATCTATCCATAGGAATAGAGGTTATTTTAATCCAAGAGGTTAGGCCAATTGCATTCTTTAGTGAAAAACTCAATGAAGTAAGAAAAATATACACAACTTATGATAAAGTGTTTTATGCAATTGTTAGGGCTGTTAGATATTTCGAGCCTTATTTGTTGGCCAACCCTTTCATTCTTTTCATTGATCATGACTCACTAAAATATGTCCAAAGTCAAGGCAACCTAAGTCAAAAACATGCTACTTGGGTTGAATTCTTTCAATCTTTTGACCTTGTCATTAAGTATAAAAAAGGGATCACAAATGTTGTTGCTAATTCTTTGTCAAGAAAATTCCTTTGGTTTAATGCATGCATATGTTGTAGGTTTTAATGATGTTAGGGGGTTATATGAGAGTGATAAAGATTTTGGTGACATTTTTGCTAGGACAAAAGGGAATAATGGTGCATTTAGGGACTTTGTTTTGCATAATAGTTACTTGCTTAAAAATGGTTCTTATTGTGTTCCAAATTGTTCTTTGAGGGAGGCAATTTTGAGAGAAGTCCATGGGGTGGGCTTGCTGGCCATCTTGGGAGAGAGAAAACCTATAAACTTGCCCATTCCAACTTTTATTGGTTGGGGATGTTTAGAGAGGTAGCTAGGCTTGTGAGTGGTTGCAACAAATGTGGTAGATCAAAAATGACATCCCGAGCCCACGACCCATACACACCTTTGCCTACATCAAACAAACTTTGGAAGGATGTGAGCATGAATTTTATGTTATGATTGCCTCAGACTAGAACAGGGTTTGTGTTGGACCTCGAACTTTTTGTGAAAATTAGAAATTATAAAATGAAATTAAATGAGGAAATATGGAATGATTCTTTGTAATAAATGAAAAGTATAATTGAATTTATGAGCATTTGATGAAATGAAAGCCATTTGAGTTTCCTT
>JANVCQ010000008.1:27843555-27860496 GCA_025531925.1 Erythroxylum plowmanianum
GTGAAAATTTTGTAAAATGGCAGAAGTTTTAAAAAGATAATTTTTGCTTATTTTTCGATTTATAAACATGTTATCCACGAGCTGTAAAGCTCATCCCCCTTTTATCCCCATCTCTAGTTATCGAGCAGGAGATCGGATAAAAGAATGTCAAGGCTTTTGTTCGATTTTTGCACATCTTGTATTTTGTGTAATTTGGATTTTGGTATTGGTTTGTATATGGCTTGGAATGCCATTAATGTTTTGTAAGCATTTAATTCATGATGGTAATGAGTTATAGAATTGTACATGGATATGGTATATGAATTTGTATATTGAAATGTGAATGAATGTGAATTGGATGTGCATGAATGGGATTGATTGTGTTTGGATTCCGGACTGGAGGTCCGATGATATTGATTGATTGAGGATTATTGAAGTGTTATAGATATACGAATGTGTTTGTTTATGTTGGGATTCCGGACAGGAGGTCCGATGAATTGTGTTGATGAATTGGGTATATTGAAGTGCTTTTTTTTTGTTTATGGTTTGAATTAGTGATATATAGACATGTGTGTGTTTTTATGGCAAAAGAAAAATAAGAATAAGATGTTTAAAGATGAATTATGAGATTTGTATAATTGTATAAGACGAATATTATAATTTGAGTTTTTGATTGAGGTTAGGGAATTGATGAATTCCAAATTGAAAAAGTGTATTGCTTGGTATGAGATTGACTAAGATAAAGAATGAAAAAAAATTTTAGACCGATTTTGGATTGGTTTAGTCTTATGGTTTCCAACGAGATGTTTTCTAAAAACATTTGTTCACGGATGTCGGAAATAAGTTTTTGTTCCGCCTTTGATTTGTTTGCCTTCCGATCCGATTTGTGTTTCGCTTCCGCATTTTGTTTTTCGGTTTCCGATTTCGCTTTTGGCTTTCGCGTTGATTATTATTTATTCCATTTTTCGATTGGGGTCCGGTTTCGAAATCGGGTCCCAATAGTTTGATAGCATCATGATTGTTGTTGACCGGTTCTCTAAAATGGCACATTTCATTCCTTGTGCTAAATCTAATGATGCTCAACATGTAATGGATTCGTATTTTTATAATGTTGTTAAATTGCATGGCATTCCAGAAGTATTGTGAGTGATAGAGATGTGAAGTTTGTTAGCCACTTTTGGAGAGTTTTATGGCTAGATTAGGTACAAAACTTAAATTTAGTACCGCTTTTTACTCACAAGTTGATGACTAGACCGAAGTAGTAAATAGGTCACTTGGGGGGATTTTGAGAAGTTTTTTGAAAGGGAAAACTAATAATTGGGATGCCATGTTGCCACAAGCAGAATTTGCTTACAATTGTTCCAAATCAAGGTCCACAGAATTATCATCGTTTCAGATTGTTTATGGAGCTAATCCCTAAACTCCTATTTCACTAACTCCGTTTGTGCAAGATAGGCCTTTTTAAAGCATTATTGTAGAGAAAAGAGCCTAAAAATTGTCAAGTTACATGAGCAGGTCCAAGAGAACATAAGGAAGCATAATGAAGCTTACATGAGGCAAGCAAAGAAGAAGAAGCCGGTGGAGTTCAAAGAAGGTGATCTAGTGTGGGTTTACCTAAGAAAAGAGAGGTTTGCAAAGTGAAGAAAGTCCAAGTTGAGTGACTGGGCTGATGGTCTATTCAAAGTGCTCAAGATGATCAACAATGCCTACAAGATTGAGTTACCGGATCATTACCAAATGTCCAATAGTTTCAATGTAAGTGATCTAAAACTTTATATAGAGGACACTATGATTGAATCTAATTCAGGTAGTGGGGCTGGATTCTCAAGAGGGAGAGGATGATGGAGGGCCATCCAAGCTTGCAATTGAAGATATGGAAGCCATAGGGCTTGGAGAAAAACCATTAGGTGAAGTTGAGATCTAAAAGGAGTCAGTTGAAGTCTTGGAGGAAGAAGAAGTTCAGCTGCACTTATTCTTACAGTTCCAGATTATGTTGAGCCCATTTAGTGACTAAAAAGCTTGTTTTTTGCACCTGATCATACTAAGTTCGAAGCACAGGAGCGGCAGATTTTCTCACATTTAAATTGGGCATCTTTTGGTCTAATTTAAATAGCATTTGGTTTGATTTAAAGACTTATTTTATTTCCTATTTTATCTTGGCTCAATTTGTTATTTGGCACGATTTAATGACTTGCTTGGTTTGTTTTATTTTATCTTTTTGTAAGACTTTTATTACAGGTCTTATTTCTGTTTCAATAAGCTAAAAAAACTACAGAATAGGAAAGGTGAGGAGTTGACTTTTTGGCTACCTATTTGTTTCCTATTTCAGCTCATTTGTTTCCTATTCGGTATTATTCAAAAAAATATAAGAAAAAGTCGAGATTTTTTTCTCAATATTTTGGCAAGGAATTGTCTAGGTTTTGATTGTTTTTCCAAAGAACAATCATTAGGTTTGATTATTTTATGAAAATAATCAAAATTGTCTCATTGTTCTTATTATCGTTAGAATTTTCAATCCAACTAGTCTGACGAGAAAATTTGTATCTCAATGTATGTTCATTAGAATTTAGTGATTCCAAAACTAGATGAAAGATCACTTCTTGAACTACAAATCTCCAGAAGTGGTCCCCATTTAGTTCGAACACCAGCCTGGTCATAAACTCTCATCTTTTTTGTCTATCTCCTAACTGCCTTATCACCTTGGAAAACATGTCCACGTTCCAACCTTATCCAAATCATCAGTTTCTTGAGCCTAAATTGTAGCTCACAAAAATTTATAGAAATCTCCTTTAAATTACAAAACCCAACTCCCAACCAATTCACCCAGAATCACCTTCAAACTTGCCTTTTCAGTTTTACCCGATAAAGCCAAAACTCATCCAAACACCTTCAAATAATTCCCAATTCATTCCAGATCATTTTCAGGCCTGTCTTGTTAGCCCCCAAAATTTTTTCTTGATGAATAAACATGATTTAACTAATTTTGAGGTTTTGGTAGATTAATCATTTTTGTAATTATTTAATTATGTCAAAGTTAGTAGGATTTATTGAATGGGTAAGTGGAATTAAAGTGTTAAGGTTATAAGAATGTTCAAGGGTAATTTTGGCATGACACTTAAGGTTAAAAGAACATAAACTTATAAGGAAGGGTAAAATGGACGTTTTGGACTTATTAAGGGTAGAAATGGAAGAAGAAATGTTATCTTGCTATTTTAAGAAGGGAAAAACGTGAATTGGGAGAGAAGAAGAGAAAATAAGAAAGAAAGAGAAGAGAATCTTAGTGGTTGAGAGAAAAGAAGAGAGTTGAGTTAGGGTTTCTTCATTTCTTAGCTTTTGAAAGAGATTTTGAAGTGATTCGAGAAGAGAAAAAGATAGAGAAAGAGAAAAGCTTCCATTTGAGCCAAAGATCTCTTCATTTGGTGAAGAATGAAGGTAAGATTGTTTTAAATCTTTTAGATTTTTAGAAGGATTTTAGTTCATGGAGTTTAGAAAATGCGTAGGTTTAAGTATTCTAGAACCAATTTTAGTGACTGTGTTTTGTGAGATTTTCAATTGAAAATCCTATTGAGTGAGATTTTTGTCATTGTAGAAGGAAACCAAGAAAGACAAGAGAAGCAAAGATTTTTGTCATTGTAGAAGAAAACCAAGAAAGGCAAGAGAAGCAAGAGTAGAGACATTTTGAGCAAGTCTTTAAGTAAGGAAATCAAGGTGGGTATATGTTTATAATAAAATAAATAATCCACTAATGTTTTCTTTGAATCAAAGAAGTTTAATGATTTCAATTGCATCATAAGTGTTACATTTATTGCTTTGGAATGATTTGAGAAATTTCAATATGTGGTTTAACGAATTGTGTGATAATTTATGAAAAGGCTTGGAAGTGATTTTTTTGAAAAAAAATATAATGTTTATGAAATCATGTTTTCAAAATATCTCATGTCTATGAAAAGTCAAGATTTAGAAAAGTGCCATTTTGGGTAACATGTTTACAAGATGTGAAATACATGTTATGTGAGTTTGGTGTAATCCATCCAAGAATGTCACGTACATGTTCACCAAGTTAAAGACTTCTCCCGCCTGGCTGCTAGTAGCACGAAGCTCCTTCATAGACTGCCTCAAGTTTACGTCTATGCAAAAACTACCATGTGGGATTACGATAGTACGTCAAGTTTACAACTATACAGGACCATTATGTGGAAGTGTGTAGTTTGTCATGCTTATGGATTTACCCAAACCATTCTGACATGCTTATGTGCTTATGATATGTGAACAAGTTTAATGCATTCATGTTTTGTAGTTTGAGAATTTGACTACATGATGAGAAAAATGTGTTTTACGAACTAAAAGAAAATTTTATATGGTAAATAAATGTTTTTAAAGGTTCTGTTTATTTTTTCCATTATAAACTATTACCCATGAGCTTTCAAACTCACCCTTTTTTTAATCCCATCTTCAGGTGATAGCTAAGAGATCAAGTGATCAAGAGCCTAAGGGAATTTCTTCAAATTGCTTATTTTGTATTTTGAGTTGGTTTTGGGAAAGCACAATGTTTTAGTCATGTTTTAAGTTTGTTTGTTTAAGGACCTTTTATAATTTGAGAGTTTGAGATGATGATGTAATGTGGCTTGAAATGCTATTAAAGATTTGTAAAACTTTATTCTTTTGATGTTAATGAAATTGAATGATGTATGGAAGATGTGAGTTGAAATTAGATATACGTGAAGAAGTTATCAACTTAAGTTGATGATTTTGGAACATGAATCGTTGACATATATATATACATAAGTGAGATGTTATGAAAAGGAAGATAGAAATTATAACTGATCAGATGTAGTTGAAGGTGGTGAGACAAATAAGTTGAGATTTGAGAGTTTAATGAAGTCATTTTTTGTAGTTGAATGATTATGCTCAGGATATTCCAAGTCTGCATAGTGCACAAATTTCAAGTCTTCCATAGGGGAAAAATTGGTGTTCTAACTTCAGGGTAAAATCTAGGTTAATCTAGGTTTAATTATACAAGTTTTCTTCTATAAAGTTGTAGTTGATCTTTTTAGCTTTCCAACGGTATATAATATGAAATTTTTGGACATCGGAGTTGAAAGTTATGGTCCTTATAAGGGAAGATGCTCAGGAGTATAGAATGTATCGTCTGGTGATGACATGTTGTCTGGTGATGACATGTTGTCTGGTGATGATGTGTCCCCTAGTGATAACATATCGTCTGGTGATGACGTATCGTCTGGTGATGACGTATCATCTGGTGATGACATATCTTCTAGTGATGACATGTCGTCTGGTCATGACATGTATCTTCTGTGCATTGTTTATCTTACAGATTCTGGTCCAATTTTAACCCTATAGATGATAGAATCTATCTTCAAGATCTTCATAAAAGTTGTAGATCTTGATGTCCTTTTTCAAACTGTCTAAAGAACACCTTAATCCAATATCTCTAGAGAAAGTTATGCCAATTATTCCAAATAGGTCTTAGATTAAAACTTCTTTTAGTCACTGTTCATCTTGTATCGTCTGGTCCATTTCTGACCCTTTATATGACAAAATCTCGCTTTGATTTCTTCATGAAAGTTGTAGATATTGAATTCTTATTTCAAGCCATATAATAATGACCATGACCTAATATATCTAGAGAACGTTATGTTAATTGTAAGACATATTCTGTGTACTATTCATAACCTTCTTCTGGGTATTGTTCATCTTGTATAGTCTAGTCCATTTTTGACCCTATAGATGACATAATCTATCTTCAAGGTCTTTATAGAAGTTTTATATCTTGAAGTTTTCTTTCAAACCATCTAAGAATGACCTTGATCTGATAGCTCTATGGAAAGTTATGCCATTTTTAAGACATCTTTTGTGTACTGTTCATAACCTTCTTCTGGGTACTGTTCATCTTGTATAGTCTAGTCTAGTTTTGAGGCTTTAGATGACAAAATCTCACTTTTATGTCTTCATGAAAGTTGTATATGTTGAAGTCTTCTTTCGAACCCTCTAAGAATGACCTTGATTCGATATCTCTAGAGCAAGTTATGCTATTTGTCCATAAACAGGTTCAATATGATTGAGGACAGAAACTTGTTTGATTCCTCCTACCATAACTTTGTTATCTGACCTCCAAACGAAGTGATTCTTAGAGAAATAGATTCATAATACATTTTCCTATCTGTCCATAAAAATGTATAGCTTTTGATATTGAATTGAAAGAGATTAATTGAGTCAAATTAAGGGTATCAGATGGAAGAGTATGAATTAAATATTTTACTGAACATATTTTGGTATATTGATGGTAACTTGATCTGTGGGGCTCTGAATGAGATAATTTTTATTTCTTAATAAAATAGAGGCATGGAGCTTCCAATTATCAAGAGGAATAGAATTTTAATTCAGTCCCTAAGACTTTCAATATTTAGATGGAAATTGAGCATAGAATATTTGCTTCAGTATAAGAATGATCTGGAAATGGGGCCCAACACTTATGGTATCAGAGAATGAAGATGCACCGAAGATGACTAATGAGGGTTAATTGAAATAACCATATATGATAACAAAAATAAGCACAAGTTTTATGACTCCGAATATTGGGCTCTGGAAGCAGGGTCCAATATGTGCATCAGAGTTTGTCCCACGTGGAAAGAATATATGGCCTTGAGCATGTATATATGTCTAATGAGTTACTCTTCCTATCACAATTCGTTTTAGGATGAAAAATCATTTGAGCGTATATGTGCTAAGTTTATTTGGGCTCAATCTTACATAATTTAATAGGGTATCAGAGTAGGTTGCTTTTGGGTTAGTTGTCACCACCTCAACATGATAGACTGTGTCATGTGTTAGGCCTTAAATTAGCCCACTTGTGAGAGGCGAGTGTTGAAATATAAAGTGAGAGTTTGTCCCATATGGAAAATAAGACCTTGAGCATGCATATAAACCTAGTGAGTTACTACTTCTATAACCAATTGGTTTTAGGATGGAACCTCATTTGGGCTTATATGTGCTTAGTTTATTTAGGCCAATCTTGCAAAATTTAACAGATTCCTTTTGGGAAGCTTTAATAACAATTTAATATTAGTATGGTTCAAACAAAGTGGGTTATTAAAAAGAGCCCAAGATTGAGAAAAATTATTCAACCATTGAGAATTAAACCATAACTCTATCAAGTTTTCTCTTAAATATTCTATGACCCTCTTGATCATATGTTCCAAGTGAGTTTACAACTCATACGACAGGTCAGAAAGCCTTGCAAGAGAGTTGAAGTTGCCTAAGTCTTTGTTAATGGTTTTTGTCTAAATAGTCTCCTTTTGATCCATAGGAACACAACGTGTAGTTGAGGTCACCTAGGACTGGCCAAGTTAGGAGGATATATGGACCAAGATTAGAAATGCTATTCCAAAGGCGTTTTCTCATTAAAAAGTTGTTGAAGGCATAGAAATACATGGCTTACACCTTAAACAAAGAAGAAATGAGTGTTAAGTATAGATGGATGAATTAATTAGGTTGTTGGGACTAAGTCACCAAAATATTTTCTAGGATTATAAGCTACTAAATTCTATCATTATAAAGAGATTGGTTTTTGATCAAAGAAATCTAGTTCTTATTAACAAAAGAGAGCTCTCACATAATCTATAAACTTTTAATTTATTTTATAATAGGGTGACAATAATAGGAATTTTGGATAGCAAGAAGTCCCTCACACTTATAATATAGAGGGGTTATTTAAGCCCTTCACATTCCAAGCAATAAACAATATTAAATGGAAACTATGGAAGAGTTGGCCATCACCTTTTTTCTTCAAGACCCTTCTAGCTTTCTTTTTAGCTACCATCAAGGTAGAAGCACCCTAATTTTTTTTTTTCTAATTGAGTCTCATCAATTAGAGTAATTTTTTTTGAGTTTGTACAGTGTTTAATTTTTGATCCTTCGTAATCTCCATAATGATAAGTGAACTTATATCCAAGGCAACATTCACAACTAAAGTAACATTAATTATTTGAAGTTGCATATCTAGGTCCTAATCTTCCTTAGTGTTGACTTAGGAAATCTCCATTAATTCATGAAGTTCTCTTGTTTTAAACATATTCTTATGGCCTCCATTATTTGATCAACTTGTTCTTATTAGGTTCTTTTTATTAATAGCTTAAGGATATTGCTATTTGGACTAGATTGTCCTCACCTTCCAATTTAAACGTCTTCATTGTGTTTGATATTGCCTTGTTCAAGTCAATCTCAATCCAAATTCTAACATAGCTAATCCTTTTGAATAAAGTTGTGTTTTTCTTCTAAGCAAATTAGTCTTGTTATAGAACTAGATAGATAAAACAATCTATTTATAAACCAATACTATAGGTCTGTTTAAAAAAAAAGCTTTCTTCTTATATGCCAAAGACAAGTTTTGATAATCCTTAACAAACCTAACTAACTGTTTAATTTAAAAGGAAAAGGTCTGCTTTGCTAATAAGAGTCTGTTCCAGTCCATGCTTACCCTAAATGGCAACAACCCGCCTTTGTATTAAGAAAAACACTAGGCATATATCAATAAAGAAGCACTAAAGTGGATGACCACTTTAAGTTGCCAAATTTAAAGACTTTTATTGGAGGGAAAACAATAAGGAAATCTTTGGTTAAAGAAGGGGGTAGTTACCTAAGCATCTAAAAGAAGAGAAGGATCTCCTACCATCTTAGACCAAGACTACTTAGGAATTAATTAAGGAGTGGAGAGAGAATAAAGTTGAAGGATTTAAAGAAAAAGAGGGGATAGAAGGCCAAGAACTAGCAAGCTTGGGACCAAAAGAAGGACCAATGTTGGAAGCAATTAGCATGAAGAGAGTTGAAGAAAGAGAGGAGGGAGGGAAAGAATAGCTAGGACAAGAACATTTAAAAAAGGATTGTTAAACAAAAGCAGGAATAAGGCAAATAGCGTTAAACAAAAGATGTGGTCTTTAATGAGAAAATAAGGAAAGAAAAGCTAGAAAACATAATAAAAAAGAAATAAACGTAAAAAAAAGGCAAGACTAAAAAATTTTCTTAAAATGATAAGCAAAACTAGAAGTGAAAATAAGTTATAATTGTAGTAGTAATACTTCTATGTAATCTTGTTTTTTTATAATTAAGTCAAAACGTGAAGAGTTAGGTACTCATGACACCAATTTATATGTATCCTTTTTAAAGTTAACAAACCTTTTTGAGAATAAGAAATATAGATCCTGTAACATAGTAATTTAAACAGATGACAAAGGTGAAGTCTGATGAAGGTACTACCCTCGCATAAGAAAATATAAATTTATATAAAATTTAATGTTTTATCAATAATTTTTTGATTATTTCAGTTAATATTTTTATGTAACTAAATGATGGTTTTGATTTTTAGTTCTCCTTTTGTATATCAAATATTAAATCCAAATTAATATAAAGTATTAAATTTGAGTTATAAACGATCGAATACATTTGATAAAATTTTGTATATCAAATATAACTAATTACTCTATTTTACGTCTTTATTTTGCATAAATTTGTATTACAAGAACAAAAATATGATAAAGATAAAAAGAAAGAATTGATTTGAAGATAGAAATAAGAGAAAATAAAGAATAGATGGAAGCTGGATTAGTAGATAATAATAATTTTAAAGCATATATTTTTTTTCTTGTTTTAATTTAATTAAAGTATTTATGAAACTGTCTGTATAATTAATGTATCTCAAGACTTCAAAGTAACGATAAAAGAGTTAATACCTTATGCAATTAATATTTCCATTTAACAACCTTTCTGTAGCATTCAAGTCATTGAACTGCCCAGCAATACTCTCTCCAAATTAACATCTTAAAATTTTCATTTAATAAATAAAACGACTATGGACATGATTAAGACTCCAAACGAAACTTGAATATAAATTTTAGACTTGGTTTAAATAAAAGGCTTGAACCATTATTTTAATGCCCACCTTTGTAATTTAATTTAATATCAAGGGACCTTAAATTTGTAACCACGCGGAATTGTCTTCATCTCCTATACCCTATCTTTCTTTTTGATTTTGGTTTCCCAAAAATGTCATGGATGATGAAGCCAACGTTTCTACGGTAGATAGAAAATCGTTACCAAATTATCGACGCCATACTCATAGCAGAAGATGAACCCTAGACGATCCATACTCCAAATCATAACTAAAATTTCGACTCGACAGCTTAACCCGTGTCACGATTGCTGGAAACCAGAAGCCACCTCTTGGCCGCTGAATTTGCCACGAAGAGCTGGTGTATAAGTACAAGGCGTGTTCTTCGCAGTGCTTTCGCTCAAAACAAGAGCCCGTAGAAGTTTTGTTTCCTTGCGTTTTTGTGTTGTTTCCCTTTCCCTTTATCCTTTTGCCCGACAATTAACTACTTGTAAGAGGGCAACGCGTAACAGCTTCCTCTAACAAGTACGTGGAGTTGCATGCAAGAATGGAGACAACCTCATGAAATTTCCTGGAAGCAGCATTGCTTGTACCTCGTTCGTTTCAACTTTCTGATTGAGCTAGTCCTGCACTATATGCTCTTCCTATATCAACATAAGTAGATAGTCTTCATTTGTGTATATATACACACAAATTGCCAAGTAGCTATAGCTAGTCAAAAGCTGTGTAAATTTGTTATCGGAAATCCTCCTATGGACCACCATCCACAAGACCGGGTCTTTTCATCATCTGACTTGGAAAACGGTGATGCTAAAGAGAGCTTGCTAATAAAGGAGCAGTCTTGGTCTGTAATTAAGTCACCCGAGAGTCTATCATCTTCAATTATGCGCAAGAAATCCGATCCTGTACTCATCTCCACAGTTCGGTTTCAATCGTTCAGGCATTTCCTGGCTAATATTCAGCAAGTGATTCTTGGGACCAAACTTGCTGTTCTCTTCCCTTCCGTTCCCCTCGCAATTCTCGCCGACTTTTACAAGTTTGGCAGAGTAAGTTTGCGCCTTGTAATTATCATAACTATTGCCTTATTAGTCAGCGTTTGCTTTGAGGTTATGAATTGAATGAACAACAAAAAAGTCTGCTACACATTCTGAGGTTTTGTATATATTTTTGTACGTTTCCTCACTAGTTTTTTATGATGTGGTTTTGTGACAAACTTTTCGTTCTGCCTTGTAGGCTTGGATATTCGCTTTGAGTTTGCTCGGACTCACTCCACTAGCCGAACGTGTCAGCTTCCTCACAGAGTAAGCTCATAATTCTAAATATTTCTGATATATATCTGTCCTCCTTTTTTTTCCTATTAATTTTTATTTTTATTTTTTAACTTTTGCGCAATTTATCTCAGGCAAATTGCATACTACACTGGTCCAACAGGTGATGGTAGCTAACAGTGAAGTAGAGATTGTTATGTATGTAGTAATCTCGAAGTACCAAGTGAAAACTGAAAAATATGTGAACTTGATTTGCAGTTGGAGGCCTCCTTAATGCAACATGTGGAAATGCAACGGAGATGATAATAGCATTGCTTGCTCTGCACCAAAACAAAATCCATGTTTTGAAGCTCTCGCTTTTGGGTTCCATTTTGTCAAATCTACTGCTTGTTCTTGGGACGTCTCTTCTATTTGGGGGCTTAGCCAACCTGAAAAGGGAACAAAGATATGATAGAGTAAGTAAAATTTAATGCCAAATCCATTTACTTTCAGAGCTCTGGTTTTGATCATATTGTGGCTTGAACAGAAACAGACAGATGTCTACTCATTGCTTCTACTGCTGGGGCTGTTATGCTACATGTTGCCATTAACGTTGAGATACCTTCTGGGTGAAGACGCTACCACTGCCAACCATACACTAGAGTTGTCCAGAGTCAGCAGCACTGCTATGCTTATATCATACTTTGCATACATCTTCTTCCAGCTAAAAACTAGCAAACAATTGTTTGAATCCAAAAAGGTGATTTTTTGTAGGTTCTGTGAACCGCGAGCCTCATTTCAGCTTATAATATTTTATACGGAACAACTGGTGTTTTCATGAATTGCAGGAAGATGTAGAACAAGAAGAAGAAGAAGAAGAAGAAGAAGAAGAAAAGGCAGTGATTGGATTTTGGAGTGCATTTACCTGGTTGGTGGGAATGACGGTTGTCATAGCTATATTATCAGAATATGTTGTTGGCACAATTGAAGTAAGTACCTTATATAAGCTTGGTTTCGAAGCTATTTCAGTTTGAGGAAAACTCCAAGTACTTTTAGAACTCTGTAACAAGCTGTACATTTTTCTAAGAGATGGACCATGGTGTTGCTTTACCAGGATGCATCAAATTCCTGGGGCATTTCTGTAAGCTTCATTAGCATAATTTTGCTACCAATAGTTGGGAATGCTGCAGAGCACGCCGGATCTGTCATTTTTGCTTACAAGAACAAGTTGGTATGAAAGAACTTTAGACACTTTACCCGACAAGTTGGTATGCATCAGCTTAAACTTTTGGGTTGAATAATTAACTTCATTTTTATGGTTTATCATGCAGGACATATCTATGGGAGTTGCTTTAGGCTCTGCGGTTCAAATTTCCATGTTTGTGGTGAGACTGAAGTAGCCGATGAACAAAAAAGTTGGTCAACTTAGTTTCTTATTACCCTTAATTAGTTATCTTATCTCTGCAGGTTCCTTCATGTGTTGTGATTGGCTGGATAATGCATATCCACATGGACCTTGATTTCAACCTCCTTGAAACTGTTTCTCTGGCTTTTTCGATAATCATCGCAGCCTTTGCTTTGCAGGTTTTCTCATCCTAATCTATTTTCTCAAGTTGGATGATTGGTTTTCTAAATTAAATGATGCTAAAATTTCACCCAATTCAGGATGGAACGTCACACTACATGAAAGGAACAGTTCTATTCCTGTCCTACGTCATCATAGCTGCATGCTTTCTGGTACATAAAGTTCCTCCAAGTAAGTAGCGAACTTCCACAATCACAAGTTATTTCATCGTTCAACATGTCCGATAATCGTATGGCAACTAATGATTCGTTTCGCTCTGATCACAGACCAAATGACTGTTTCCAAACGATTCACTGGATTATTTGCTGCTTAGCTGCTTCTGTTCTGCACTTGATGCTACACAATTGTGGAATAGTCATTGCTCTATTTCCCGAAGCTCTAATATTTGATTGACGTTTTAGTAACAACAGGATCCTGTGGAATATGAACGTGAGCTGAACCAAATAGAATTTATACTTCTAAGGAAAAATAATAGTAGATATGCATGCTTTTGAAACGGATTAAGAATTCAGAGAAATGGAACAACGCATAAAGGCTTCCACCATCTCCATTCCCTTCCTTCCTGCCCTTGTGTTGCCGATGCACAAAATGATTCCAATTATCATTTTACAATATTTTGATCAGTCAATAATAAAAAAGAGTGATTCTGGTAAATTTTTGGATTTTAGGCTCCATTTTGCAAATCGAATTGAAAATTAGATTCTATGTTTACTATAATTAATATTGAAAATTTAAAGAATTTGTAATAATTTAATAAAAATTAAGTTAATGTTATAACCTTGTTGATCTTTGGGCTTAACGCGGTAAACGACTTGTAAGAAAGAAAGTAAGGAACATCAGAACTATTTTGGCAAGGTTACTCTGAAACTCATATCAATAAAACTGTTGAAAATATAAAATATTTAAATTAAGTGATTAAATTTTGTTACAAGTTCAGTTCTTTTAAGATTTAAATTGTATATCTTATCTTTCTTGATCAAATAAAATGAGAAGGAACCTTACCGACGTTAATCCAATTATCATTGAATCATCATTGATAATGCATCCCTTATTTTCTATAGAAAGCAACAATAATTTGATAAACTACACCTCAAAGTGGATGCATGCTTTTGGTCTTATTGGTTTAGCATCTTGTTGGATGTACTAGGCTTAGTTAGCTTCCTAAGCACTTAGACTTATTCAACATATATCATTTGTTCCCAACTTTCATTTTTGATTAGAATATAAAGTTAATATCGGCCTATGTACATCATTAGAATAAATTTGGTGAGTCTCACCATTCCTGAGGGACAATCTGCTGGCTTCAAACCATAACTTAATAGGCCATCCATGATTTGCTAATCTTAGGTCGTTCCTAACATTTATAGGCCTGAGACAAAGTAAAAAGAAGGGCCTCAACAAATTAGCAATATGCAATTATGTAAACCTCAAAAATATATTTTTATTACCAAAACTTAATATTCATACATAAGTGACTCGAGAATATTCATACATAAGTGACTCAAGTCATATGGCCACATACTAAAAAAATACAAAGGCCAAATGATCATAATAGCAGCTAGTAATATCTTACAAATATTAGCAACAACAAAATCACTAAAAATAATAATAACAACAACAAAACATCAATAATAACAAATAAACAATAACATTCGATTGCAAAACACCAAGTAGCTATAGAACTTCATTAACAAGCACACAAATTATCATGAAAAAAAATTTCTTTATGCATTTCTAGATGCAAAAGCATCAATAATAGTATCAACATCAATATTGTCTAACATATCATTCTCAATATATAAAATAGCCAAACTATTCAATATTTCTTATGACATTAATAACCTCAAGTAAGTTTTCAATAATTTTAACTTTAAAAAACTTCTCTCAGTTAAAGCTACATTTATAGTTAATAGGATTCCATAAGTAACTGAAATATTTAGACAATAATCTATAGCTTTAACCAATTAAAGAATTTCAACCGTTGACATTGATTGATTTGAAAAAGTCATTTGAAACATTTTTAATTTAGAAAAAAAGATCATCTGAACACATTCAACATATTGTTATGGGACAAAGTAGTCATAAAATTGATATAACATTCTCTTAGTTCATTATTTTCTAAAAACTTCGACTTCTTTGAATCCAATAAGAATCCAAGAATACTTTTAGTTGTCGTTAATTGCTGAAATCTATTCCTCAACGAAACAATTTCCATATCTACAACAATTAGAAAGTAACTAACTTTAATAGACTGTTCGGCTGATTATATTTCTTCATCATGATCATTCATCTCATATGTAAGGCATTTTGCAATATTTGTACTAGAAACACCCTTCATTTATATATTTTTTTAAAAAAAATGACACCTTCTAATTGCTCTAAGGTAGTGCCAATGCACGAAGATTTAGATTACAACTTTTTACTCACCATGTTAATAGAAAATAAAATATCATACCAAATATCCATACCAAGTAAAAACTCAAAATACTCAAGTGCATTAACTAAACTTTCTACTTCAATTTTTGAATTGGCATTATCATAAAATTTAGATAATTTCACCAAAGCCAATTTTAAAGTATTGGATAATGATTCACAGTTAAGACTAGAACATTATCAAGTAAAACCTTCCACCTTTTATGAAAACTTGAAAATAATGCATGTATACATTGCAAAACTCTAAAAAATGAAATATCTTTAACAAAAGAATGCACCATATTACTATATCAGTAAGATTACTATGATAAGCACATGACCTATATATCAAGTAATTACTTTTGAACCCCTTGGTGCTTTCCTTTCATATTATAACCATGTCATAACCTTGACTCCTTGCATCATGGACATTATGATTAGAGACTCAAATGCATTTAATAATCCATCGAAAATTCCTAATCTAAATGTGTCATCTACCTTCTAAACCTCTAAAAAGTATTCCTATATTTTTATTTTTTATTTAACATATTCATACATCATATGTCCATATTTAGTTGTTCTTGATGGTTCACATCTAGACTACAATCAAGAATTATAGAAATATGTTTCACCTCTTTAATGATCCTTATGATCGAACTTCTAACACTGTAGGCAAAAGATAAATCAAATCATTTTGAATTTTGTAACCAAGATAATAATGACAAATTTCATGATAAATACGTCTAACATGATCATGCATTATCACATCAAATTAAGCAATCGTCTTAATTAATTACCATTGCTATCTTGGCAAAGTTTCTCATTGGATCCTTAAAAAGTTGAAATAAATAACAAGAACAACATAGAGTATTCTTATCAAAACTTATCTCAATGTACTTTTTTCTTTACACTTTTTTGTTGCAAATCTTTATCAATTATTTGATTTTTGCTTAATCTTACTCTCAGTTCTTTCCAAGTCTTCATATTAGTCATATTTTTAACACTATTCTCAAGTTCTCTGAGTTGCTCACTAAGATGCTTGTAATCTCTAAATCCATCATTTGCTAATGCACTTAATTTGTTATTAAAATTTAAATAAATTACAACAAAACACAATATACTTTATCCATATTTTTAGAGTAAACCAACTATTCTCTATTGCTAATATCTCCATTACTCAATTTCTAGAATAACAAGAATATGAAAAAATGTCAAGAAGTGTTGTTTAAAGGAAATATAAGTTTTATTCTCTTACAACCCTTTTTCGTATAAAATGTCCCTTGCTTTATTGTTAACATTATCCCAATTTCTCAGATCATAAATACCAACAATTTGTTAAGTCAAAATGACTTTATATAAATGATTTTGATGAAGTACAAACAATAAGAGTGGAAAAGCAGACGAAAGATTGAAAAACAAACGAAGTTGAAAAGCAGACGGAAGAAAAAGTAGACGAAAGCAAAAGCAGACGGAAGCAAAAGCAGAAGAATGCAAAAGCAGACGGAAGCAAAAGCAGACGGAAGCAAAAGTAGATGAAAGCAAAAGCAGACGGAAGTAAAAGCAGACGAAAGCAAAAGCAGACGATGGAAAGAATCAGTGTGAGTTAGTTACAGAACTCAACTGAATAACCATTTCTTTCAAGATTCAAGAAGCAAGATTTAAGAAACAAGAATCAAGAAGCAGTTAAAGACGAAGGATATAAATAAGAGTCGAAGTCGAAGATTACAGAGTTACATGACATGACATTACATTAGTTGATTTGAACATTCGCGCACGCAACAATTGTTTCAAAGCTTACTTGAAAGTTTTATTGT
>JANVCQ010000008.1:27860596-27886254 GCA_025531925.1 Erythroxylum plowmanianum
CTGGACGTAGCTCATGGTTTGGGGTGAACCAGTATAAAAATTACTGTGTCAACTTCTCTCTACTCTCATCTCTCTTATTGTTCAAAGTTTCATTTTACTAATTTTTCAAACAAGTTTTTGAAGGATATGATCAACTTTGAATTTGAGTGTTTGT
The DNA here is from genome assembly GCA_025531925.1 of Erythroxylum plowmanianum. Lineage (NCBI taxonomy): Eukaryota > Viridiplantae > Streptophyta > Magnoliopsida > Malpighiales > Erythroxylaceae > Erythroxylum > Erythroxylum plowmanianum. Next base: position 27,860,751 of record JANVCQ010000008.1, read on the forward strand.
TGTGAATAAGATCAAGTTTTGTTTTTTAACAAAAACGTTTTCGAAGAATTTTAAAAAAGGGAATACACAATTCAACCCCCCTTCTTGTGCATTCATATATCATATAATAAGCCGCATATTAACGTGTGATTCACTTCACAATTGGATTGGTTGCTCATCTAACCTTAAATTTTCTAAATTGGATACATTTGGTACATGATCATGCTCACTCAAATTACTAACATGCTCATAAACGTGAATCTCATAACATAAATTTTCATTAGGTTGTTCAAAATTAACTTCACCTAATCATCAAGATTCCCACTAGAGGAGCCTACTATTTTAACAAATTTATTGATAACTTCTTTTTGGGAGTCTAGTAACTGTTTTACTTTTTTTTTTCCTTTCTGTCTTCCAAAAAAATTCTCTTTAAGTGACATCATATAAAATAATTATCCCATAATTAAACTAGAAGAAGAATAAAAACACCTATATAGAATTGGAAGAAGTAGGTAGGCTCAACAGAACAATAATAGCTTGACCATATATCACAAAAATATATCAATAGCATTATATGTCTATGATAGAGAAAAAAAGAGAAAAATAAAAAGCCTCAAAAATCAAAAGATGTACCAAGAAAATATCATATTCAAAGCAAAAAAATTAAAAACTTGAGTTGAGACTTAAAAGAGAAAATGAGATGCTCTTCTTACTTAGATGGGAATGGTGTTGATGGAGGCCAAGTCAAGGCAAAATTCTTAAAATTAAGGTCAAAAGGCAATGATCTAATCACTAATGGGGTAATTGGTAGCCAATCGACTAGATTTGGAGTAATTGAATTTTGATTAGGAAATTGAAAAATTGGTGTTTGACTTTGGAAAAATGAAAATCCTAACCGCCATTAATGGAAGCCACAAACCCATCAGAATCTCTCTCTTTCTCATTCTCACTATCCTTCTCTCTCTATTAATAGTTGATAAAGGTGATTGGAGTGGTGATAATTGAGGAATGAGGACTTATGGTTTTCATATTACTCCAATATTTAAACTTTTCATGGCCTTTTCAATATTTTAATTATAAAGGATGATTGGATTTTTAATGATTAGGCGGGCCCTGGGTGAGCACCTTTATTACCCTTACTCAAGGTTAGGCCTATACTGATCAAGTTTGATTTTGTAATTGAATTGAGCATTATATTCTATAATATAGGCAAATATTCCTATAAAATGCTACATAATATTAAATCCATTATTTACTAAAAAAATTTTCAATCCATCGGGCATCAATTATACCCTAGGCAACTAGGCTCTAGGCTTTTTTAGTATATAGGTGAAAGGGCCCCCTCGATCTCAATTGTTAATAGGGATTCATCTTGACTGTTCCTATGCTCTATATATATGGGGAGCAAAAGAGAAGTCACTTCCACTTCTTATAAGTTCCTTGGCCATCACATATTAGAGAAAGTTACCCAAATGATTATGGTTTGTTTGCTTGCTTGAAGAAAAGTTGCTATCTTTTTAAGCAACAAAATTTAGGTGTATTATTTAATCATGGAATAAACATAAGCTCCTTTTACCTTTATCCTTGAGTTATTTTAGTGAAAAATAGTAAAAATATAATTGTCTCAAGTAGTATGGTGAGTATGAGTAGCTCTTCGTTTAACTATTCCTTAAGCAATGTTGGGTTTTTTTAGGTCTAACATTATAGTTATTAACTTTGAGCAAATAGAGTATGATAGCACATAATTTATCACTCCTATCACCATTAGGATGCCACTTAGGATTCTTTTTAATTTCACAAATCCTAAACCTAGCAAGGTATTAAGGTTAAGGGATTCCCCTTCTAACTCACCTCTTAAAGATTACAACGGTAACTTTGAAGCATAGATCATGTCAAACAATTATAGAAGAAATAAGTTTAAGGGAATGAGGGAGAGATCTAACATCCCTACTTATAAAGACGTTAGGTATTTAGATGCAGATTAAAAAATATGTTACCCCAACTTTGGTAAGGTGGGTTTGTAGTATGATGTCTTTAAGTGAGATATGAGACTACTTTTCTATCCTAAGGTAGTACAAATCATTGGTTCAACAAGCCTATCTTTTGATTATTTAAACCTATACACTTTCTACTTGTTCTTAAGTTTTATATTAGTATGTCAAATTAGGGAAGTGAAACCTAGCATGTGCATTAATGTAAACTGACTCCCTCTCCCTTTGTCTAGATGGTACAACATAGGTATTAGAAGTAGATGTTACCTTCTCACAATTCCTAAAGGTTTACATGAGTGGAAGGACATTTTTTTCAATGAGAAGTGATAGAGATGTTGTAGTTTAGTTTATTTAGTAAAGGTTTAGGTGATAAGTCAATCATCAGGATAAGACAACTTAAGTACGAAACTTTTGTTCTAGAAATTGTAGAAACCCTAATCTCCCTTTATCTAGATGGTACAACATAGGTATTAGAGGTAGTTGTTACCCGCTCACAATTTCTAAAGGCTTGCATGAGTGCAAGGGCATTTTTTTCTATGAGAAGTGATAGAGGTGTTGTAGTTTAGTTTATCTAGTAAAGTTTAGGTGATAAGTTCAATCATTGGGATAAGATAACTTAAGTATGAAACTTTTGTTCTAGAAACTATAAAAACCTTAACATCCTATCCTTTCTTAAGATTTACTTATTAGTAAGCCTAATATGATCTAAAAAGGGTTGTAATCTAAAAAGCATGTAGATTTCTTTGTAATCTAAAAAGCACGTAGATTTCTTCTTTTGTTTTTTTAATTATTCTTCTAATACCTATATTATTCGTAACTATGAATATGAATCAAATGATCACTTACACTAAGGTTGTTAATAAGAAAGGCATAGTGAACTCTGCCTTGACGGGTAACAAGTAAAAGGTTATTCATAATGATGAAGAGGATTAACACTATATTAAAAAAGATGAGAGATTGTTTACATATTTATTACCCTTGCCAATACGTAAAGTCTGAAAGAGAAAAACCTTAACTTCCTTTAAAATTATTTCGAGAGGTATCTCACCTGAGTAAGCTTTTATTAACGTAATTTTTCATGCTTATTCTTAACATCTTTAACCTATAACTAACACTTGTCATATTATATGCTATTAGCTTTACCATTAAATGTTATGGTAAGGTATGTAGGGAGTTGCACAAGGCTATGCAGGAGAGGGAAAAAGCTGAAATTGTTTTCTTATGCTCTTAAAAAGAATCTAAAATTTTAAAGGAAGAGTATAAAGTGATGGAAAAGAGGTTTAGTAAGTAATTAGTTAAGCTAAATTCAAAATGAAAATAATGAAAGCGAAGAACTAATATATGAGGAAGAAATTAAAGGATTAAAAGTTTAAATACGAGGGTGAAGAGTTTAAATTTGACATTATAAGACCAAATTCTTTTAAAATTGCAATTACGATAACCTAATTAAAACAACCTTAGCAAGATTTGTTTATCTTAGTCCTTAATGGCACCTTGGAGGAGTGGGAAGTGTGCATTGGTTGTTTACAAAAATTAATAAATTTTCTAATTAATGAACTCAATTTAGTAACATTTAATATATATAAGAATAAAAGGATTGCTTAAATAAACTAATTAAATAATTGAATAATAATTTAAAGAGGATAAGAGAGTGAGAATGAAAATTAATTTCTAGTGGTTTGACAAACAACCCTTGCCTACATCTACTCGTAAGAATTTTTTTAGAATTCTACTATAATTATTCTTTCAAGATGAAAGATAACTTTGCACAATCTTTTCTTGGCAAAGAAGAACCTTTTTATAATCTTCCTTCATGGTGAAGAAGAACATCAATCTTATTTAAACAACCCCAAGTATAATAATATAATTCCTCAACTAAATATTAAAACTTAAAATACCTCACTTTATCTCTTGATAATTCCAAAGAGGCTCACTTACATAAGTATGAGATAATGATGCTCAAACGATTGAAAACACTTAAAAGTTGTGTGTAAAAAGCACCCAAATACTTTTTACTGCAAGGGAAAATTAGAAGACATGTATTTATAGGGTTTTAGGACCCTTACCAACTATTGGAGCTAAAAAATATTCATTACAATGACTAGTTGTAAAGTACTAGTCAAGTATTATAACATAGAGGTTGACCTATGTGCATTTAATGCATAGATTTATTAGCCATTGAGATACTGGTCAAATAGTAAACATACAATATTGGTCAATAAATAAATCAGTCAATGTTAATAAAAAACTCTTAGAACATCATACTTAATAACTTTAACTTATATTGGGCAAATACTAACCCATATAGATCAACCAATCTATATGAAAACATGATTTTAACAATTTCAAATGCTTAAACTTAATTTTCAAATGAAATTATGATTTAAACACTTCCCAAAATGATACCTTAACAGTGTCTAAAAGATCATAAGGCCCTCTATTAAAATTAAAAACTTCAATGCCTCTTGATGAATGAAAAGAACTCATGCAATGAGGAGATATGAAATATTTATGCATGGCGAGCCTTTTAAAACATTAAAGTGACTAAATGAAATCAAAATTAACCTTACAAACTAAAGAATGACCTTGACGTTCCTTATTCTTCTTTTGTTATTGAGTTGATCTTCACTTTGTAAGTTGCAAACTTCATATTTTTTTTATCAACTTCATGAACAATTTTGTTGAGTTTATGAATGCATCTTATTCTCATATTCCTTCTCATTAAAATAACAAACCCACTAATAGTAAATATGCTTTATTATCATCAAAATATCGATTGGAACTTCACTTGATTCAATAAGCTCCTCTTTTTTGATGATGACAAAAAAATTATGATATTAGAGAGTAATAATAAAATAAGCACACAACCAACTATCTATATCAAGATAATGATTAACTTCCCCTTAATTAATGCATAAAACATAATTCAATATCAAGAATAAAAGATATAATTCAAAAAATTATCCATATATTTAGATAAAAGAACTTTACTTAAGCATAAAAATATCATAATACAAAAGTCACCGCATATACAAAATTCTCTCCCCTAATGTCATCCAATCCTTATCCTCCTTTCTGGAATCACAAAATAAATCATTTATCTAAAAATACAAAATACAAAGTGTCATATATGAAGTTAACTTAGTTAAAATTTAAAAAGAAATTCAATCAAGATCGACAAACTTATTGAAGAAATAGTGCTATTAAATATTTAAAGACTAAAAACAATTGTTAAAAAGTCAATTTTGATATAAAATTCCTAATTCTTTCTAAAATGAAAAATCCACATTTATGTATTGTGCCTTTGTTGAAAATTTCAATTAAAACAACAAGAGTTTAACAAGATTAGAGGTTGGAGTTATAAAAAAATAAGCATAATTGTAATGTCCAATAAATAATTTCCTAAAAAATAATTTTGAAAGTATAAAATTTTTGAAAATAACGATATAATAAAGTACTCAAATTTGAAACTCTAGAATGAACAATATGATGCAATCACACTTAATTATTAAAATGTAAAAATTGGAAAAATAATGAAATTTATAGAAATAATTTTAAAGACATAGACATTATAGAAAAGATCCTAAAGTTTAAGAGTTTATGCATAAAGATTGTGAGTGTTAATGATCTTTAACATGATGGGTAAAGAAAAAAATTGAAGATAGGGTTGCTAGTTGCAATGGGTAGTGTTTTTCAAAGAAAAGAGTGAGTTATGTAAGGTTTTGGGAGGCATAAAAAAAGACAAAAAGAAAATAGAAGAAAGACAAAAAAAGAGGGTTTTAAATTATGTATACTAGTTAATAACTCATAAAAGTTAGTTAATTAGTTAAAGATTATAGTAGAACATTCATATCAACCAAATAGGCCAAAAAATCACTATAGCTTCATTTTATTTCTTGAAAAAGAAATTGGTCAACTAATGCTCTTTATTAGTTGATCATTAGGGTCTTGTGGTTGACTATTTATGCATCCAATGTTCTTATAAACACTCTCAAAGGAAAATTTTCTTATGTGAGAAGGCATTGGTTAACAACTCAAAGACATTATTTGACCACTGAAAGACATTAGTTGACCAATATAAGTAAGTGGATGATCAAAACTTCGACCAACTAATGAATAAACTCATTCTATGTTTAATTTTTATGATTTTTTATAACATTAGTTGAACACACTATAATGTTTGTTAACCAATATGACTTAAAAATTGGCAAATCAAATTCAAAACTTAAATTAAAACATTTAAACACCTAATATATCATGAAAATACCAATCAAGGACAATTATAAGCATTAAAGGAAACTATTATCACATTGTGACATGTATACTTCTCTCATAATATCATCATTCATTGGTTTAGTGAAACTATATCCTAATTGGTTTGGTGTATAAATTTTAACTCAATATCCCTATTTGCATATGATCTCTAAATCTAAGTCTCAAAGTACATATATAATTTCAATTCCTATTTCAAAGTGCAAACTCAAATTGTCATATAAATGTAAGATGTAATGTATTGCTAAATCATAAACTAATAAGTGCCACTTGTTGAACATTACCTATGATACGATTTGAATGAAGATTCCTCTTAAATTTTCAATCCATTGGAAGCATCTCATCCTTTTCATCATTCTTGTTTGGTTTAGTAGTTGACTCTTTTGAAGAGTCTTTGATCATTCTTTTTCTTGCTAAGGGATACTTTATTTATATGTGATAAGTGTAAATTGCATCATGTTTTAGGTCATAGTTTGATATATGTTTAGCTGTTAATTCAATCACTTAGTATCTGTTTAGGTTAGAATTGGGTTAGTTTGTTAATTATTTATGTTTTATGGGTTAGTTTGTTAATTATTTATGTTTCATGGGTTAGAACAAGTCTCCAAGCTTAAATATTATGGTTTTGAGGTACCTTGATGTGTTTGTTAGTGTTTCAAGGTCAACATTAAAGAATAGAGGAGTTTTGGAGACATTCAGGTTGAAACAATAGCCCACGATCATGGTCTCATGATAGAAAGCTCAGATGTGGCCCACGATTGTGGGCTACATTGGTCAGACATGCAAACACTCAAAAATGTCAAGATTCGAGGGTTTTTTTTTACCTTTCAAATCTTGAAAAAACCCTAGGGTTGCTCAGAACATAAAATGATATTTAAAGAACAACAAGAGAGGCAGAAAGGAAGTTTTACATCAGCTACCTTGAGAAACCCTAAAGAGAAATCATCGAGAGATAGAGGAAGAGAAGAAGGAAGAGAGAAGAGGAGAAGAAGCTGACTCAAAGTACTTCCTGGATTAGCAGTTTTCCAACGTCACTACCTCTTATCATCCATTAAGATTGTATGTCCTATTTAATTTTAGTTTTATTATTGTATATAATTGGATTGAAAAGTTGTAATATCCTGTCCCCATATTAAGAGTTATAACCCAAAAGTATGGTACATACGAGATCAATAAGAGATTAAGAAAAATGTCTTTTTCATACTTATGCTAAAAAAAATGCCTTTTTCATACTTATGCATATTTTAGCATACACACATATAAATTTGGATGTTCTGCACGTATTTTAAATGACTTTACATGCAGTCATTGACACTCTGGATATAATTGAATTGTAAAGTGATATCGTTGAGAATTATGGTTACGGTGATGAATAATTTAGATGGTGGATTTGAGAATTAGGAATTGCTTACAACTGTAGTAAATGGATTCTGGATTGTGATATATATAAAAATTTACGTAAGTTGATGAAGAAATATTTGTCTCTATTATATTTTAGAAGATTACATATATGGTTGATGTACTGTTCATGCATGAAAATATATGAAGTGTTAATAGAGGTGAATCTGAATAAGTAATGTAGTGTTAAGTATTTAAATGAAAAGTGTATAATGAAATAAAGTTGTTGTTGAAAATGTATAATACAGAAAAAAGGGAAGTGCAGGAATTAGTGTTATCCAAATATGCTCTGTTTTTTGTGTTAATGTGTAGTCTTCATTTTGATCTATTGTGGAAATGAATTTAAGTGAGTTTAATGATATGAAATGAAGAGTTAGTGAGGTTGTGGTATAGAGTTAATAAATTGCTAAGTTGTTGAAGAATTGAAAGTGTTGAAAAATGGAAAAATGCATCAGATGAAAGTAGAAAGAGAAACAAAATGCAGAAAATGGAAATTTCATGCATGAGAAATCAAATTTTTGATGTTTTGTGTGAACCTTGAATTTTTGATTTGTTTGTGTTGTTGAGCTGAAATGAAGCTAGAAGAATGTGTTTCAGTGTTCTATATGTTAGTTGAAGAAGATTGAAATGAGAATAAAGAAGTGGAAAACTACAGTAGAGAGAGAGGTAGTAAATATGAGTTTCAGATTTTTAAGCTTTGGAGTATAAGTTTGATTTTATTTTGTTTAAAAAGTGTATGGAGTGTAGAAATGCATTATTAATAAGTTAGAAAAATTTAATTTGGAAAAGTAAAAATGAAGATGAGAAGTTAGAAAAGTTAGCACTAATATGAAACTTCCTTGATTAAAATGCATATATCTAAGAAGATTTTGACAAAATTGTCACCATGAAATTTGTAGATCTTTCTTTTAGCTTTTTATTGATATAAAATTTACAATTTTTGGAATTCTGGATCAAAAGTTATGGAGGTTTGAAGTTGGATATGTGACTAAGGAAATTCAGACTTTCGCAGGTTTAAAGGTGAAAGTCACTATCGTGCTTTGAAGGTTTAAGGGTAAAAGTCGCTATCGTGTAAATGTACGATAGCAAATTTGATGGTTTTAAGGTGAAAGTCACGATCGTGCACAAGCATAATCACGACTTTGAAGGGTTTATGGTGAAAATCACGATCATGCATATGCACGATCTTGAGTTTGGAATACTGGGAGGTTGACAAACATCCTTCAGTTTTTTGCCTATATATTTTTTGTTTGACCTCGAAATGACATGAGGCTTAGACCATTGGACTTGTACGACATTGCTCTACCTCCAAACCAAAAATCATAGCCATCTGAAATGAATTGAGAGATATTGAATGTAAATAGTGGGATGGGTAGAGTGAGCGTGCTCTTAAATAGCTCAACCCAATTTTTGTTTGTATCTCTCACGCCAGTGACTTCCTACACTCACACCTGTGGCCTCTAACTCTCATACCCATGAGTGTCAATTAATTGACACTCACAACTTTATTTGTCACTTTGTGCTGCAGTGCTCCCTAATGGTTTCTACATCCGAGAGAAGTTGCAAGCTAAGCAGTCTTGCTTCTTTCTACAATAACTCCTTCTTTAGATATCCAAATGACTTGATTCTTAATCCAATAGATTCCTAACACATTATTCTATCCCTCTATAAAAATTGGTAGCATTCTAAATTGATTTGAAAAAGTTTGATCAAATGAAAGTGTTGGAATCTGTTGGAATAATGAAAATAGGAATATTTTACTGAACATCCTTCGGTATTTTGATTATATTTGGATCTATAGGATTCCAAATGAGATGATTTTTAATTTGAAGTAAATTAGTGAAATAGGGCTACAAATCATATGCAGAAGTCAAACTGTAATTCAGTCTCTAAGATGTCCAATTTTTAGATGAAATTTGTGTATAGTATACTGAGTAGACCCGAAGTTCAGTTTTTTTTTTGGGAAAAATATGGAAGTGATTCAAGGAGTTATGAATTGTGCTTTCAATGGTTTTAATGAGGTATAAACCTAAGTATAAATTATACTTAGGTGAGTTTTAATATGGAGAATTGGATAAGAGGCTAAGAAGTGAACAAATGTCTAAGTTTTAAAGTTAAGTTTTCTTAACCTTGAAAGACAAGTTACTATTCTTGTCTTCATTTTTCTCGAAGCTACTTTGTTGGACCCCAAACATTTCTTGGAAGTTAAAAGCTGAAAAATGTAGTTGAAACATGTTCGCTAAGTATGCTTCAGTGTTTTAGCCATAACTTGTTCTCTAGTTATCCAAATGAGATGATTTTTAATTTGGAGTAAACGAGAGGTATAGAGCTACAAATTGTATGATGAAATAGAGTTTTAATTTGGTCTCTAAGAATTTCAATTTTTTGATGGAAGTTGAGCACATAATACTGTTTCAGTATAAGAACAGTTTGGAAATGTTTGAGGTATAACTTTCAGATTTCTGAATCAAATTGAATGATTTTGGTGTTATTAGAAACTTAAGACAATGAGGAACATTTCTCTAGAAGGAAGTAGTATCAAATTCCTTCAATTTTTCCATGATCATTAGTTAAGGACGTAGAAGTATAAGGTATTAGTTAAAAAGACAAAAGAAGGGTAAATATGGAAAGACTAGTTAATCATGAGGTTTTGATGGATTATTTTTGGAGCTAGTAGTTTGTAAATTATTGTAGCATTTTATATGTATGAGGGCATTTTGGGAAAAACACTTAAGCATTAAGGTTATAAGGCAACAAAGGAAGGGCAAAATGGTCATTGCACAATCATTAATGACAAAATTGTAATAAGAAGGGTTGTTTGGTTTTTAAGGAAGAAGCAAGAACGAAAATCGAGAGACAAGAAGCAAAGAGAAGAGAGAGAGAGAGAGTTGTAGAGAAGAGAGAGAGAGAAAGAGAAGAAAAAGAAACTAGGTTTCATCTTCGCTTGGTTTTCAAGAAGGAATTTGAGGTTGCTCAAAAAGGGAAAAAAGAAGAAGAAGATGAGAGCTTTCATTAGAGCCAAGAAACTCTTCATTTGGTGAAGATTCAAGGTAAGTTGGATTTTACTCTTTGGAAGTTTGAAAGGGTTTTTGTTCTTATAGCTTAAGAAATGTATGAGTTTAAGGATTCTAGGATCAATTTTATCAATATATGTATTGTGGGTTCTCAATTGGAATTCCTATTGAATGGAATTTTTGGCTTATGTTAATGGAAATCAAGGAAGGAAAGAGAAGCGAGGGGAGAGGTCTCTTTGAGCAAGTATTAAGCAAGGAAATTCAAGGTGGGTTTCTTGTTAATAATTGAGTAATGAGCCATTGATGTTTTTGTCCAAATCAAGAAAGAAAAATGATTTCAATTACTTCATAAGTGTTGTTTTTATTGTTTTTGAATGATTTGTGAAATTGATACATGTTTTGATGTATGAATTTTGATAATGAATTGTGAAATGATGATAGAAATGCATATGAAATATGTGATGCTCGTGAAAGACAAGTTTTCAAAAATGTGCCATTTGGGCAATTAGTTTTTAGGTCAAGAATTACATGTTATATGGGTTTGTGGTGGTCTGTTCTGTCAGTCAAGTACACTTGTCTAAAGGCTTCTCCTGCCTGCCCGTTAGTGACATGGAGCTCCTTCACGGACTCCCATAAGTTCACGGCTATGCAAGACCACTTTGTGGGATTACGATAGTACGTTCTATTCATGGCTACATAGGACCCTTAAGGGAAATGTGTAGTACGTTCTGTACGGATCTACCCAAACCATTCTGATGTGCTGATGTGTTTATGATTTGTGAACAAGTTGAAGAATGCATAAATTGTGTTAGTTGTGAATTTGATTACATGACGAGAATTATGAGAGCATGTGTTTTACGATTCAACAAGAAATTTCTATGACAATGAACATTTTCAATGGTTTTCGCTTGTTTCTTGTTATAAATATGTTACCCACGAGCTTTCAAGCTCACCCCCACTCTTTTTCCCCTATTCAGGTGATAAGCAAGAGACTGAGAGAAAGAAAGTCAAGACATTACTTCGGATTTGCATGTTTTGTTTGTTTTGGAGTAGTTATGTAAAACAAGGTTGTAATTGCATTTTGACCAATTATTATTCAAGTATCTTGTTTAATTTGGGGATTTTGGAATATTAATGTATTGTGGTTAGGAATGCCATTAAAGTTTTGTAAATTCTTATTTTGTTGTTAATGAATTATGAATGATATATGGATGATGATGATGAATGTTGAGCATGAATGGTTGATATATTTATACATATATATACACATCAGTGAGATGTTATGGAAAAGACATATAGGAATTATGAGTGATGAGATGTAGTTAAATGTGACAAGTCAAATGAGATGAGATTTAAGAATAGATGAAGAAAAGTTGGAACTTAAACTGTTATAAAATGAGGTGGAGTTGAAATATGAGTTAATTAAGGATGAGGTTAAGTGAGAATTAGGTACACTTGAGGAAGTTACCAAATTGAGATGATAAATTTTGAATACGAATTTTTGCTTCATATAAGTGAGATGTATTATGGAAGGAAAAGATAGAAATTGTGTTCTAAATTTAGGAGAAAAACTGCATTAATCTAGATAGAACTAGACAAGGTTGTCTTCTGGAAAGTTGTAACTTATCCTCTTAGCTTTCCGACACTATATAGTATGTAAAGTTTGGGTATCGAAGTTGAGAGATATGAGCATTATAAGTGATGATGCTGCATGGGAGGTATGAACATGACAGCTATGGTGAATGATGAGAATAGTTGTATGAGATGAATCATTTGAGTTGAGATTTGGGAGATTTATGAAATCATTTTGGTAATTGAATGTTTGAGGAGTGTTATTGCATTAGAAGAAGTGAAATTGGGAAGATTATGAGTGAATATGATGCTAGAATGGATGTAAGAAGCATTGGAGGGGCTTTGGGAAACCCCCATGTCCGTTTAACGGACTTTAGGTCCATTTAACGGACCTTCTCGGGTCAAAAATAAACCCCAGAGTTGCCCATGTCCGTTTAACAGATTTTAGGTCTATTTAACGGACCTTCTCAGGTGAAAAATGGCTTCCAAGCCAGTCTATGTCTGTTAGGCGGACATGTATGTCCGTTAAATGGATATTCACGGGATAGCTACAGTAAATCATGATTTTGACCATTTTAAAGGAAGAATCTCACTTTTAGTTCTGCCTAAAAGTTGTAGATCTCGAAGTCCTATTTCAAACAGTCTAAAAATGACACCAATCCGACAAACGTATCAAAAGTTATGGCAATTGCGTCAAGACAGGTATAAAATGATTAAAGACATAAACAGGTTGGATTCTTTTGGCCATAACTTTATCATCCGACCTCCGAATGAAGTGATTCTTAAAGTGATAGATTTCTAAGACATTTTCCTATCTCTTTGTAAACATTGGTGGCTTTTGGGTTTGGTATGAAAAAGATTTATGGTGAGAAAATGAGAAAATTGATTAGAAGAGCATGAATTGGTTGTTTACTAAACATACTTTGGGTTTTTAGGCATATCTTGAGCTATAGAGCTCTGAATGAGATGATTATTGTTTCAAAGTAAACTAGATACATGGAGATAAAATTTTTATGAAAAATTCAAGTGGTTATTTAGGCGATTGGTTAGTTTGGGCTTGCCGTTGTGGTTTGAGATGTTATGAGAATGATGACATTTTATGATATTCGAAACGATAGTTGGGCTTTGGAAACAGTGCCCTGCATTGTTTCTCCAGTTTTTCTTTAATACATAATTTCTCATCAAATCTAGACCAAAGTAAAATCTTACTTTCTTCTGTCCACTACCACTCCTACTTTGTTATTTCTTTCATTTGCCCCAAAGAAAACCGAAACCTACCAACCTTTACAATGACCTATGTGATTGCATGAAGAATTAGGGTTCATATGATTTGGAAGATTTTGAAGTTTTAACAAGATGTGCAAGATAAACATTAACATTCAGACGTCTCCAAAACTTGGAAACAAATGCTAATCCAGAACATACTGTAAGTAGACCTAGATGGTCTTACTTTATTATTTGTTTGTTTACATGATGTACTAAATGATTATGAATGTGATTAGATTGTTGAATTTCGGACAATGAAGGTCCAATGATTGTGATATATGAATGGGATATTGAAGTGCTACTTGTATGTGAATTTGATTGAAATAAGTGTACATAAATTGATTGTTAAATGTCGGACCACTTTCTGACGATAAATGTGTTTTGAATGTGCATTTACATAAGAATGAAAATGTGATTCTCAATTATAATGTTGAATGCCGGACTAAGGATTGATGATATGCGAATGTGATTGAATGAGAATATGCAAATGTGGTTGATGCATTCCATTTCATGAATGCATGAAAGGTAAAGGCAGTTGTGACCAGAGTAGCTACCGAAAAAGAACTTAAAGCTCAGATTGTGAAAAAGAGCCCCGAGCTTAGAAATTGATTAAGAGCCAAAGGCTCACTATGTAAAATGAACCCGGTATCCCTAACAGATATGAGGCAGTTATTAATGAGCCTAATATCCATAATAGATACGGACATTTATCAATGAGCCTGGTATTGAAAATAAATATGAGACAGTTAGGCACGTAATTACAACAAAGTAACAAATGGAAAGTGAGTCTCATGTGCACTGCATATGCATGATATGAGTGATTATAACGTGTTGAATGTAAAATGTGAAATGATTGATTAAGTGTATGTGATCCAATGTGAATATTAGATAAATGATATGAATTATGTGTTATGTGACTGGGTGAGCCATCGAGGATGGTAACTTATTAAGTTCGCAAAACTCACCCAAAATTTGCAAATATTTTTCAGGCTCAGAAGAGTATCCCGTTAGACAAACGAGAGTATTCCTACTACATTCAAGTAAGGGATAGAGGTCGGGATCAGTTTACATCTGAATTGTATTTCTTTATTTTTGTACTGAATTGTATATTCTGCAAATTTTTGTATCATATGTATTTGAATATTTTGGTATGTAATAACTTTTGAAGTTGGAAATGTTTTGCATTTGAATTTGGGCCCAAGTGACTAGTGAAATTTTGATGAGTTGTGTCTAGTTATAACTTTGTGTTTGAAAATATTTATGAATAAAATGGGTTGACTTGATTATTGGATTTTCGTATACGTGTATGTTAAAATTATACTGAGTTCTGAATGTTTGACTATTCTAGCATGCCACCCTCGCGAGGGATGTACTCGGACATCACTTAGGATGTCGGGTATGTGTCCCGAGAGGATGGGGTGTTACAATGCGGTATTAGATCCTAGAATTAGTATCTTACATGGGCATTTTTGAAATATATGTCAAGTTGCAGGCATTTTATTCATATTATAGAAAATAGTAGCGACTGATCCCTAGTCTGAGTCGTATTTATATGAGTCACATGCATGAGCACTTATTAAGAGTTTGAGTTGATAGAAATAGTGAGAAGAATGATGATTTGCCCAGGTGTGAGAAAATGAAAGCTCGTAGATATCTAGAAATGAGAGATAGTATATCGTTCAAAATGGTAGATAGAGATTCACTACATTTGTATGTGTGGTTACATCATGGAACATGATATCAATATTATACTGTGATGAATGTGATATAGAAGTGAATGTAAAGTCATAGATTGTGTGAGGAAAATAGGGGAGATGAAATTAATGACAATAGAAAGATGAGATAGAAATGAGATAAAGAAAAAAAAAGATGATGAATCAAATGAGAAGAGTTAATGCACCCAATATGATAGTTAAATCAATATGACATGAGGTAGTACTAGAAAAGGTAAATCTTGGAGAATCGGAGTAAAGTTGATGTTAGTATATGTTAATGCAAGGAAATCCTAATTGTGGTAGGAATAAAGAGAGAAATATTGTTTAGGATAAATTGAGATCAAAGTATTACTATTGTCAAATATGAATCGGTGATTTGTTAGAAAATAAATCGTAGGATAAAATGGGATGACTTTTATGATACACACCTAAGCATATATGATCGTGTCTACTTCATCGAGTTTTGGTAACCAAACCATTATGACCTTGTAAGAGACAATAGAAATTGATATTCTTAAGGTACTATGAATGTCTAATAAATAGTAATAGAAACAGTGGATTTTTTTGAATTCGAGGTGACATTATCACTAATGTGAGGAAAATTTTGGTCTATATTATACTTTGTGTAAATATGTATAAGAGATACAAATTAGGCTTGATGAATGTGTTACCAACATAGGAAATTAAGAATTCAAATAAATTGAAATGTGTGGAGAAACTAGTATGAATGAATGGACATTAGAATAAATCAATGTGAAATTTGAGGAAAATCATTCGAGAAAGGGAGTTAATGGGGAAATTGAAAATAACATGCGATAATACTACTTCACTAAGGAATTAATTACTTAAAGAATTATAAGAACAAATCATGGGCACAAGGGAATTTGGGTTATATCTGTTGGAGTTAACAATGCCCCCGACAGTATTATGGTATTGAAGATTAAAGTGATCCAAGCAAAATTGTATCAATTAGTGACTATGATCATAAATGGTATTTTGAGTGTATTTGAAAAGTAAAGAGAACATTTTGAATACTTGAGGAAACCTTACATATCATGAAGGTAGAAATAATTTCTATGCCAAGTATAATGAGAGTGAAGTTTTGCTTGATGGAATAAAATATTTGGTTGTATAGTATCTGAATATAGCATATTGGGAGACCTAAGAAAATAGAGGTAATGATGAAGTGAGAAATTCTAAGGCATATATAAAAGATCCGAAATCTTCCAAAATTAGTTGGAAATTGGACACTTTCCAAAAGTTGTTAAGGAGATTTTACTGATCTTATCCCTTGACAAAAATGTTTGAGGAAAAATGTGTCAACCATATGAGTGATGAATGTAAAAAGAATTTTGAGGAAATATAACACCAATGATAAGAATATCATTTGGAATTGGAGATTATATAGTACATAATGAGGTTTGACATAAGAGATTAGTATAAAATCCGATGCAGCATAATAAAGTGATTTCATATGCTTGGAGACATTTCGTTTATACAAAAACATTTCAGAATTTATAAAGATCATTAAAGTTTGAGGTAATTATGGAGTTTGAAAGAGCTGAATGTAAGGCTGAGACAATGAATAGAGTTACTTTAGGAGTTTGATTGTGTAAATGGGTAATTCCTAGTAAAGCTGGTGTTGGAATCTGATGTATTGAACAGAAAATTCAATAACGAAATAGCACGAATTTAGATATTGAGGTTACCAAACCAAGTGCAATAAAGAGCACACAGAATGTCGGGTTAAATTTTGGGCAATTCAAAGTATTATTAGCTATTGAATTTAAGATCAGTCCCACAGGAAAAATTAACAACACTCAAAGTGAGGATTCAGAAATTGTGAATCTTAATAAGGAACTGAGAACGAATCTGGATTTTGAGTTCAAATAGGAAAAATGTTGCTTTGTGAGTGAAATGAAAAAGATGTATACCCGATAAATATGAGTGAGCAAAGATGTTATTCAAGAAAGCATAAGTAACAACCTAAGCATAACTAACATAGAGTTTCTCATCAAATCTACACCAGGGTAAAATCTTGTTTTCTTCTATCTACTACCACTCCTACTTTGTTATTTCTGTCGTTTTCCCTAAAGAAAACTGAAACCTACCAACCTCTACAATGACCTATATGGTTGCATGAGGAATTAGGGTTCACATGATTTGGAAGATTTTGGAGTTTTAACAAGATGTGCAGGGTAAACGTCAACATTCAGACATTTCCAGAACGTGGAAACAAATGCCAATCTGGAGCGTACTGTGAGTAGACCTATATGGTCTTACTTTATTATTTGTTTGTTTACGTGATGTATTGAATGATTATGAATGTGATTTGATTGTTAAATTCTGGACAATGAAGGTCCGATGATTGTGATATATGAATGGGATATTGAAGTGCTACTTGTATGTGATTTTGATTGACATAAGTGTATATAAAATGATTGTTAAATGTCGGACCACATTTCGACGATAAAAGTGTTCTGAATGTGCATTTACATATGAATGAAAATGTGATTCTCAACTTTAATGTTGAATGCCATACTAAGATCCAATGATAGGTGAATGTGGTTGAATGAGAATATGCAAATGTGATTGATGCATTCCATTTTATGATTGCATGAAAGATAAAGGCAGTTATAACCAGAGTAGCCATCGAAAAAGAGCTTAAAGCTCATATTATGAAAAAGAGCATCGAGCTCAGAAAGTGATTAAGAGGTAAAGGCTCACTATATAAAATGAGCCCGGTATCCCCACCAGATATGGGACAGTTATCAATGAGCCCGGTATCTCCACCGAATATGGGATAGTTATCAATGAGCCCAGTATCCATAATAGATACAGGACAATTATCAATGAGCCCGGTATCCACAATGGATATGGGATAGTTAGGCACTCGGTCACAACAAAGTAATAAATGGAAAGTGAGTCTCATGTGCATTGCATATGCGTGATATGTGTGATTATAATGTGTTGAATGTAAAATGTGAAATGATTGATTAAGTGTATGTGATCCAATGTGATTATTAGATAAATGATATGAATTATGTGTTATATGACTGGGTGAGCCATCGAGGATGGTTACTCACTGAGTTCATAAAACTCACCAAAAATTTGTAAATATTTTTTGAGCTTAGAAGAGTACCCCATTAGACAAATGGAAGTATACCTACTGCATTCAAGTAAAGGATAGAGGTCGGGATCAGTTCACGTCTGCATTGTATTTCTTTATTTTCATACTGAATTGTATATTCTGCAAATTTTTGTATCATATGTATTTGAATATTTTGGTATGTAATAACTTTTGAAATTGGAAATGTTTTGTGTTTGAATTTGGGTCCAAGTGATTAGTGAAATTTTGATGAGTTGTGTATTGTTTATAACTTTGTGTCTGAAAATGTTTATGAATAAAATGGGACAACTTGATTATTGTATTTCCACATACGTGTATGTTAAAAACAATTTGTACTGAGTTTTGAATGTTTGACTATTCTAGCATGCCACCCTCACGGGGGATGTACTCGGACATCACTCAGGATGTCAGGTACGTGTCTCGAGAGGGTGGCATGCTATAAAAGTTTATGATAGGATCTAGAATTTTAAGGATGTTCTAAACTCACCTTCGAAATTTTATTCTTAAATTAATGAAAATCTGATTGTTTATGTGTTTATTGGATTTGTTGTGGTTTGATTCTTCGATTGCATAATTCAGTAATAAACTGAGAGGGTGAATCGAATGAAAAATGATTAAATTGGGTTAACTAGAGTTAGGTGATTTAATAAAATAAGAATTGAATTAGATCAAGAAATTGTGCAAAGAGAGATCTTACATAGGTTTCTGATAGTTGATTAGAGAACTTCAGAACTAATTAGGATTTGGGATAGGTTTTGAATTGAGAAATTGCAACTTCCATAATCTGATTAGGTTTATGATTTAGGGTTAATGGTTATAACTCGAGAGAGAGTAATCATCCCTATGATAGTCTAGAACCAACAATCTAATAATTCATAATCAATTATGTTAGCATTAAAGATAGGTAAAATTTCCTTTTCTCAATTGGTAATTTCTTTCGGTTGATTCTTAAGTATGTTGCAATTGCTTAATAATTAGTATATTCATATTTGATTCTTAATTTGATTGATTGAATTAAATTATCATTTTGAGTTTCGTTACATTTTGAATTTCTATTATTTTTTCTAGCCTTAGATTTTAGGATTAGAATAACTCCCTCCTAGTGGGATCAACACCTTTGGTATACGCTAATAAACCATGCGGTTGTGGGTTATTAGAGATTAATAATTAAAACTTACACACAACTAATTACTTGATCAAGTTGTGGTACCGTTGTCGAGGAGGCGATTAGTTTAATTCTTTACTTTAAGGTGTTTTAGTTCATTTTTATTTCTTATTCTTTCTTTCTACTTCTATTTTTAAATCCGGGCTCTTACATGAACATAAGAGTCACAAGAAGTTCGAGTTATGCATTTGAAAGCTTAAAGCTAGATATCACTCGATTAGAATGATCAATTGGGAAAGGTCGGCGTGAAGAAGAAGAAGAAAGCACAAAATCAACAATGGCTGAGGAATTTCAAAAGGATTTAGATCACGGAGTGAACAAAGGATGTCAACAAAGAACACTTATGGATTTCATGAGACTAGGGTCCAATGTGGCTAACCCAGGTGTAGCTAGGCCATTCGTACAAGTAGCATCTTTCAAAATTAAACCAGCCTTCCTAAACATGCTTCAATAGAATGTGCAATTTTATCGACTAATGAATGAAGATCCTAATGCACATATAGTAAATTTCCTTGAAATCTGTGATACATTTCAGTACCATCAGGTCAAAAGATGCAGTAGGCTTTTCCCTTTTACCTTAAGAAATAGAGTAAAAGCCTAGTACTACTCTCTCAACCCAACTAATGTGACCACTTGGGATCAACTAGTTCGTGCCTTTTTAGACAAGTATTTCCCCTTACCAAGACGACGAAGATTATCAAAGAGATTACCAACTTCCATCATAGTCACAGGGAATTAATCTATGAAGCCTAGGAATGATACAAGGATTTGCAATGAAAATGCGCACACCATAACTTACCTAAGGAGTTTTTATTGCAAACATTCTATAATGGAATAACCCCACTTATAAGAGGCACGATTGATGCAGCTTCAAGAGGATCATTGATGAGAAAGATGACAGATGAAGCAGAAGAGCTAATAGAGGAGACGGAAAGTAATAACTACTTATGGACAAATGAGTGGAGTAAACAAACCATTACCTTTTGCCATCAGCAGATCGAGGTAATTTTATATTCATTTCATTTTATAGCAAACCTAAAAGAGAAGGAAGGAACTCTACTAACTAGTATTTAGAAACAAGAAAAAAATGTATTGCCTGAAAGAAGGAAAGCGGGGTCAACGAACATCCCAAAAAAGGCGAATGTCGAGGAATGGAACAAGAGCATTGAGAAAAAAAAGGAGTTGTAGCTGTTGATCAAATGACGGAGATGCAGGCAAAAATTGACAACTCAACTCGACAACTGAACAACATGAAGGCTTCATCCTCAACTTTGGTAAAAATCTGCAACTAAAGTGTGAACTTTGTAGACAGATTATGATATGGTGGACTGCTTCTTGATGAAGGATAATGTTCTAGAGTAAGTGTAACGTCTATATATGCCCTGGGAGGATATACAAGTGTCACACTCACAAATTGAACAAACAAACCAAAAACAATTTAAAACTTCCTTAAAACCAAATCAGGACATCATATATGATATTACATCAACCTTAATACAAACTTGTTTCAAACTATACATACATTATATCATATGAACTTAATAAAAACATTATCCCAAAAATCGAAACTAGCCTGAAAGTAGTTATTACAAAAAAAAACTTACAACAATTCAGAGTAATAGACTTTATATACAAGAAAAAATAAAGTCAAAATACATTTTCATCAAAACAAGACTCAAACTCTATTGGCCATTGCGGTTGACTCATCCCAATCTTTATAGTCCTTGCTTTGAACCTATACGGTGCAAATCCACCATGCTAAGCATATAGCTTAGTGAGTAATAACTAATCTATACATAAACTGACAACTAATTATACAGAATCATGATATAACAGAAGCATGCATTAATAATTTATCAAAACGAACAATTCAAACATAATGTATCTCATAACAAATTGTATAGAAAATAGAACTGAATATCAAAAGAGGGTATAAACCTTTTAAAATTAGAACATAATACCTTTGTTCAGATAAAAAATCAAACGTGTTTCAAAATACAAAAAATCAGATGATTATTAATCTATAAACAGAAGTGGGTAGGGAGACCAAAGTCTCAACATCGAAGTGTCACAGAGGGAGACTGAAGTCTCGACACTGAAGTGTCATAAAGGGAGACCAAAGTCTTAACACCAAAGTTTCACAAAAGCAGCTGCAGACCCTTCTAGGCATGCTTATTTTCCCACAACTAGGACTAAACAGATTCAAAAACAGAAATGTTTGAAATTCAATTCACATATCAATCAATGTTTTCATATCATGTATTCAAGCATATCATATTCTTACAGCTTTGCAAATCATTCAGTGGTCTAAATCAATAGCAAACAAAACAGTCAAAGCAAAATTATCAAATATTACTTATTGAATTACTTACAAAAATTGACCATCTAAATTACTAAAAAAAGACCATCTAGATTACTTAACAAAAATACTCAAGGATTTCTTACTGAATTTCTTACTAATATTCATCAAGAATTACTTACAAAACTTATTACTAGATTACTTACAAAAGCTCCCTTTTTGCTTATTGTCTTAGAGTCGCAGCAATATCTAAAAATGGTCGCTCTATGTGTTCCTATATAACATTTAACGCAAACAAATATTAATATTGTACAAGATTATGAATCATTTATGCACATTCAGGTATACCAAATGTGTATGATCCGTGTTCATGACAAATTCCCGGGTTTCTTATTCTTAATTGGGTCACATTATCAATTATGTGAAACCATACTCAATTGATCACTCAAATATATCTAATATCCAACTTTCGAGTCCACTTTGTTCAATTATGAACATCAAGAAATTGATGTAATTTGATAAAAACTCCTTCTAGAAAGTTATTCTCCCGAGTAAGTTTCTAATGATACCAAGTTCATTCCATTTGATTCTATATACTGAAAGTTATACTCAAAAGATCTCAGACTGTACTAAGCTTCAATAGAATTCTTGTCTCAAATTTCAATCAAATTCTGAAATTCATAGAGGTAGAATTAGAAGTTAATATCTTCATAAAAGTTGTATCCTTATGACTTTAGTTTAATTAAAATAAAAAATAAATCCATTTAGAAATCTATAGATCCAGATATAAGGAAAATACCGAAGTATGTTTAGTAAAATCATCCCAGTTATCATATTTCATTACATTCACAATTTCATCTTAAATGCTTCAATAACTCCATTTATGATGGTCCTAATTTCTGGTGGAGATAAATATCAATGTCTTATGAGTCTATTGGTTTAATTCCTATGTCAATTGGATGTCTGAATAAGAAGTTATAACAAAAAGATCAAAGTATGTTCAGAAAACAACCCCTTTGGATAAAACAAGGAAGTCACGATCATGCACATGCACGACCGTGATACGCTAGGTGAACTCTGCACGATCGTGGCTTGCTACATTCATTAATGATGTCGTAATTTTGCTACATTTATTAACGAAGTTGTGATGTGCAGAAGCATGACGGTGACCTCCTTCTTCTTCATAGCACCTGATTTTTTTCATCTTCGATGATTCTTTTTCTAGATTTTCTCTCTTCTATCTTATTCAATGAACACATATAACACTTAAGCCAATCCTTCTACTCCAATTTCAGCTCCTCACAACTTAAACAAACCAAAAATTCAAGATTCAACACAAACACCAAAAATCAAAACTCACATATGATTTTTTCCTGCATAATTACTGTGCTTTATGTTTCATCATACACTTGTACAATTACTTTCACCATTTTATTTCACTTCCCTATCATTTGAACTCATTCTCAGCACAACTCAAAGTCAAGTTTATATTCAAACACTAAAAACCGATACATGCATGTATTTCACCATTTCCAACTCTCTCTCTCTCTCTCTACTGTTAAAGTTGTAACACTAACAACTTACAAATCAAAACAGAACCTATAACTATATGGTTTTCCTCCACATTTTCTACTGTGGTATACTTCACTAAGTTTCTCATTAAACTACATGCAATTGGTGTTACACTTCCACTGCTCAATAATATCAACTCATCTTTCTCATCACTATTTCAACTTACATAATTCATGCATGTACTTATTTCCAATGCTACAATAACATCAACTTCAGTTATAAAGTATCTAGAAAACTATAACACAACTTACTTGTTTCTTTAGCAAAATTCCTAGCTACGACAGTGAAGAGTAGGGCTTCGATGAGAATAAAGCAAAAATAAAGAGGAAATAAAGAGCTACAGTATTTTTGTCCTACACAATTGTAATATCATACTTTCTTCACTCATTGACACGTGACCCCATTGCATGTGGGCCATTTGTCATCCATACAAGCTACCATATATCTCTAATATGTTATGCCATTTGTCACATATTCATGTATTTTTTCTAGATTAAAATACCTAAAAAATTTTAGAAATTCATAAAATTCCCAAAAATTTTGAAATAATGCCAATAGTCCTCGAATGAGTTTTCCACAATTTAATTGCATTTATAAATCCATTTTACTTGGAAAATGTTATGAATTCATGTACAATAATTTGTATGTGTCAAAAATACATATTCAATTATAAGTGAATACTCAAATATGCAAAGCATACTATGCATTGCTAATTCCACAAAATTCTAACCCCTAATATGGGGTGTTACGGTAAGTAAATTATATGGGAGCTCAATATGGATGAGGAGGGGAAACAATCCCTACTCTAACATATACAACCCTAGGTGGAAGAATCATCCTTAACTTCTCGTGGATGAACAATGCTGGAGGACAATTCAGACCTCAAAGATAACTAGGTTTTCAACAAGATAAACTGAGCTCAATGGAGTCAAAGTTGGATAGAATTTTAGATAAAATTAGAGGCTTGGAGTGTCACGACCCGGTACCATATCAAGCACATGACAACCACCGAATACCTGGGCTAAGAATACTCACGATACCTTTAATCTAACTATGCAAGGCTAACTGAATACCTTTTCAAAAACATTTGGGTAGCATAATGATTGTATTTTAAAAATCCCAAACTCAATCAAAACACCCACAAACAGTTGTATATTCATATTAAAATTCTACCACAACTTTTGGACTTTTAAGTCCACTTAAAAGCAATCTCAATAATTGTACCAAAACTTCATACAGAAGGTCTTTTACAAACTATAAGACAATCAAAAGTTAGTTTATAAAGTCATAAAGCATATCAACATAACTAATCTAATAAAAGCACTTTATGAGCCACTATACAACAAAAGTACAAAGCAGAGACTACCCACGTGCGGTAATGCCCCGAAAATGTGAAAAGACCGTACGATCCGTATAGAGCTTCAAACTCACTAAATTAACCTGCATGGTTGGAAAATCGAGGAGGTGACTTCACTATATACTCAGTGAGCAGGGAAAACATATATCACAAATAGAACTTGATACACACCAAGACAGAGTAGATAACCTATGAAGTGAACATACATCACATAGAAACACATAGGCCTAGCCTATTAATCAGTCATCTAGTGAACATAGGTTCCAATTCTAGTATAAAAAAGTGGAAAAATATCACATGTATAAATCAAATCTCGTCAAGAAACAAATCATAGAATAAGCTAAAGCAATCATGTGTGTTACTACTAATCAATCAAACTAGAGTACACACACACCAATTTTTGATGTTGGCTTGACTTTCATCCGTAGTGAGTTCGAACTACAATCGACAAGAGTATCATAACCCTAGATGATGACCTCATAGGCATCTAGACCCTAGGTATGAAATCATCCGCAAGTCTCATAGAAAGGTGTTGATATGGGGACTTAACTTTTATGCACCAATGTTAAAGATATGACGTTGCTTAATCTGTTGTGCCTAGCACACGATTAGCCAATCGTGATGTAACATCCCATCATCGATGGGAAGGGTAAATTGGTCATTTGGGACGGGTTAGGCGTGTGTAAACATATATCGGCATGAACATGCATAATATGGCCTCTATATACATATGAATAGAAATTTTTGCACATGCACATGATTGTACATGCATTC
>JANVCQ010000008.1:27893960-27904332 GCA_025531925.1 Erythroxylum plowmanianum
CAAACAATTTTCCAAGCATGAAATCATATTTTTCCACAATACAATCACATTTAGACACATATACCGGGAAATGTCATAAATGCATGTACAGTCATATGCATATACACAAATTTTAATTTATGCATATATGGAGGCCATATTAGGCATGACCATGCCTAGATACATTTACACTCGCCTAACCTGTCCTAAATGATCAAATTACCCTTCCCATCGGTGATGGGATGTTACACTTCCCAATTCCCATTTTATTCCAACCTCCACCTACTTGCAATCTAGTATGTCGTGCATTAAATAGTCAGCAAAGTGTAACTAATCATCGAAACAAAATTAAATCTCAGGATGAGGGTGAAGGAATAGGGCTGCTGACATCAGAGCACCCTTCCCAATCTACATAGAGGAGGAAGGTACTTGTTTCCAATCCCTTAATATTAAACAAATAGTAGTCTTGAAATATTTTGATATTGATACGCTTGATAGGCTAGAATTGCGAGATAGGGTAGAGAATGTAACAGAAAGAATTTAGTGGGCAAAGTTTATACACTTCCAATATCCTATCTACTAGGATCTCAGTCTCAAATTCTTCACTTCCCTTTATTTAGAGCCTAATAACCCTAAGAAAATGTGATTTAGGTTGCGGGAAGAGCTTATGAGCTAAACATTGAAATCATGTGTGATATTTCCATATTCCTCGAAGCTTCCATTATTGATCAACATGATGATTTTTGTGCTTCTCATTATTAGAATGAGCTCATTGGGTTAGAGCAATTTAATGAACAACATTATACAAACCCATGAGTACTTGTTATTGCATAAATTCATGTGTTAAATGGTTTTTGACAAATTAGAAACTAGCAAGTGCTCAACAAAGGAAAATTTTCTATTGTGGTGCATAGATCACATTATCCAAGTGTGTACCTCCACACATATGTTGAATGCTATTATTACAGCTCTGTGTAAGAGGAGCAATAATTTGGACATGAGGTATTTGGTTTTTTGCCATTGTTAAGTACTATAGCATGGATGGTAGAGGCCTAACCATCTACCTACCTGATTTTCTAAGTCACCATCATTTATGGTGTGCTGAAATCCTAAAGTTTGATAACATGGAACTCCAAGACATCAGCCAAAAGATTCATGTGAAGATCAGGGTTAGTCAGGTGAGTTCTACCAGAGCGCTGCCTTACTAGGCAGATAAGGACTCGACTAATAAGGAGTCTGCAGAGGAAGAAGACACAAAAGAGCCTAGTTGGAAGAAAGTTGATAATTATGGAAGTATGAAGGAGATGGCGCAAACACAATCACGTTAGAGTCGAGATATACACCAGATTCATCGATATTTTGAGGCTCAAGGCGTCCTACTCCAACACCATCCCCGCCTCCATCACTGTGAGACTTTGTTTCTAACCCTTTCCTTTTAAATTTAGTCTTTGTTTTTGTTTTTATTTTATTTTATCTTTCTTCTTTCCATGTGCATTTGTTTGCCTTCCTTCTCACATTGAGGACAATGTGTTATTCAAGTGTGGGGAGGGTTATGTGCTTTGCTTTGTGTGTGAATTTTTCATATTGTATGACAATTTGTTATATTGCATTTTGTGAATTGTGTGAACGTGTCGATGGATTAGATGGAATGTAATTGATTTAATTTTGAACATAATATATTAGGTTATAAAGTCATTGGCTCACAAAATTAGTCATATGGGTTCTTTAGTTAAATATGCAAGTTATTTAGGATTTAGTGTTAGTTTATCGCCCTATAAATTGTCTCATTCATTTATAATCTTAGGTCTTTCGACTAAGTAGCTTTGCTAGTATTTTTCATAGAAACGAGTAGCTAAAGTAACAAGCTAGGCATTAAAAATATGTTTGCTAATTTTTAAATAACTAACTATTCTGTTCACCTTTGGGTTATGAATAGAGCTAGTTGCCAGTTGAGAACATGATGTAGCCGAGTAACTAGATCGACACACATCACCAATGTATGCCTTCGCATCACAAATAATTATTAATGTGTTTGTACAATTGAAAAGGGTGAATAACTTGACATTTAGGACTTGATTAATATGTATGTTTAGTCCAAAACTCTTAAATGTAGATTTTTCAAGATAATGATTTGGAATAACTTGAATGATTATGTTTAAAGTTAAATTTATTTCATAAAGTTGAAGCCATTGTCTCATTATTGCGTTGTGTGTTGTGTGATTTTATGTGTCTTTTATTTTGTTTGCTTGAGGACAAGCAAACATTTAAGTGTGGGGTTATTGATAAGTGTAAATTACATCATGTTTTAGGGCATGGTTTGATATATGTTTAGCTGTTAATTCAATCATTTAGTATATGTTTAGGTCATAATTGTGTTAGTTTGTTAATTAGTTATGTTTTAAGTGTTTTATAGGTTAGAATAAGTCTTTGAGCTTAAATATTATATTTTTGAGGTACTTTGATGTGTTTGCCAGTGTTTCAAGGTAAACATCAAAGAATGTAGGAGTTTTGAAGACATTCAGGCTGAAACGGCTCATAATTGTGGCATATTAGGCCACAATCGTGATAGAAGCACCATAGTTAGGCCATATGAATGCCACAATCATGATAGAAGCATAAGGAACAACCCAAGATCATGGCCTGCATGCCACGATCATAAAAAAAGGCTCAGATATGGCCTATGATCATGGCTTGCGTTAGGCAGATGCACAGACACTCAAGAATGTCAAGTTTTAAAGGATCTTTTAGTCCTTTGAGATCCCAAAAAAACCATAGGATTGCTCAGAACACAAGATAATATTTAAAGAAAAACAAGAGAGGCAAAAAGTGAGCTTTTGCATTAACCACCTTAAGAAACCTTAGAGAAATCATCGAGAGATAGAGGAAGAGAAGAAGGAAGAGAGAAGAGGAGAAGAAGCTGGCTCAAAGTGCTTCCCAGATCAGGAGTTTTCTAACATCGCTACCTCCCATCATCCATTTAGGTTGTATTTCCTATTTAATTTCAGTTTTATTATTGTATAGAATTGGATTGAAAAGTTGATGATAGGATCTCGAATGTTGAGGATGTTCTAAACTCATCTTCAAAATTTTATTCTTGAATTAATGAAAATATGATTGTTTATGTATTTATTGGATTTGTTTTGGTTTGAATATGTGATTCCATAATTTGGTAATAAATTGAGAAGGTGAATTAAGTGAAAAACGATTAAATTGGACTAACGAGAGTTAGGTGATTTAATGAAACAATAATTGAATCAAATCAAGAAATTATACAAAGAGAGATCTTGAATAAGTTTTTGATAGTTTATTAGAGAATTTGAGAACTAATTAGGGTTTGATATATGTTGTGAATTGAAAAATTGCAACTTCTATAATCTAATTAGGGTTTATAATTTAGGGTTGATGGATATAACTTGAGAGAGAGTAATCAAACATAGGATAGTGTGGAATCAATAATCCAATAATTCATAATCAGTTATGCTAGCTTAAGGATAGGTAAAATTCCCTTCTCTCAATTGGTAATTTATTTTAGTTGGTTCTTGGGTGTGTTGCAATTGCTTATAATTATTTTCGTATTTGATTCTGAATTTGATTGATTGAATTAAATTCTTGTTTTTAGTTTCATTCCATCTTGGATTTTTGTTATTGTTTTTGGCTTTATATTTTAGAATTAGATTAACTCCCTTCTCATGGGATCAACATCTTTGGTACTACACTAATAAACCTTGCGCTTGTGGATTATTAGAGGTTAATAATTTAAACTTACACACAACCAACCACCTGATCAATTGGACATAAGAAGGTTAGATTCATCGAGATAAAAAACATGAGCTCTTAAAAAATGGTACTACCATCTCTATTATATACCATTTAGTCTTTAAAAATTAGATAAAACAAGGCAATCAATATGTGTTAATTACTAGAATATGTTTGGTTCCTTAATTGTTAGGCTCCTTCTTCTTCTTAAGCCACACTTTCCTTACCATTTTTTTAACAAAACAAAATCTATGAAGATATCCATTCTTACTATAAAAATGAGATACTATGTTACACGAGTGATGCTACAAAAATGAGATACTATGTTATATGAGTAATGGTGATGCATAAGCTTATTTCTTGGTATTCTATGTATGTATATATAATAAAGAATCATCCTATAAATATTAAAGGTGTTGAATGTTTTCCTGAGGTAGTGAAATGTCTTATCAAGATTATATATATGATGCATACTACGAATGAAGGCTTAATGTATGCTACTTTGAGGCCTAATGTGGTATAAGTGGATTTATATGTTATCATATGCACATTTTTTCTTTGAGAGTACTAAACCAATGCCTGTACTGTAAGCCATATATGAAAGCATGATGCCTGATTTTAAAATTAGTCCTAGTGGATGTAGCATATGCATATGTATGCTTATGCTTAGTTGTGAATGTTCTATACTCATTTGTAACATTAGGAAAAGATTCTTCATATGCAAATGTTCTTCTTTTACAAGTGTGGCTCTTGATAAAGCAAAAACACGCAAGATGGGGTGAATTATGTGTCACTTAAAAAAATGTTTAAGTTACTTTTAGTTCAAAAAGAAATGACAGTAGCCTATCTATAATTAAAACAGTAGGAACCTATTATGTGATAGAAAGCTTATTAAATGACAAGAGCCTACTAAACGAAAAGTTCTGTTAAAAACAATTTAAAACAGAAGGCAATTGTTAAAACTGAAAAGAACCTTTTGCAAGTTGAAAATAAAAGGAGCCTATTATAAAGTGAAAGAGCCTCTTGGTGAAATAAACACACACATACAATATAATGTGGAAATTTAAATATTAAGAGAAGAGAGAGAAGGATACAGTTGATTTATATTAGTTTGGCTTACAACTCGAGCCTATGTCTAGTCCTCAAGTATCCAACTCGAATATTTCATTATAAAAACCAAGTAGTAATTTGACAAGCCTTTTCAAGCTTAGGAGTACATATTTTTCAAGGTTCTCTAACATTCCACACTCGAATATGTTCATTCTTGTGTTGTTGCTCTTCTTTAAATAGTCAATTTCTTCAACTAGCCCTTGCTTCACTTGCATCTTTAGTCAACTTGATGGATTTAAATATGAATAACTTTGATGTCATCTTTTCCAAAAATCTTCCAGTAATCACAAACCCAATATATGACCTTCATAATTAGTAGGATCCTTTTAGATAAACCATTTCTAATAAGATAAGTTCATAACAAAGGTTCCTGGAAGAAAGAAAGCATATTTCTTATGGTTTTATTTCCTTTTGAGAATTAGAATGTTAATTATACAAGGAAATAAATCCAATTTGAATTTTAAAATATTATACAATTATCATCAAAATCATTAATCATAAATCTTGAGCTAACAACTCTAAAATCAGTTTCACATCCATAATTGTATACTATTCAATGCCTTTGAAGCTCTTGTCATGTTTTTTTTTAATTTTTCATTCCCTTTATTGAATTTGGATATTAATCACCTTTTTCAATGACTCATTTCTTGTTTAATATATTTGATGCATGATTGTCATTAATGATCACATTTTTTGATTCTTTAATGTTATGCAATTTAATTTTCATCTTTTTAATCTCATTCATGCGTGCATCTAACTAACCATCCTTAAATTTGGAAGATAATTTCTTCCTTTTCTCACTCATGATTTCTAAAATTTTGACTAATTTATTATATGTCAAATCATTATCACTATCACATAAATTAGAGTTAGATTTTACCACATCATCATCCATAGAAGTAAAACTTATATAAGCTATCTATTCTTTTGAATACTTATTTTTAGATTCACATATTTCATCCAAAGTCGAGGCTTTAAGTGCTTTTTTCTTCTACTCCTTATAATTTGTGTTCATACTTTCATCATCTTTGAGTAAAGTACATTGTGACTTCATATGGCTAAACTTTCTATATTTAAAGAAAATAATTTCAGAAAATTTCTATTTGGGTTAATTACCAAAAGGGCCCAAACTTTCGTTAATTTTTTTAATTATAGCTTGAACTTTAAAAAGTAGCAATAAAATGCCGAAACTTCCAAATTTTTTCAATTGTAGCCCAAACTTCAAAAAATGCTAATAAAATGCTCAAAATTTTAATTGTTTTCAATTCTAACGTAATGTTAGTGTTTCCGTTAAGTTTGCTTCATGACTTACCACATGTTTCAAACACCTTAACTATTAATACACGTTAGCCAAAATTAACATAACAAATGAAGATTAATGAAACAACGTCATTGTTTAAAAATGACCTAAATCAGATTAGGCATTCCTGATGACCTTACGTTTTGATTTTAGTTTTTCTTTCATTTTTAGTTTATTCTCTCGACGCCCTTACCCTTCGATTTTTAGATTATACAGCCCCGACACCCTCACACTAGGGGCATCAAAAAATGAACTAAAAATGAAGAGGTTACTAGTGTATTATTCTGTAATGTGAGGGTAGTCTAGGTCATCAAAAGAACAAACATAAAATGAAGTTCTGAGGACATCGAGAGAACAATGGATAACATTGGGCTATAATTAAAGAAAATTGAAAGTTAAAGCATTTTATTGCCGCATTTTGAGGTTTGGGCTATAGATGAAAAAAATCAAAGTTTAGGCATTTTGTTACTATTTTTTAAAGTTCGAGCTATAATTGAATTGACGAAAGTTTAGGCCTTTTTTGGTAATTAATCCTTTATGTTTTAAATCACCTTTACCTTCCTTGAAATCTTCTTTTTTTGTAGAATTTCTTCTTTAAGAACCTTTTAAATTTTATAGTGATTAAGAGAATATATTTTTCATCATTTTTACTAGTTGATGTCTCTTCCTTTAAGGCTTTGAATACTAAATTCTTTTTCTTTAGAAACATCATTTCTTTCACCTCTTAGAGCCCAATTTTGCATGTAAGAAGAGATCCAATAACTTCCTTCAATGGTGGTGTTATTAAATACTTGGCTTCTTATATAGCCATCATTTTGTCTTCGAAAGTGACTTAAAAAACTTTCTTATGATTTCAAAATTAGTATAGGTCATTCCAAGACCTTTGAAAGTAATAATAATAGTAATAAATCTAGTGAACATACTAGATATGCGTTCATTGTTCTTTATTTGAAACAATTCATATTGATGTGTTAATATGCTAACTTTGGTCTTCTTTACTA
The DNA here is from genome assembly GCA_025531925.1 of Erythroxylum plowmanianum. Lineage (NCBI taxonomy): Eukaryota > Viridiplantae > Streptophyta > Magnoliopsida > Malpighiales > Erythroxylaceae > Erythroxylum > Erythroxylum plowmanianum. The sequence goes on from JANVCQ010000008.1 coordinate 27,901,107, forward strand.
GATTTGTTCCCTCATGTGTAACTTTTAAATTGTGAAAAATTTTATGAGTTATTTCACATATATAGACCTTATTAAATTAATTTCTTCCTATTATATAAAATAGGAAATGTTTAACCTTCCTATTTAAGGAAATTATTCTCTTATTTTGAGGTTCCTATTCTTCTTTTAATTTGGACACCTTTTTGTTTTCTATAGTTTTCATAAGAATAAAAGGACCATTTAAAAATATTTTTTATACGTTGAAACTTTCAACCAATAAGAAAAACCTCATCTTAGTTTTTTAGTAGAGATAATCATTCCCATTAAAGAAAGGTGTTCCACTAATACTATGGCCCAAGATGTTGATGCTCTTTAAATATGCAATTAAGATATTTTTGATATGATTTCATTAGAAGTGCTAGCCTAAAAGACTTGCTATAATACCACTTATTAGTACCTTCAAGAGGGGTTAAATTAGGTGTTTACAAAATTTAATAGTTTTTCTAACCAATTAAATCAATTTAACAACAATCAATATATAAAAGAAGAAAGGATCAAACAATTAAATAATAATTTAAAGAAGATAAACAAGAGACAATACAAACCAATTTATATTTGTTTGTTAAACAACCCTTGCTTACATGCAATCTTAAGACTCTTTTGGAATTTCACCATAAGTTTCTTTCAAAGTGAGGAATAACCTTTATACAATCTTTTCTCAATAAAGAGGAACCCTTTTACAATCTTCCTTGACAGTGAAGAGGGACCTCAATACTCACCCAGAAGTATAATAAGATAATTCCCTAACAAAATATCATAACTCAAAATACCTCACTTTATAATTTGATAATTCCAAGGAGGCTCAATCATATAAATATGAGACAATAATGCTTAAATTATTGAAAAACACTTAGAAATGTGTGTAAAAGGAACCTAAATAGTTTTTAATGCAACAAACAATAAGAAAATATGTATTTATAGGCTTTTAGGACCTGTATTAGCCATTAGAGCCAAAAATTAGTCATTAGAATGGCTAGTTATAGAGCATTAATTGACCAGTATGGTATATTGGTTAACTAGTGTGCATTGAATGCATAGGTTCACTAACCTTTGAGATACTATTTGACTAGTAGATATGTTTGTTGGTCAATATACCAATACATCAACCAATGTTGGTACAAACTCTCAAAACATCACATTTAACAACTATATTGGTCGACCAATAACCTATATGGGTGGATTAGTCACCCTAAAACATGATTTTAACAACTTAGAATGATCAAACTCAATTTTTTAATTAAATTATAATTTAAATGGTTCCCAAAATGTTCCATAAAGAGTGTTTGAAAGATCAAAAGGATTTTGTATTAAAACTAAAGGATTCAATTCCTCTTAATGAATGAAAATACTTATGGAATAGTATGATATAAAATGTTTGTATATAGTGAACCTATTAGAACATCAAAGTGACTAAATGGGATTACAATTAACGTTACAAACTGGAGAATGACCTTGATGTTCCTTGTTCTTCTTTTATTCTTGACTTTTCTTCACTTTGTAAGTTGCAAACTTCATTTTTTTCTTTTATTAAATTCACGAACTATCTTCTTGAGTTTATGATGATATCTAATTCTCATATTCCGTCTCATCAAAACAATAAACCCATTAATGTTACTTATGGGTTTATCATAAAAACGTTGATTAGAACCTCCTTTAATTTAACAGATTCTTAGAGAAAGCTAGTTTTGAAAAAGTTCATATACATTTCATTTTGAAGATCTTCATATCATTGATGTCTCTATAGAACCTGGGCATACACAAGTTAAGGAGGAGAATGAACTCATCACTCTAAACAATTTTGAAGTGATTAGTCTTACTTTTGAAAACATAATATGTTTATAGTTTTTTGATGGTTACTTTAAGCTTCTTTTGTCTTTTCCTATGGATTCTAGAAGTGTAAGTGTATGGATGATTTCTTGGACTTTTATGCTTAATTTTTATGATACTTTTCCTTCTGACCTTTTATTTCTATACATGAATTTTTATTTCATTTTAATTAGCTAGTTATTATTAGGTTACGAATCATGGGCTTTGCAATATTGTAGGCCTTTTTCATATAATTCATCTTAATATTTTTTAGTAAATTACTTCAGTTGATACCTTAATGAAAATTAATACTTAACTTTTTCAAGTTGTTTTCATAAAATATTAGTAAGGGATATTATAAAGAAAAATATGCATTTGATTCATTAAATTATTATGTCCCTATTGCCTCCTTAACTTTGTCTTTACACCTTATAACAATGTTTTTTATTACCTTTATGAGACCAATTGCTTGTAGATGTGCCATTAACATGAAGTGAGGCTTGATATTCATTTCTACATAAATTCTTTCAAAATTTATATAATCAATTGTAGAGGACAATGAAAGAAGCAAAAGAATGAAGAAAAGAATAAAGACCATCCCTATGCCCCTCCTCAGCTGTACCCACCAAAAATACCATTCCCACAAAGACTTTAAAAGAATAAATTGGATATACAATTTGCAAAGTCTGTGGAAAACCTAAAGAAATTTTAAATTACATTGTCCTTTATGGAAACTTTGAAGAGCATACCCTTGTACTATTGGATCAGAAAAAGAAAACATGCTATATTTGGAGAAACGATAGATTTCAAAGCTTTTAAGAAATCATTTTTCCAGTGGAAGCAACAAATCCAAATCATCATGCTAATCCATACATGATATGGTATAAGGATAATAAAAACATAAACAACATGACGAGTATTACCGACTCCTTTGCTACAGCTTTAAATCCCCGCTGCACTATCCTCTCGTTCTTCTTGTATCCAAATCCTTTGCTTTTGAATCTTTTCCAATTAGCAATCTATCTTCTCCTTGTTGATGTATCCTCAACCAATTTGATTTACCTCTTATTCTTCAAGGACAACTAGGATAACAAAATCCTTTGGTGGGAAAGGAGAAGAAATGTTTAAAGGAGATTTTCTTAGAAGAAGATGAACCAAAAGTGAGACTCTTTCACTTGGTAATTTCGGTTCACCCTTGCATAAAAGGAGAGAGTATCTAAAAACTTGCAAGAAGTCTTTATTACACTATCAAATTCGGTTATGCATGGAATGGAAGAAGAGAAAGGCATCCAATGCATCACTTTTTTCATTAATCAATCATAAAGCAACCAATAAATGAGACTCTCTTCATTTATCTTTAAAATGGCTATATGAAAAGACC
>JANVCQ010000008.1:27910421-27936232 GCA_025531925.1 Erythroxylum plowmanianum
TGACCAAAATATGGTGAAATTACCTTTTTGCCCTTAGGTTGTATGAAATTACCATTTTACCCTCCAAACTTTCCTAAGTTTGCAATTAAGCCCGAAGTTTAGAAATCTCCAAAACTTTTATTTTTATTTTTGTCCTTGGACTCTTGGAAATAATGACTAAGTCCCTTAACTTCATAAAATTACATATTGGTCCTCCAAGAATTGAAAAATTACGTTTCAGTCCTTTGACTTTTAACAATTTGCAAATAAGCCCTTATGTAAATCAACTTTTCCAATTAAACTTTCTAGGTGTCCAATAAGTCTATAAATCATGTCTAATCACCTCTAAGGCATTAAAACACATTTAATTTAACCACCATGGTTATATCCATCCAATAGACTCAGTTTTTCACACTTAAAAGCTTATATGTCGGAAATCTCCAAGATTTCACATACCGATGAACTCTAAGTTCATGTAAGGGTATATAACATTATAAATCATTGGCATACGTACCAAAAGGATTCAAATTCATCTTTGAACTCATATACAATCATGTATATATCAATATACGGTAGTATCTCTAAATACAAAACAATCACCAAAGGGCTCAAAAAGTCTAGTGTTACATAACGAGAGAAGGATAAGAAGCAACAATAAGGAGAAGGTTCCTTAACTACAACTCAACACCCAGAGTGGCCGTGAATGTTATTGTTCAATGCTAAGGCCTAGGAGGAATAATGCCAGCAACTTAAGGATAAGAAGTTCAGTACTAGTCGATTCATTGACTGAGAGGCATTGGAGCAAGTTGGTTTAGCCCAGCAAGTTTCAAACTTTGTTAATATTAGCGTGTGATCCTAATTTTTTGAGATCATGGAGCCCTCCTATGTGAAACTTACATTAAAGGAACTCTCCACATTTTTTATGGAGAGAGGCAGTTGTAATGGGGATCAACCTCACATGATGTAGTTTCAGATGATGGGAGAGATGTTCTAAATGAGTTGTTAGGAATTTTCCATTGCAATGGGTCTTTACGACTAAGAGTACGTGGGGACGGTAGTGTACATCATGCTATGGATAGACTTTCTGTATGGATTGTCTCCTCGACACTTCTAGCGTACAATTAGTATGGAGGATGGATATAACCCTAGCAAATACAAAGCTTCCACATTACGAAATCCCATTCTTAGATACATTTATGGTATTTTAAGTCACACAATGAGTGATTAGGGTGATAACTAGGGATTGTCGGGAATATGGATGTGTATTACTTGTGAAATATGAGAGAGAGGACACCAATCCACCTAAGGAATGCACTTACCTAGTTCATCAGGCATTAAAGTGAAGAAATAATGATCGACACAATCTATGCGAAGTCGTATGTGACCAAACTTGCATGAAAAATAGGGATATTTTATTGACTACCATCGATGTGGTAGATAGGTACCATAGTAGTGCTAAACCTTATAGTGATGCAACATATGCGTATGGTCCATAGACATCGGAGACCTATAAGTGAGATATATAGATGTGTTAGGGAGTTCGATGAGCTAGGAATAGAGAATGGGGATAAAACGGAGCAACATACCCAGAGCAACCACTGTAACCATAACCACCGCCACCCAAGCGATATCAGTGAAGGATATTCTAAAAGTTCCCAGGGTTAGGATGCCACATCTAGACCAGCTCAAGATAGAATTGTTGGAAAGATGGGTATCTCAACTTTTGGGTACTCAAAAGACTCTCTAATAATAGTTGTTGGAGCTTCAAGATTAGGTAGGACAACAACTAGGAAGACTCAAGACTATAGTTGGATGGATGGGAGAGCTGATGTTGTTAATGGCTAGTCATTAGGGAATTGATTTCCAACCTCCACCATTTGGAGAGTGTACTTCTTTAGCAACTTCTCCATCCAATCAAAATCATCAATACAAGGACCCTCATTTGTTAGATCATCTAAGATAACATCATGAGGGAGATAATTGACTTTTGTGTCTTCATTCTTTACTTTTCTTTATTAATTGTGTATATGCCTTAATTTCTTTCCATTGTTATTTTGTTTTATCTAATTGTATAATTAATGATAGGTTTTTTTATTATTTATATTATTTGTCTTTTTATCCCTTTTGCTTTAGCCTTGTAAGGATGTTAGTCTAATATTGGATGGATAATTCCAAAACCAGAATCTGAAAGTCGTATTACTCAGGAAAGTACCAAATCAACTTTCTCAATTATTTTATATGCTTATATTGTGTACATTCAGGACAATGTACAATTTTGAGTGTGGGTAAGGGATTAATGATAATGATTGTCTTAAGTTTATTATAATCTTTGTTATTAAACTTATGAACTAATATCTTGATAATTGAAATATATCCCCAAATGCTTGAAATCATTAGTGAATATTAATTTGAATTAGTATGCAAAAGGATGATAATTAAAATAAAATTGCTTTTATTAGTCATATTTTTAATAGTCATTGAGATAATAAAGTCGAATGAAAATTGCATATCATTTAAACACATATAACTATCTTTTTCATGAGACCTTAAGCCTAAGAGAAATTTTTTTAAAAAAATTAAGCTCTTTTAATTCCTTCATGTGTGTTATAATGCATAGTGGGATAATTCTAGAACTTACTTTTATTATACATAATGAGATATATTTTGATAAATTAGAAGCATTGAAATGATAAAGGCACTTATATTCAACAATTTGTTTTAGCTTATTTCTTTGATAATTACCTTACCCTATTTTATCCTTTAGGAATAATCAAGTTGCATCTTGGCCTTTTTTATTGATTATAACCCAAATCATTAACTAACATTCTATTTTTCTTTAAATCATTTTTATTGCTTTGAACCCTAAAGGTTATTACATTACTTGCTTGTTTGAAACTTAAAATTTGGACTTCTTTAACTGTGTTATGTGATGAATGCTCACAATTATTTTCATTGATTTAAAAAATAAAAAAGAGCATAAAAAGAAAAGAAGAAAAACATAGTACCAATAGATTCACAATAAATAAACCTGTGTATATTGTGAATAACTTTCTTGTAATGTCTCTTTAGTAAATTTCCTTCAAGTTAACCTTTTTTATTATTCCAATCGTACATTACTTAAGCCCCATTACAACCTATAAAGACCTTTTGATTTTTATTTCTATTTTACGTACAAGTGGTGGATATGTGATAATATTGCAAGCCTATGCTAAGAATTTTACTACCCATCAATTTGAAATCTAAACATTTGAGTGAATTGAGTGAAATCTTGGTGAGGGTGTAAAGGTTTATGCTTTTGATTTCAATGTGATTATTGATGTAATTATTATTAATATTGACTTATGAAGTTAGTTTTAGGATAACTTGATTCTACGTGTATTTTAATCTGATTAATATGAAATGATCATTTAGAGTATGACTAGACAGGTTGAGATTAATAAAGGATAAATGTTGTAAAATTGATAATCTAGATTCTAATTTTCTTGAGGACAATCAAAAGTTTAAGTGTAGGGATATTTGATAGATGCTAATTTGATTATACACTCATATTTGATGTATTTTGCTGGATACTTTGTAGTATTATTGTATATTTGGTATCTAATTCTCTCCATATGCTTTTGTAGGTTATAATTGCCTCTACAGACTAAAAGAAGATTTAGATGAAAACATGGCATAAAACAAAGTTTTAAAGTAAATTAGAGATACATGACCATGTATGTGCCAATGTAAGTCAAAGTGCCTACGTAAAATAGCAAATTCTAGAGGTTTTCCAATTGTACATGGTCTTTTACATGCCTATGTATCAAACTGTGCATGTCTTAGAAGCCCTAAATTTTATTATAAAAGGCAATGAGCAGTGACAAACAAAGGAGAGCTAAATTTAGTAGTAGACGTGGTACATGAAACATCTAAAGAGGAGAAGTTTTGGATCCAGAGATGAGGAAAACACAAAGTTAACATCAAATAAGATCCAATAAAAGGGTACAATCCAAACTTATCATAATATTTAATAGAATAGAAAGGGAGATTTAGAATTATAAACTCTTTATTTTCTATTAGTTTTTCTACATGTGTATATTTGATTTTGTTTAACCAAAAGGTTTTTAATGTCTAGGTATAATGAACCCTAGTTTATGATACAATATGTCTTGATCTTTTATTCAATGCAATTATTTTTATCGATTTATTGTGATTCAAGTATGTGTTTTATGTTTCTTCTAATATATCTGAAATATTAGTGCATGACTGGATTTCATATAATTGAGATTGAGATTGAGAAAGCTTTTGTATGAATAGATTTTGCCATAATTGAAATGAGTTGATTACAAACCTACAGATAGGTCGATATAAATCCTCTGAATTAGGGTCAAACTTATAGCGGAATTCATAAATCGATAATGCAATCCTAGAGGTTTTAATTAAAAAGATTTTTGTTAATTAACCAATGGATTAGACGTTAGTAGTCCTGAAAAAGTTATTAACATAAGATAGGAATTTTCACGGTTCAATAATCAATGAAATAATTGCATGATAAAGGTTAATTATTTAATGATTTTTAGGGGGATTCATCATCTAGACACTAATCTTTGATATTGATTTTCCTAAGTAATTTCCTTTGTCTTTTGAGTTCATTATTGTTTCCAATTTTAGTTTATTTGTTTAAGTTTTAGTTTTTAATTAAAAATCAAACACAAAATTTGTAGGATAGATAATAGGAAAAGGGTAATTACTAATACACTATCTTCATGGGATCGACCCGTACTTACCTGTGCTAGCTACAACTACACCATACACTTGTAGTTAATTCAATATTGATATAACATAAAAATTATCAATCAAACTCTAAAGGAGATTCAATCTCAATAGGATGGAAGTGGTTAAAATAGAGGTGTTGTTCTATATTTCTGGATAATCTATCATACCTTAGATAATAAATGGATTAGCCTCATATAAGTAGTTCCTAAAAAGATAGGTATGACTATTATAAAAAATGAGAAAGATAATTAGTACCTACTATAATAATCATAGAGGATAAGCATAGATTATAGGAAATTGAATAAAGAAACATAAAAAAGATCATTTCCCTTCCCTTTACTAATTAAATTCTTGAAGAATTGATAGATCCTTCTTATTTATATTAAATGGACGGTTATTCAAAATTCTTCCAAATCCCTATCCATCTGGTGACTAAGAAAAGACCATGTTTACATACCCTTATAACACTTTTTTCTTATAGGAGAATGACTATTATTCTTAATGTTGCTGCTAGTTTTCAATGTTACATAATAGCTATTTTCCTAATTATACTGAAAATACTATGGAATTGTTTATGGATGATTTCTCTATTTATGGCACTATTTTTGATGATTGTCTAACTAATTTATCTAAAATGTTGTAATGATGTGAGGAAGTCAATCTAATATTAAGCTATGAAAATTTTCACTTCATGGTAAAGGAAGGCAATTGTTTTAAAACATTTGATGTCTAAACGAGAAATTAAAGTTGATGAAGAAAAGGTTAAAATAATAGAGAAAATGCTACCACCATTAACGTTAAGGGTTTGAGGAGTTTTTTAATCCATGTTGGATTTTATTGATATTTTATCATAGATTTCTTAAATTCTGCTAAAACTTTAACTAAACTGCTTTTAAGGATGAATGCTTTACCTCTAAAAAAGATAGTTTTAATGCCTTTTATGGGTAAAAAGAAGCACTAATATCTTCTCCAATTATGTATCCTATTGGAAACTCCTATTTGAGGTTATGCCCAATGTGAGTGACTATGTTATAGAAGTAGTTTTAGGGTAAAGAAAGGATAAGAAGGTACATTCTAGTTATTATAGAAGTCATACATTAGATGAAGCCCAGGTGATAGTTTTAGGGTAAAGAAAGGACAAGAAGGTACATTCTAGTTATTATAGAAGTCATACATTAGATGAAGCCCAAGTGAATCATGCTACCACTAAGAAGGAACTATTAGTAGTGGTATGTTTCATAGATAAATTCAAGTCCTACCTAATAGGTCAAAGATAATTGTTTATATCGATCATTCAATTGTCAAAAATTTAAATTGAAATTTAGGGAATCAATTTCATGGGTTCCTTTCCATCATCTTTTAGTAACAAATATATTCTTACGGTGGTAGATTATATTTCTAAATAGGTAGAGACTATGACGTCACCAGCTAATAATTCTAAGGCAATATTAAAGCTTTTTAAGAAGGTGATATTCTTTAGATTCAATGTTTTTAGAGTTATAATAAGTGATGGGGCCACATATTTTATTGAACGAAAATTTGAGTTTCTTTTAAGAAAGTATGGAATAACTCATAAAATGGCTATAGGGTACTACTCTCAAACTAGTGGCCAAGTGGAAGTCTGTAATTGAGAAATTAAGAGTATCATTAAGAAGATGGTCACCAAATTGAAAAAAGATTGGTTGATGAAATTAGTTGAAGTATTATGGCTTATTGAACTACTAATAAGACTTATATTAGCATATGACACCATTCAAGTTAACATATGAGAAATCTTATAATTATGTTATAATCAAATTGTAATATAAAGCTTATTTTGCACGACTAAGACCATCAAATTTGACTTGAAGGCTACTAGTTAATGATGATGAATCTAACTCTATAAGCATGGTAAGTTGAGATTAAATGCTACAAGAAGGCCAAGATCTATAAGGAGAGGACTAAGTATCAGCACGATAGAACGATCTTCTATAAGGATCTTTCTCAAAGGAGATTGGATGCATCTCTTTAAATCTCAATTAAATTTTTTTTAGGAAAGTCGAGGTGGTATGGATAATTCCATGTGCAAAACGTTTTTCCTTATAGAGCTATAGAGGTGTAGTGAGACGTCCTATGAAGAAAGAAGCTATATACATCCTTTTTCATCTTCCTATAGATCCAAAATGAGGATTAAATGGGTTGAGATTATAACCTAAAATAAGCATTTATTAGGAGGTAATCCAACACTTTATAGCTTTGATCTTTTTAGACTTCAATATTTTTTGTTATTTGGGTTACTTGTTGTTAATTTTATTAGTATTTATAACATTTTTATTAAATTTTATTAAATTTTGGTTGAAATCTCATACTAAGTATTTAAAGTTAGTATTTTTATTTTTGTAGGTTTTTAGGCCAACATGGTCTCTAATATGCCTCTATGTCTAGCCCCATATTTGACCTCCTAGAGAAGTATAATGTGTCACTTTTTAATATGGCATTACATAAGGATCGTGTGGTAAGACACACCTATATGTTTCTCTTAGGGCAGACTTTTATTCGCCTATTAAAGAAGATCAAAAAGTTATAGAAGATGCCACTTTAAACAAGGCTTCATACACTATAGATTTTTCATCCTACGTTGAGAACGCGACCTATGGTAAGTATACATGACCCTATATTGTACCCTATATATACGCGTCAAAATAAACAAAATGTGCCATCTTTAGACATGGAACTTATACAGACCCATATTTCAAACAGTATGCCCCTATATTTACATACACTTACCCATTTTGTTTTAGTATCATTTTTCTCAAAGTTATTTTCTTTTTGAGATTCAATGATGGATTAGTTTGCTTAAGGACAAGCAATTGCTTAAATGTGAAGGAGTTTGATGTATGCTAAGCATACATTATTTTTAGCAATATTTTTATGTTATAGTGCTTGTATTTTGGATGGTTTTTAAAGGATTTGATGGATAATTTAATAAGTATTGTCATTTTAGGTCTTATTTTTACTTACATCAGGAAAAGAAGTAAAAATGGAAAAGAATTAGAATGAATTAGAGCAAATTTGGAAGATTTGGAGAAGGACCCTAGAGCGTTGCACCTACACATAACTATGTTAATGGTCACATTCAAAAGAGGGGCATTTTTTTCTCCTATACACTCTACAGATCATTATATTTCCCTTAAGATGAAGAACAAGACACCTTACATAATCCCATGAAGGTCATGTGTTTGCATTATCAATTTCCAGAGAATATGACCAGTTACATAAACTTATGATCAAGACTGTGTAGTTTATTAAAAGTTAGGTTTTCAAGTTTTAAAGAAAAAGAGAGGTAGAAAAGAAAGAGTTCTTTTGTTAAGAAATATTTTAAAGCTATTATGCATTGTTTTCTTATTAAAACTACATCATTTTTTGAGGATAAAGCAAGATTTCAATAGGAATTCTTTGAGGATTCAAGATTCAAAAATAATAATTTCTTAATATTATTTTCTTTAATATTTTTTTGTTGATATTCTTTATATGATTATGAATTAATTATGGTATACATTTAGGTAGGATGAACCTAATATGTAATATACTTTTATTGATCTTTGGTTTAATGAATTTATAAGTTTCTTGTGATTTATGGATGTTTTTATATTAATTGAATCAAAGGAAAAAAAGTGGAAGATTCGATATTTAATTCATCCATCAAGATTCAAAAGATGATATGCATGTTTAGATCACAATGTGAATAAAAAGATTAAGTGAGAGTTATTTAAAAAAAAAAGTCATAAGATCTTCTATGGTTGGGATAAAACCTATCAATAGAGTTTATAGAACAAAGTAAAGCATTATGATTTATCTAGATTCTAAAGAGATTTTGATTGATTAACCTCTAATTTTAAGTCTCGAGAGAGAGAATATGATATAAGTTAGGAACCCTTTCTAGTCCAAGAAACTAAAGTAATCCATTAAGTTATATGGGAATTGAATATAGTAAATTCATAAGGGATTTCTCACCTAATTCCAGTTAATTAATTGATTGATATATTATTGACCATTTCTCTTCTTGATTTGTTATTGGTTTTATCTTCTCATTCAATTGTAGCACTTTCCATAGGCATATATAGGGAATTATTTGGTTATTTAACATCATTTTTGTTACGTTTTTATGATTATTATAAAATCTTATATTCACATAAATTCTTTCTTTGATAAGTATTACGGAGAAATTGGATTTGTCATATAGGCATAATGATGGGTATTTAAGGCATATATAATAGAAAAAAAATGTAGCTTTATATTTATTATAATATAATTTTACTTTGGGGGCTTTTAAGTATGGTTTTGTAAAGTTAGATGCATGAATCTTTCTTTTGAAAAAAAGTCAATGTATCAGATACAAATGCTCCCCACTTTGTATTTTTACAAAGAGACTATTTTCATAACTTGAACTTGTAACCTTATGGTCACAAAGGAATAAATTTACTAGTTGCTCTAAGGCTTACCCTCGTAAAGCTTTCTAAATTGATATAAAGTATATTCCTTGAGTTATTTCCTTTTAATTTTATGAGTTTAATAGGTTGTAATCCTTAACCTAATATTGAGGCTTGAGACATTGAGACTTGTTATTGAGTGCCAGATCACCACAATTGTAGTCTAGCAAGATCAAGCTTGGTACGTGACATGAGATAATAATTTCATTTATCTACTCTTTTAGTTTTATTTCTTGTAGTTATGATTAGTAAAATTAATTACACATAAGATAAAAGTGTTTAAGTCCTCATCTATCATCACTATATAAATCTAATATTTTTTTCATGATTAGAAAAGAGATTGTCACTTCGAGTCCCATTTTTAGGCTTTAGCTTATTCACCTAATATCATTTCTAGATAGAAATTTTATCTTTGGTCTAATCCTCTTTTGGACTTTTAATGAACAACGACTCCAACTTAGTTTTATATAATAATAAATTTATGATTTTTAAAACCAAAAGGCTAATGATATTATTTATGCCTCAATATTTCATAGAGGTCTAAGTAAGCCCGTATCATTATCTTTATTAACATTTTACACCTTAATATTAGTAACGATTATTTATGACACGTTGAATAGGTTGCAAACAATGGTAACAAAGACAATAGTAAAGGTTTGATTAAAAATTGTGTGAAATGTTAAGGTAAAAAGTACATATTTAACTAATGTTTAAATAAATCATTTTTGAAACCACACAAGTATATGGTAGGTCCAACTATTTTTAAAATGTTAAAGTACAATATGATACCATAAATGATGATAGAGACTTACTTAGATATTTCATGAAATTTTAAAGTGCAATTCAAACCTCTGACCTAACCAAATCTCCAAAGATGTTAACTCATATATATCTATGTTAAAGGAAAAGACATGAATTTAAATTTGAAGTCCCAAAATATGAGAATAAAATAAATAATTAAAATTAATAATAATTGAAAACCAAGAATTTTGAGAGTAAAATTGAAATTAAAATTTTATTTTAAAAAGCAAGAATCTTAAAAATTGAAGGATGTCATTTCATTTAAAAGAAATATTTAAAAGCAAAAACTCATAGTTTATTGGAATCATATATGATGTCATAAATAAAATGATGTAAATTTCAAGAAATACAAGTTGATTGAATTAAATGTATCTTAAAATTTGACATACCTTAGTGATCGACACTAAATGTAAGCTTTAAGTTAACTGGTGCACTCATTTTTGAATGGTAATTGCTATTATTGAGGATTGGTTTAACCTTGAGAAAGAATGAGTCCAAAATAACCATTATGAATTGGATTATTCCTCTAATCTTTTCGAGGTTTTAATTATAACAAGAAGGAATGAATGTTGACAAATAGAACCAATCTGTTAGGCACCATCTTAGTCTCCATCCCATAGGGTTCACAAGCATAGACTTCTAGTGCGAATAGACAAAATTATTAAACTAAATAATTACACGTATATGTAAATGGAGGCACACAATTATATGTATAATTTTGTGCCCACATGTCTTAAAGGGAATAAAAGAAACTTTTATAGAACTTATAATTTTTTTAAACTGTCGTAGTTACACCATAAAATAGGAAAGACAATAAAAAAAAAGCTGTAATTTATAGAAGAATAAATAATTAACCTTCCTGTTTATAGTTTTACATCCCATTTATTATAAAGAAAAATTATAAAATCAAAATGGAAAAACCCTAAAACTTAAAACCTAAATTGGTTAGACCTTTTATTCTCTAATGGATTTGTCGTAGTAGCCATTAAAATATATATATTTAGTTGATACTATACTAGGTTATGAAAAAGAAAACAACTTTTTGTAGATTTCATAAATTTTGAAAACTGAAAGAAACTAAAATAAAAATAAAAACTAAGAATAACAAGTTTTTTTAACTAAATTTGAAAATGAAAACGAAAACAAAAAACTAAAGCTAAAATAGAAACAGACAAAGCCCTGGTTTTTTAGTTTAATGGAGTTGTCACTCTACCATATTAAAGAGGATAGAGAAAAACATAAGGAAAATAAAATAATATTCCTAACGAGAAAATGTAGTTTAGGGCCAAATTACAAAATAAGGTGTTAGATACTTTATTTTACCCACCTAAGTAGTTACCTAAACTTGAAAAAGTTTTCAAATTTAGTAATTTAGAAAAGACAAAAATTGGGATGTAATGTAAATAAAAACATATTAAAAAACAAAATTGTGATTGAATACCTAAGAATTTTTAATTTTATATATGGCTTAAAATAAAATAATAGAAATGTCTAGAATTTTGTCATAGGGCCTTAACATGAAATTTTGATCTTCGATTAACTTTTAAAAATAAAAAATTAAAAAATTTCTAATGACATTTTGAGTATGAAAAATGGAAAGGATTTAACCTAAAAAAGATATATTTATTAATAAAAAGAAATAATATGATTTTAGGGGAAATGTGGCTTTTTATTTGTAAAACTCAAACTAATTATGAAAGGTTATAAAAATTTAAATCTAAATTAAGGAAATTATGAGAGGACCCGTCCCAGAGTTTCCTTTTTAGAGCCCGAGTGGAGCCCTCCATATAATCCTACGGTAGCCCTCCAATTGATATCTAACTCAACGAAAGGATTCCCATAAAGCCAAATCGTTCAACTATTAAATTTTTTATATTTTAAAAGTTAAAAGCGTGGAAAATAATGGGATTTTTAAATTTTATTTTATTGAAAAATTCGGCAACACAACAACTACATTTTGACATTCGCAAAATTTTCAAAAGCCTTATACTATGTTCACACCAATTTCTTAATTACAAAATTTGGACTTTAAGTCCACTCAGAATCAACCCCAAACAAATAATTCTCACCAATCACTACAATAAACTTTAAAAAGCTAAAACATATTCATGCATTTCATTTAAAAGCTTTTATCAACATCTATCTTTGCACAAATGTGCAAATCAAAATGATAACCACAGTAGCACCTAACAATACAACTAATACTTCGGCAGAGTCCCAATTATTGCAACACCTATACACATACCTAGGATGGTTTGCTTAAAAACATAAAAATAAGGTTAAGCTAAAAGAGCTCAATGAGTGTAATCAGTTTACCAAAAAAATTAAACTTTTTATAACAACATAAGTACAATATTCTCATACAATCATAAAGCTCATGATAAAGCATTTGTCATAACAATTTATTCGTGCATCATCAAATTTGGTAATAACATAACATTTCCTAAAACACAATTTTAATTTTTTAAATACTATTTTGAAATACTTTTCGAAATTAAACTCATAATATAAAATTTTCAATTTTCCATTTTCCATTTTCGTTTTTTCTTAAACAATAAACAATGATGGTAGTAAGTTTTTTTAAAACATTTAAACTGAAAATAAGTTATCCATTAGAATCTGTACTATATGGTACCTCTCAAATTACTTTCTTAAAAAATAGTGGCAACATTATTATTACTTGACTTTTCTTATTTCTTACTCAATATAACCCACCACTAATTTCTTTACCATACAATACACTAGGCCTAAAGTCACGAAACTAGTTCAATATCGCTTACTCATAATAGGTTAACCACTATGTATGGAGCTAGTTCTACATCACTTACCTATAACAAGTTAACCACTATATATTGGTAGTTACAGAACTGGTTCAACATCGCTTACTTGTAAAAAACCACAGAGCAGGTTATACATTGCTTACCCATGACTGGTTAATCACTATTTATGGAGCTAGTTCTACATCGCTTAATCATAATAAGTTAACCACTATAAATATACCTATTTAATAACATGTATAAAGCCTAGCAGTGTACTATAGGCAAAAGAAACTATTACATTTATGACTCATCTTATTTTCTAAATTAAGTATGTGGGGATTCATAATTGAATTATTTCAATGTGGCTCCCAATCATATAAAATTTAACTTTTATATTAAAACTCATATTGCTAAATCACACACTTATGCTAGCAATATTCACTTGTAAAATATCATTTGCATAAAACTCAGTATAAATATTCATTTCATGATCAAATGAAAACCATTTGCATAAAATCAATTTAAAGTACATTCACATGTCATCAATTCTTTTGCAAAGAATTTATTAATATAAAACAATTAAAGTACACTCATAACTTGCTAGTTTCCTTCTCACCACTTTGAAACCCTTCAATTGGCTTCGTTTTTCAAACCAAAAACCTAATACCAAAACATTCAACTCCTTAATACATTTTCTAATTAAATATACCATAAAAGTTTCCACATACACTCCATATACTAAATTTTCTCCAAGTAATAACATAACACTTTATTTAATAATTTGAATACCCCAAATACACTTAATAACCATCTTTAATCACATTCACATGGTTATTACTTCATAACCGTATTTTTATACTAAAAATGCCTTTCAGGCTAAACATAATATATTATACATTAAACTCTTCCAATTCAATTCCATTTGATTCTAAATTCACCTCCATGACATTTTAATACTCCCATTTAAGCCATAAGTCATTAACAAATTTTTACAAAATCATGCACCCTAAACCAAATTTCAATCAAAACCAATTCAAAACCAATTCTTTTTTTATTTCTTTTACTTTATTAGCATCAAAATCATGCTATAAACATCATAAAACATCAAAATAGGAGTTTGGATAGTATCACATTAACAACCCTAACCATGGACAAAGACTCATCCAATCGTTTCCATGGTTTTTCTTTCATTCTTTCATCATTAAACCAACTTCCCAATGCCATTCATTAATCTTAAATCATTAAATGACAAAATAAAACACTTTAGGCAATAGATCTCACATTTGAACAAGTTTGACCAAGGTTCCATACACTAGATTCAGGTTATTTTCTTCTCAAAATTGCTTCCAATGCAAAAAAAAAACCTTGATAATTTATTAAAAGGGTGCAATTTACACCATCAAAACCAAATCTAAACTATAACCTAACAATTCAAAATTTTCAACAAGTATAGTAATCTTACCAACCCATTTTTTTCTTTTCTTCACTTAAATGGCTATGGAACTCTATTAGATGCTTGATTGGAGGTAGAAGAGCATGAAAAATGGTTTGGATCACTTTTCTATAGCCATAGTCAATCCTCTCTTCTCCTTTCTCTTTTCTTTTCTTTTTCTCTCTCTTCCTTCCTTTCTCTCATCCATGACCGATGTTTCCACTGTTGCTTCTCTCTTATTTTCTTTTAGTTTTTGGGTTCTTTAATGTCACTCTCATGGCACTCTCCCAAAATGGAGCAAAATGTCTTAAGTTTTGCTTTTTATACTCATTTAATGGATTACACATGTCACCTTCCTATTTGTCATCACTAATGACTCATTACATACGTCATTTTCTCATTGGTCATCTCTAATGACTCATCAATCCACTAATATCAAGTAAAAAGATCAAATTGCCCTTAAAAAGTACAAAAGGACCAAATTGCCCTTTGATGCATTTAATTCACTAACTAACCAAATTAAATCCCAAAAATATTCTACAATTATCTTATCATCAAATTGACTATGAAATACTCTAATTAGGGTTAACACTTGTTGATTGGATGCTTTAGAAAATTTGAATGGGTTTAAAATCCTCAATACCCATTATTTTCTAAAAAGAACATTTTAATCCTAAACTTTTGAAACTCTCAAAATTCATCCGATTAAGCTTAGTTTCTATTTCAGTATCATTAGACTCTAATACCCATTTTGAGTATTTTTCAAATTTTCGAGGTTGGGACCTCAAAATCACTATTCAAGTAAAAATACTATTCACCTAGATTCACTATTCATCCAAAAATACTATTCATCGAAATCTTCCAGATTTCATTCAAAAGTATCATTTAAATCCTCAAACCACATTTCAGGGCATTTTAAAGCTTGTTCGGACTGATTTCGTAGCTTTTTGGAGTTTTCTGGAAGCTTTCAAAAAATTTATGGTTGAGACCAGAACCATCTTTGGTCTATCCGTGATCTCCATTATAACCTCAATATTCCTTTTAAATGCTTAAATTACTCTAGTATACCATAAATAGAGCATCCTTTATAAAATGCATGTGTAACACAGTACAATAATCAAACTAGGAAATTACAAATTATCTAGCAATTAAAATAAAGGAGCAAAAAGTATAAATTAAATGGTTAATGAGATATAAAAACATTGACTTGAAGAGAATGGAGTTGGTTATTTATTAAGAAAAATGGGATATCCAAAAAATGTTAAATAGATCTAAAGGTTGCAAGATAAAGATAAAGAGATAAAATTTCATAAATATAATGAGCTTTCAAGATCAAACGTAAGAGGATTAATAAAAACAAAAGGAAAACTTTCCTAAAGGGCTTTTATGCCTTAACCTAACAAAGGGATTAACAAAAACAAGATGAAGATATTCGTAATGATCTTAAGCCTGAATTAAAAAGAATTAGCAAAAATAAAAAAAAAAGCATTCCTAATGGGTTTACAAGCCCAAATTAAATTTTTGGTTAAGAAAATTGCATTTTTTAATGGTAATGGCCTTTACTTAATCTTTCTTTTACAAAATTAGGCTGAGTTCTCTTTTACTTAAGTCCTTATAGGGTCAAATACATACGCAGAAAGAAAAAAAACAAAACAAAATTTGAATCTTTTTATAAGGTTGATTTTAGGATTTTGGGGTTCTTTTATCTCTAACTAATCCCATTACCAATCAATTTCAAAACCATCATTAGATTATGGTATTCTTGATCTAAGGTTCAAAATTCTAGCATGTATTATGATACAAACCTAGTAGGATTAGACCTTAGAAGGCTAAATCAAATATATAAAGATAATTGAAATGTTGATTACAAGGAATGAACAGCAAAAATCATTAACCAATGGAACGCTACAAAGAAATAATTCTTTAATAATCTTGAATTTTGATGAAGAATAAGTAAAATAAGCCTTAAATGCTTATAATAAAAAATGACCAAAAATCTTCCTACAACTAAATAGAAACGCTCCTTAAATACAAGACTAAATTTAAGATTTAAATGGAAGTTATGTATTGGGATATAATCGTGTTTATTACAAAAATTTTGGTATTAATGGAGACAATTTGGATATGCCCATATTTGATTTTGTGAATTTACAACTTGTTTCGCAAAAGTTACATAGATTTGCATACAGTCATATGCCAAGTCACATTCTTCACTATAATTTTAACTCCTATAGGCATATAGGGGCATAAGTTTAGACATGGCCATATTTGACCCCATATTCAACCAATGTATGTATTTTCCCTTCAAATTTTTTTCTAACTCTAATTCTTTTAGTTTACCCAAACCTATATGCAACAAATCCCTTTTTCATTTTATAACCATTTATTACAGGTTTTAGGTAGCATATATGTTAGACCTCGTTTTTGGAGTCCAACTCTGGAGTCATAAAATGTAAGCATATTACCCTACAAGGTTATTTTAATGAGATCTCATTAGCCATCATCGATTCATCTTCATTCTCATACCATCCCAAAAATTCCCTATTTGATCAATTGATAAACAACAACCCATTCTTATGTTCATGTCCTCAATCATCACCCCTAACATATCATTCATTTTTGTTTTCTCTACTAAGAACATTTCAAGTTCCATTCAAGCCTAAATGTATTATAGAAAAGCATTGGTAAGTCCACAATTTAAATTGTACCTGTTTTGAGACAATAGACATAACTTTCACTAGAGATGTCGGACTAAGGTCATTATAGTACAGTTTCGAAAAGATCTTCTAGATCTATAACTTTTATGAAGACCCAAAAAGAGATTTTGCCATTTAGAGGGTCAAAATAGCGAATTTTTGAAAGTGTACAGTGAATGTCTGTTAAACTAACATACACTATACCAAAACGGACATAAATGGGGCTAGAGTAGATTCCAGACTCGTAAAAGTTCGTTTAATGGACTTAATGTCCATTTAATGGACATAGACGAGGCTAGGGGTCTTTCCAAACTTGAGAAGGTCTACTTAATAGACTTAATGTCCGTTTAATGGGTATAGGTGAGACAAAACTCACTTAAGAGCCTTCCCAAAGGTTTCTACATCTATCCCAACCTTACTTTCACTCTAACTTGTCCCAAATTCACATCCTCTAATGCAACATCATTTCATAACAATCCAACTACGAATTTAATTAATTAAAGTCTCTAATCTCTACTCATTTGATTCATTACTTATAACTAATTCCCATCATTTACTATAGTTGTCCCGTATACATCCTGTGCAACATTACTAAATTATAAAGAGCATATCTCTCAACTCGAATATCCAAAAATTTCATACTCTATATCGTTGGAAAGCTAAGAGGATAAACTACAAATTCCAAACAGATAACTTTGTATAAATCAGTCTATATTAATATAGTCTTTCCCCTGAAATTAGAACACTGATTTTAACCCTATGAAATGCTTGAGAATGCAATGCGAAAACTTGGAACGTCATGAACAAAACACAAATATATTTCATTAACATCAAAAGAAAATAGTTTTACAAAGCTTTAATGGGCATTTCAATCCACAATACATCATTGATCTCATACCCAAAAATACAAAATATACATCAACGAGTAATACTTGAAATACGGCTAAAGCCTTGTATTTTCTATAAACTAACTTAAAATAAAAAATATGCAGATTTGGAGTGATGCCTTAACTCTCGATAACTCGATCTCTTGCTCATCATCTACAGATAGGAAGGGATGGGGTGAGTTTAAAAGGTCGTGCGTAACAAGTTTGTAACAGAGAAACAAACAAAACCATTGAAAATATTCATTGCTATAGTAATTTTGCATTGAATCCATAAAACATGTATTTCTTAAATTCTCAACTTGTCAAGTAATTCATAAACAACATAAGCAATGTATTCATCAAACTTGTCAACAAATCATAAACACGTAAGTAATTAGAATGGTTTGGGTAAATTCATAAACATGAGGGAGTTCTTGTGAATCTCCAGTAATAATAAAATGGACTATCACAAACCCACATAATGGTTTTGCATAGTTCATAAACTTAAGGGAGTCCATGAAGGAGCTCCATATCACTAGCAGGAAGGTGAGAGAAGCCTTTAACACAGTCAACGTACACGTGACATAATAGAATGGACCACCACAAACTCACACAAACATGAATTTCATGACTTGTAAACATATTTGCCCAAAAGGCAAATTTCAAAAACTTGATTTCCATAAACATAATATATTTCAAATACCATTTTCATCTTCATTTCATAAATCATCAACAAGATTCATGTACCAAATATGTAGCAATTTCTTAAATCATTTAAGGAGCAATAAATGCAACATTTATAAAGCGATTGAAACCCTTTAACTGTAATGATTTGGAAAAATATTCATGGGTCATTAACTCAACTATAAACAAGTAACCCACCTAGATTCCTTGCTTAAAAACTTGCTTAAAAGTGCCTCTCCTCTTGATTCTCTTGCCTTTCTTGATTTCCTTTAACATTGGCAAAAATCCCATTCAATAAGAATAGAAATTGAGAACCCACAAAGCATATTCACTAAAATTGATTCTAGAATACTTAAACCCATCCATTTCCTAAGCTTCATGAACTAAAACCCTTCCATAAATCCATGAAAAATCAAATGAGTTTCTCTTCTTTCTTCCTACAAAACTCATTTCTCTACTTCTTTTTCTACCCAAACAAGAAGAAAGATGAAGCTTACTTTAGGCTTAGCCAAATCTTCTTCCTTCTTCTTATTTCTCCTTTTCTTTCTTTCTTCTCCACGATTTTCTCTTCTTTTCTCTCCTTTCTCACATTTTTCTCTCTTGTTTCTCTCTTGTCATGATTTTTCTTCTTCTTCTTTCTTATTCAAGACAACTTTTTGTCTTGCCTTTCCAATTTTGCCCTTCTACATTTAATGTAATGTCCACTATCTCCTTTAGTCCATTTACTACCATATTATACCTTTAACATAAATTCTAACATTTCTATTCAAAATTCTAATTTCTACTTATGCTTGGAAAATTAATGACTAAATTCTAAGAAAATAAAATAAAATAAAATAAATCAATGAATAAATAAAATAAAATTTTGGGATCCAACAATATAGTAGGCCTCTTTTAATTAGAAATTTGAGGGTATTGTCCCCTTTTTAGTTTTGCAAGTTAATGGAATTGTCTTACTTATATGTCTTTCACCTCATTATATATAATATTCATCATATCAAACAGTTGGCATATAGTCTGTGTAATGTACATGTTGTCTCTCCTCCGGTATTAAAACAACTTTAGAAGACATATTTAAAATTTGCATGAAAAGTTATTAAAGAATTTTTTTTTGGAAATTAAATTAATTGCATTTACAATAGGAGTATAATGAAACATTATAAAGTTACATTGGATAATCAGCCATAATGTACTTAGCTATATTGGTTGAGTTTGTTTCCATCATTCACAAAATGAAATCATGGGGCAATTAGAACAAAAGTCCTCAAATTACAATGGATATATCAAGTTTGTCTCTATAGCTTTTCTCATATATTTTCTAACATGTATACTGTCACGACTCAGTACTACACCGGACACATGACAACCACTGCATACCTAGGCTAAGGATACTCACGGTACCCTTAACCTAACTATACAAGGTTAATTGAATATCCTTTAAAAACATTTGGACAACACAATGGTTGAATTTTGAAAATCCCTAAACTCAATTAAAATATCTGTAAATCAGTTTTAAACACACTTATATATTCACATTTAAAACTCTACCACAACTTTTGGACTTTTAAGTCCACTCAAGAGCAATCTCAACAATAGTACAAAAGGTTTACACATAAGGCCATTTACAAACCACAAGATAGTTAAAAGTTAATTTACAAAATCATAAAGCATGTCAACATAACCAACTTAATAAAAAATAGTTCATGAGCCACTATACAAAAAAAATACAAACAAAGACTACCCATATATGGTAGTGCCCCAAAAATATCAAAAGGCTGCATGATACACTCAAAGCCTTAAGCTCGCCAAATTAACCTGCGTGGTTAGAAAGCAAAGGGGGTGAGTATATTATAATGAGTAGGAAAAGCATATATCGCAAATAAAACTCGATACACACCAAGACGGTGTAATAACCTATGGAGAGAACATACATGATATAGAAACACATAGACCTAGTCTATGACTCAACATATACTGGTTAGGAAGCATAATAGGCCTACATATAGGCCTAGCCAATTAATCACCCATCTGGTGAACATATGTTCTAGTTCCAGTACACAAAAGCAGAAAAACATCACATATATAAATCAAATCTTGTCAAAAAACAAATCTTAGAATAAGCCAAAACAATCGTGTGTGACTAGTTGGCCAAACTAGTGTGCACACCCACCGATTCTCGGTGTGTTGGCTCGACTTTCATCCATGGTGAGTCCAAACTACAATCGACAAGATCGTCAAAACCCCAGGTGATGATGTCGTCGGTGTCCAGACCCTAAGCGTGGATTCATTCGTAAGTCCCATAGAAAGGTGTCAATACAGGGACTCAACTTTTATGTACCAGCATCAAAGGTACATAGGTAGCTTAATCTAATGTTCCTAGCACACGGTTAGCCAATTGTTACCTTACCATTCACCAAAAAATGATATACAAATATTAAGTATAAAAAATCAAGTAAGGACCCATACTTTTATTTATCGGTCCTAACTGATAAAATGGAACTTTGCTATGGCTCTAAGCCAAAAGAGAACACAAACACGCAACATACATGACTCGATTATTCATATGTAAATTTCAAAACATTATTTCATGCAATTAAAGTCATCTTTTGCACTCCAAGTGCAAAGTTGTTCAAAAATCAAGTTTCAGAAAATAAAACATTATCCTTTGCACTTCAAGTGCAGGTTTGTTGAAAACAATAACATTTCTCAAAATGCATAATACAAACACTAGTTGCACTCCAAGTGCAAAGAGTTTTTCAAAATAATGTCATTTATTAAATACACAAGTATACTAGTATTTATTTGAGATTCAATTCTACTATGCATTACCTAGGTTCAAAATCCACATACAAGTCATCATGCATGTCTTAAGATGTCCTAATCCCATTTGAGAGATATGGATTCCCCAAATCACCTTAAAAGAAGGTGTACACTCCTTTGACTTCAACAATCCTTGGTACGAGCTTCTTGATTCACAACTCCTAAGCCTTTATACATACAAATATACAATGTATTTATTACTCAAACATGTACCTCATATTCATACACCACCACAACTAAATTCATCCCTAATCAATCATTAAAAATGTTATTCTAACATATGTCAATAGGTCAATAATTCACTTACTAATTCAGCTCAATGTCTTCTCAACCATCAAGCTAACCTAACCTTATGTGCAATGTTTACATCCTTTTCTTCATAATGTTCTTTTATAAACTAGCTATCTTTTTTAATCATAACTCCCTCTAAAAAGATCCAAATGACATGATTCTTATGCCCTCTGAAACTAGACTCCCATTAGTATTAATATATCTTTAAAATATGAAAACAGCATCTCTCTTTAAAATATAATCTCCATCCAAATTATGTCATGTTTTTGGTAAGAAACAGACTGACATCCAATACTCAAATCTCAATAAATCATTATCAATACAGCTCCTAACAAAACCGTTTCACAGAAGCATTAATATGATATCAATAATCATTTTTCATGCTTTATATTTTCACTAATTCAGACTTTAAGGTCCTTAAAATCAGGAAATAATACAAGGTTCTTGCATAGGGGTCTATCACAGACAGTATTAGGGAAACAAGCATAACTCGAGCTCTAGTCACTATTTTGTCAAGCCACTTTCATAGAGGTTAAGACCTATATCTACAACTTTCATTCTTTGAGTTTCTTCAAATTTGTGCTCAAAGAATTATGAAAGACAAATATAAAGAGAAAGATGAAATTGAAACTAGAATTTCAACTTATCTTGATAACTTCTTTCCTTCTTCTCTTCTCTTCCCCTTTTTCTCTCCTTGTCTTCTCATTTTCATTTTTCTCCCTCTTCTAACCCTATGGTCAACCTTCACTCTCACTTCTATTGCCTTTTCATCCATTTTCTCTAGAAAATTCAAGAAAGTCAAACTAATCCATATGTCACTGCTCTATTGGTCCATGTGTCACCATTGTATTAGTACATATGTTATCCTTCTATTGGTCCATATGTCACTTACTTTAGGTCCACATTTCACTCATTTTAAGCCTCCATATGTCACTATTTATAAGGCTACACATGTCACCAATTGTAAGGCTACACATGTCACCAGTTGTAAGGCTATATATGTCACCATTAGTAAAGCTACACATGTCATCAATTGTATTGCTCCATATGTCACAAGTCTAAAGTGCCAATTTGTCACAAACTTAAATGGCCACTTGTCATAATTATACTCAAGCCACTTTTTATCCATTTAACTGATCCATTTGTCACTTATTCCCAATGCCACATGTCACCATTTTATAGGCCTATAGGCTTAATCAACCTAAATTCCCATCGATAAATTTGTTTTGCTCTTTAACATTTTTCTTAAAGTAGATGCGCATATCACCTCATCAATTACTCAATTGTAACAATAAATTTCCAATTCACTAACTATAATCCATCAAAACAAATTCAAGACAAAATCAACAAACAATTACATTACGATTAGTAAAAAACTTTCATACCTCAGAATATGTCAATTGAGTACATATACTATCTTGCAATGTTTTCTAAATCATGATTCATATGTGCATATGAATATTATACATGCAAATGAAATGAACCTCGTAAATTCTTAAATGAAATAACTCATGTGACTTAATCTAACAGTTTAATCTCTTAACAATTTTAGGAGATAGGATATTATATATACTCGAAAAGATGACAAATCACTTGAATTTTACTCTTTATTTATGATTTTTCTTAATGCTAAACTAATGCTCTTTTGCCTTTTCACTCTTTGCTTCCTTCACAATTTATTTAAAGAACTAAATAAATTCAAACAATAATTCGATCTTATAAATTTTAAAATCTCAGAAACTAGTAGTTAATAAAAGAAAACAAATTACTAGTTAAGAAAGAAATAAAGGAATTAAATAAAACAAGAAAAACTAGCAGTGATATAATAGAACTAGACTTTCATTAATTAAGATTTGATTAAGATTGTGATAAAATAATACGTATACTCTTTTGTTATTAAGAAAACTCTTTTTTTCCCTTTTATATCACCACCATAGGAATAATCTACTATAAATGAAAAGAAAAAAGGAATTCAGTAAAGATGAAACCCTAAAATAAGAAAAAGAAATAGAAAATTTTAAATAAAAATAACTTAATTTCATATTTTATGCTTTAGAAATAAAAACAACATTCACTTGAAATAATTCTAGAGTCATAACGAGAATAAAATTTTTATTAGAAAAATATATTAGAGTTTAAATAACACAGAAATGAAAGGATAACCACACCTTATTTAGAGATTAGCTGTAATACCAACTAATGTAAACCCACTCGGTATTGAAACTTTAAAGAACTCAAAAACAAGTTCAAACTAAACCTAAGAAAACTAATTCAAGTATTTAAAAATAATCGACCATGAATTATAAAGAACCAAGAACAAAATTCATTAAATTAATTAAAGGCTATAAAAAAGTATTCTATAATAAGTTTATTTATAAAAAAAATAAGGAAAAAGAAGTTTTCATGGCTCTTAATATACAAAGATGTCAAAACTACCTTAAAATGAATTAAAAACTCCTTAAATATGAAACAAAAATTAAGATTTAGGAAAAAACCACAAATTGGGATACGATCGCATTATAAACCATATTTGTTATAAAAATGTTAGCATCAATGGACATGATTTGGGATACAACCATATTTAGGAGGGTGTGTCTTCATAACTTGTTTCTCCAAGACTTACATAAGTTAGCACATGACTATGTGTTAAATCGTGTTCTTCATTGAAACTTTAACTCTTATATCCAAGGAGGGAAATAAGGTGGAACACACCCACTTGTGTGCTCATATTTAGAAAAAAACGAGTGTTTTTTTTCCAAATTTTCTCTAAGTTCAGATTTTATAATTGACCTAATCCTATACGTAATGGATCGTTGATTTTAGCTAGTCATGTTTGCGTCACATTCTAGACATTAAGCCCAAACAAAATTTGTTTAGAAATATTCACTCTTTATTTTATATAAACATATAAAAATGGGCTTCTAAGCTTGTTAATAAACCTTCTCCAATGATATGAACTTAGTTTTTTAGGTTGCTTTCAGTCTTGAAATGTAAAATGTGTCCCTTTTAGCCCATGTATAAAAAAAAGGAAAGTAAAAAAGCTTATAGATTTTGATTGATTTATAAAAAATAAAATAAATAAAATCCTAGGGTAAAAAGACCAACTACATTACTTTTATCTAAAATTTGACACAATAACTAGGAAAACTCTAAAGGCCGCATTCTATATATAGACCTAAATGAAGTCAAAAGGTTTTAAAAAAATTATATAGAAATAAGATTTTAAAAAGATTAAATTCCATAAACAATCTTATGAACCCTAAAAAAATTCTAGAGCAACAAAGTGAGTGAAGGATTTAATCTTTAAACTCTAATTTTCATGGAAATTAAATAATTATAAAGGCTTTCCTTTCACCTCTTTCATTCTTTAGCCTTTTTTAACTATCCTAATTCAATAAACATAATCAACATCTCCCTAAACTATGATAGAATAATAAAGAGTATATTGAAGGCCTAAATGATGAATATCCAGTAATAAAATCCTAAATTTTTAAAGCTAAAACAATGGTATAGAAATTAATAGAAGATTTTCTAAATATACATGAAAGAGAAAAATGAAGACCAAAACTATTGATAGAAAAGGAATTCACTAAAAAAAATAGTTAATGGAATTTTCAACTTCTTATATCTTCGAAGACTTTAGCAATTCAACTCATAATATTAATATTGAAGAAGGTTAGGTGGATGAATAAAGAAAGAAAAATGGAAGGAAAAAGTAGGAAAGAAAGTCATCGCACGTTTAAACCTTACCCTCAACACTTGCAAAAAGCAAAATCGAAGCTTTCATATAATCTAAAGCCTTATGATAAATGACTTTTAATAAGTGGCCTCAAGATCAAAGGAAAGGAAATATTAGCAAAAAGAAGAAATTTAGAAAAAATAATAATGAAGAGAAGAAAGAAAACATTAAAATAAAGAAGAAGAAAGCAAGGGAAGAATATAGTTCACATAACCCAAACAATTTCTAGGTATTGAGGTCTTTTCATTTGTTTTATGCAAATTTAACTGCTAAAACTTCAAGACAAGCCTTTAGATTGCATGAATAGGTAAAGAGAAGTAAAAGAGTGTTGGTAGCTCAAAGAAAATATGTATTCTCGATCGCAGCTTTGTCAATTCAACCTAAAGATTGATCCTTGGAAACCGGTCAAAAATAATAAATTCCAAGATTGCAATACAGGATGCAACCTCGGGTCGTCTCACTTAACTGGAACCAAATGAAATGGACCTAAGCTAGCCTATATGTCATAAAATGCAAGTGA
>JANVCQ010000008.1:27949241-27960014 GCA_025531925.1 Erythroxylum plowmanianum
TGCCTACCCTACCTTCCACGACGTTTTTTGCGACGTTTATATTGACGTCGAAGATAGTGTTCTACGACGGCAAATTTTCTTTAGCGACGTTTAAAAAACGACGCAAAAGGCCTCCTTTTCTTGTAGTGACTTGTCCAACTAGTAACCGTCATCATTCCATAGTTAAAACTCACCATTACGAATTTATACTTCTTGTGCTTGCCTTCATGTTAAGTTTTGTTCTTCTCCATTTTAGCCACTCGTGTCATTTTACATATAGACTATCAGCACTTCAACTTTTGTTTTATCAAAACAACCCCTTCTTATATATATATACAGCTCGTTCCCACTTTACAATTTAATCCTTACACAAAAATTCCTCTCACATTTTAGTCCATAATTTTTAAGGCCACGCTCTAAATAAAAAGTTTATGATAATATTCACTCAGATTAAGTTATGCCACGTTCAGGGACGTATATATATACTTTTGTATACCTGTCAATTTATCGTCTAGTTTAGATGTCCAAGGGCCAATTGACATCAATAAGCGTTGGAAACTTGTTTATTATGCATAAAAATTGATTTATTTATTTATATCTTTATGGTTAGGATTGTAATTATGTCTGTGCCAAACAAAATAATTTGGATTCAATTTAAATTTGAATTCTTACTTTCAATTTTTAAGCATAATCTGATATGTTTTGAATTGTAAAGATTTGCATACACATTATTCTTCATCATGTTAAACAGCAATATCTTTCAAACTTGAAATGTTGAGAAGTAACCAAGAACAATTTAGAAATAGAGTTAACCTAGAAAACACTTTATTATTAAACTGAATTCGAAAAGCTCCCATTAAGGAATACATTTTCTTTATTGATCACCCCCTCCTACATTCGATAACATTTTTTGCACAGGCTTGGGTCAGCAAAGTTTTTACTCAATGTTGTTAATGTTATTATCATTCTTTCAAGATGTACAATTTTCAGAAAAATAAAACATGTGTTTTACGCCTCAAGTTGATATAAATATAACAGTGCAATAGTTGACCTCTTAATGTCATGATAATGCAGGCACCGGCCTGTTTATATTATTTAGACCGAATGTAATTATTCTGTGTACAGTAGTAATCAAAAAATTCGAATGCAGATTCCCCACACACTAGTTTTTTTTAATTGAAATTAATCAATTACAGCTATAAAGTCGTCTCGATTAGAACCATGTCTTTTTTGGTCATAGAACCATTCAATTCCTTAAGTACGCTGCTCTAGAAAACCAGAAATGATTAAATATCCCGATGTCCAACTTCTTGTCTGCGTTCACTTGAAACATCCAACGGAGCTTTTAGAGAATAAGAACGCAAGACTTGGGTGTTGTTATTCTTTGAAGTTGTGATGAGAATATATTTTCACTGTCTTGTAGGGCAGTAAATAATGCTAATGACATATTAATTTTATCTGCTTAGTATCTTAAGGTATACAATTAGTTAAAATAGTTTGAGTTATTGATTAAGTTGAGCAGACTTTGTCTATATTATCCACATAATTTACTAATATGATATGAATTTATCAAGTTATATAATAAAATGAAGTGACTATATATCAGATAAAATTGGGTAGTTTTGTGTTTTATGCAAACAAAATTCTAAAAATATAGCCAACTCAAAAGGGTCCAGCTTAAGACATGAGATCAATTACATGACAATACAATAAGGCTCTTGAAATAATTGATGTTCATAGTAATTAGGTGATGAATACTTAGCTGCTTTTACACTTGTGGTCTCCTATGCAGATGCGCATATCGTAACAAGGGACGTCATACATCTCCCAAAATTCTTCTTGATGAGATGGCAACACATCTGTCAAAGTTAATCTCCAACTTTCTCGGAGACATGGAAGAGTTTTCTATGGATAAAAATATTGGTGAGTTGATTAACAGTTAAGCTGCTTCTCTCAATGAAAGGGTGGACCCGTACATATAGCAGCAGGAACAGGTTCACCATTAATGGACACACTTGGATATAATATTATAAAACTTCGGTCGCAGCATATCAACGGCCAGGATCACAATCAACCGGCAAGCAAGCCATTCAATAAACTTTAATACCCCAACTATTTGACACTAACCCACGTGGGTTTAGTTAATGAGAAATATTTGGAATTGGCGATGTAGTGGCTACAACTAATACTAATACGAGAAAATATTATAAAACTTAGATAAAAATGTTGCTACTTTAACCAAATGAGACTCTAATGATGTTGTCAGTTTGAAGTTGAACTATCATCTCATTTAATTGTTAGTTTAGGGTATGGTATGCCAAAATCTGATTGATTGAAGTCATTAACACTTCTAGTCATACATAGTTGTCATCATGATCAATTCTAATACAAAAGTAAACATTTTTTTTTATTGCCCACGAGGTGTTTTATAAGGATCTCAATTATGTGAAGACACCTTTAAGTCATCAATACACAGACTAATCCCCACTCGAGCTAGGTAGGTCCCTTACGAAAGGTAAAGCTCTAACCTTACGTTTTAAACGATTGCATAAATAAAAGGGGTTCAAACCTGCAACCTCACTTAAATCAGAAAAGTCCCTTATCTACTGACTTGCGCCTTGGAGTTAAAAGTAAACATTTTTAAACATTAGAAGAAAGCGATTTACATGTTGCTCCGTACATACGACTACATGACCCCCAAGCCCAATTATTGGCTCTTTAAGGCGAGCTTGAAACTATGCCAGATATCTTCATCACAAAGAATGGGTCAAGTAGTTTGATTTAGCTTAGGTGTTAGAATCACTGTTTCAAGCTGATTAACATGAAAGTTTCTTATATATATATATAAACATTGCAAATTTAAGAAGCTCAGACCAACTCTCCTATCCAAGATTGCATATCAATGGAAGCCAAAGGGGACGGCAGTAGTAACGTTGCCATAATATTTGGTGTTACAGGGCTTGCAGGGAGAGAAATAGCCAGAAGGCTAAGCTCAAAACTGAAATGGAAGGTGTATGGTATAGCTAGAAGGCCTGAGACCATACCTATCCAAAGTCCTCACTACCATTTCATCTCATGTGACCTGTTGAGCCCTCAAGAGACTCAGAAGAAGCTCTCCGTGTTAGCAGATGTGACTCATATGTTTTGGGTCACTTGGGCAACCCTATATCCTCTTGATAGCAGAGAATGTTGTGAGGAAAACAAGGCAATGATGTCCAATGCATTGAACGCTATTCTCCCCAGAGCCAAGTCGTTGAAGCATGTTTCTCTCCAGACAGGAATGAAGCATTATGTGTCGCTTAAAGGGCCTTTCAGCAACAAAGAAGCAAGCTTCTACAACGAGGACTGTCCGAGAGCAAGTGCAGTCTATAACTTCTACTATGTCCTTGAGGACTTGCTAAGGGAGAGACTAACAAGAAATAATGTGCCATGGTCTGTTATAAGACCTGGTCTATTAATGGGTAGTTCCAATAGGACGTTATACAATGTCATTGGTAGTTTATGTGTGTATGGAGCAATTTGCAAGCATTTAAATCTTCCTTTTGTTTTTGGAGGCACAAGGGAGTGTTGGGAAGAGGTTTGTATTGATGGCTCTGACGCTAGGCTAGTAGCAGAACACCACATTTGGGCGGCCACCAAAGATGAGATATATTCCATTGATGGTCAAGCTTTTAACTCGATCAATGGCCTGAGCTTTACATGGAAGGAGATATGGCCAGTCATTGGAACCAAACTGGGGGCGCAAGTGCCGCAAAACATGTTTGTTAAAGACTTCTGGTTTACAAAAGCAATGAAAGATAAGAACAAAGTGTGGAAAGAGATAGTTGTGAAGAAAGAACTAAGGCAGACTGAGATGGAAGATTTGGCTAACTGGGATTTCATGGATATGTTATTTCGGTGTCCAATCAAGTTGCTGGGTACCCGAGACAAAACTGATCGGTTGGGCTTTACTACGAGATGCAAGACATTAGACTCATTCTTGTATTGGGTTGATTACATGAGATACGAGAATTTAATTCCTTGAGAGGGTCTTTCCTTTGTTTCTTTCTTTTTCTGTTGGGTTTGATTAGGATGAATACCTCGAACAAGAAAAATTAAAAAGTTTTTAGCTCTTGATCTCAAGTTTTTAGTGGAACCACCCTTCACTTCAAGTTTCGAGAGGGCAATCAGATTATTGGTCTACTTTGGGTTGATGATGAGTAGAGAGCGTGGTCAGGCAGTATACTTGGTTCTTACTTTCCTTCTCGATATATTGTTTTGAATTTCCTACGTTATTTTTTTTGCCTCTTGTATCTCTATCATGGCTGTATATGTATGTAAAATAATATTGTATATGATAATAATGCCTTTTTTTTTCCTTTTGCTTCCCCTGATTTTGCCTTGGAGACAGGTTCAACAATAAGTAGATGGCTTTTGTTTTATATCCCAATTCCTACTCGTCGAAGCAAGTGCTGCGCTGCGCTGGCTAGTCCATGTTTTTGGGTTACATTAGTTTGACCGAGCATTTCTTTGGGGACCAGTTATACTGTCTCCCCTTTTAGCTGCACTGCCTAAATTCCTCCTTATTGTCTCCAGCTGTACATTCCGAAAACAATGAATAAGAAAATTTTCGACGACTAGTGCACATTAAAACAAGTTGAATTCGAGGGACAAAGAATGGAAGTTTCTCGAGATAGGAACCTTCCCCAGGTTTGAACGTAAAGAAAAAGTTAATTCCTTCGTATGTTCACTTCACACGATAGATGGCATTATATTTTTATAGATAATTTGATATGTGTTTAGTAGCTAATTTGATTATTTAGTGTGTGCTTAGGTTAAGAAATGTATTAGTTCATAAATATTTGTGTTTTAAGTATTCTTTAAGTGAGAATATGTTTTTGAGCTTTAATTATATATATATACGAAATGTTGTGATGAGTTTGTTAATATTTTAGGACATTAAGAAAAGATTCGGAGGAGACCCAAATCAAAACATAGTCCCGCCATAATCGTGAAAGAAGCACCAACATAAGCCCATCGTGACAGGGCCACGATCGTGGGAAATCTACCAAGATCGTGATAGAGAGTAGATAAACCGACCATGATCTTGCATTGAGGGTCACGATCGTGGCCTACATATAGATAGACACGAAATCATTTTCGAATTCGAGTTTTTAAAGGACATTTTGAACCCCAAAAAGACACTAGGGTTACCTTAATTGGAAGAGACTATAAAAGTATCATGAGGCAACCCTAGAAATGAGTCTACATTTAGCCCACATTTGAAAACCCAAAGAGAGACAGAGAGAGAGACAAAGAGAGAGAAGAGAGAGAAAAGAAGAAGAGGAGGGTTCCGACGCCGAAGCTTCCCAAAATAGATGATCTCCCGACACTACTAGTTTCCCGAATCATTCAACCTAGGTTTCATTTCCTCCCTATTTATCTTTTTATTCATTTAATGTGTAAGATTGAGACGACTTGTATGGATATAGAATTTGAATTGTTAATGATGTTCTAACTTTTCCTTCAGGATTTTGCTTATATTTAATGTTAATTTAGTTGACTTGTTTTTAATTGATTTGGATGTTGTGATTAATTGATGTATTTACCTGTTTCAATAACAAATCGGAAGAGTGAACTAGATAAAAATGATTAGATTAGATTAACAAGAGTTAGGTGATTTAAATGATCACTTAATTAATCTAGTTGGTAATTTCATAGAAAGAGATCTCGTGTTAGACCAGATTGTCTATTAGAAAACTTTATAACTAATTAGAATTATGGTAATTTGTAAATTGAGAGATTGCAAGTCCATAACTCGATTAGGATTTACAATTTAGGAAATGGTTATAACTCGAAAGAGAGTAATAAACTCTACGATCATCTAGATCTGACACCCTATAATCACAAAATGACTAGATTAGCATTAATGATAGGTAAAATCCCTTCTCATAACTTGATTAATTATCTTGGCAGATTTCTATTATTACATTATTTATTCCTTACTAGTTTGTTTGATTTAGTTTACTTTTCAATTTATTATTTGAATTTGATTCTTAAACAAAGCACAACTTGAATTAAGTGGTGCTTAAGCACAATTTCTGTGGGGCAATATCTTCTTTTTACTACAAGTAAAAACTCGTATACTTGCAGTTTTTAGCAAAAAACAAGTAGTTTGTTTTTGCAATCAACAAGTTTTTGGCGCTATTGTTAGGGATTGTTTTGTTTTGCATTTTGTTTAGTTTAGGTGACTTTGATTTAAGATTGTTTGATATTTTTCTTTGTGTTTTTGTAGGTGCATGAACATAAGGAACACTAAAAGGTCTAACGAGCTTAGTGAAGAAGAGTTTTAAGATATTACAAGGCACGAAAGAGAGCTAAGAAGGGCTAGACGTCAAGACAAAATACAAAGGAATACAAAAGAAGGAGAGTAAGGAGGAGCTGAGAGGACATTGATGGACTTTATGAGGGGAGGTTTCAGTTCTCAAAGAGTTGCAAGACTAATGATTCAAGCCAATAATTTTGAGAGACACTCCTCAACATACTTTAAGGCAATGTGTAATTTTATGGGTTGTCTAATGAAGATCCCAATGCCCATCTTACAAATTTCTTAAAGATCTGTGATACCTTTCGGTTTAATGTGATGTTTAATGATGCTTTGAGGTTAAGATTGTTTTCTTTTACCTTGAGGGATCGGGAAAAGGCATGGTATAATTCACTCAGTACAAGCTAAATCACTACTTGGGAGCAACTAGCCCAAGCTTTCCTGGCTAAGTACTTTCCCTTGATTAAGACAACAAGAATCATCAAAGAGATCACAAAATTTCAACAAAGTGATGGGGAGTCGTTGTATGAAGCCTGAGAAAGATTTAATGAATTACAAAGGAGCTGCCCCCATCATAACCTTCCAAGGGAATTTCTTTTGCTGACATTCTACAACGTGTAAACTAGAGCACAAGGGGACAATAGATGCAGCTATAGGAGGGTCTTTGATGAGGAAAATCAATGATGCAGCTCATGACCTTTGGAAAAGTTGGCAACTAATAGTTGTATGTGATCAAATGAAAGGAGTAGACAAAGCTCCAAGGAGCAAA
The DNA here is from genome assembly GCA_025531925.1 of Erythroxylum plowmanianum. Taxonomy (NCBI): domain Eukaryota; kingdom Viridiplantae; phylum Streptophyta; class Magnoliopsida; order Malpighiales; family Erythroxylaceae; genus Erythroxylum; species Erythroxylum plowmanianum. The sequence continues at coordinate 27,956,294 of JANVCQ010000008.1, forward strand.
AAGGATAGATTCCACTTAACTCGGTAACAACCTTGCAAGCATAGATTGTTGCCCTCACCAAGTAGTTGAACAACATGCAAGGAGCATCTTCATCCACAGTCAATACCATGCAATTACAATGTAAATTATGTAGGTAGGACAACTATAACACAATTGAATGTTTCTTGCTAGGAGTCAGTAGAATAGAATAAGTAAATTACTTGGGTCAGTTGCAACGAGGTAACAATCCATACTCTAACACTTACAATCCTGGGTGAAAAAGCCACCTAAATTTTTTGTGAAGTACTAACAATGCAGGTGGCTAAACAAGAACATAAGGACCTCTCGGATTTCAACAAAACTGACTTGGATCTTTAAAGGATAAAATGAATAAGTTAATGGACATATTGGGTTCAAAGTTCTCATGCCAAGAGGAAGGTCTAAGAAGACTAAAAGAGAGGCATAATAGAATAAAGGAAAATTTTGAATAGATTACGAAGAACCATGCTTCATCCATCCACAACTTGGAAGTACAATTTGTCTTCATCCATAACTTGGAGGTATAGGTAGGTCAACTTGCCAATGCTTTGTCTTCTATGAATGTAGGAAGTTTACCAAGCAACACTAAGGCCAATCCAAAGGAATAACTCAAGGCGATCATACTTAGGAGTGACAAGCAATTGGAAGAGCCAGGTAAGCAAAAAGATAGCCAAGAAAAGGAAGATGTAAAAGAGAAAGAAGAAGAGAAGCCATATGTACCAACACCACCTTACAATCCTAAAATTCCATATCTGTAGATGTTGAATGCATTTTCTCATTGAAATAGTAGCATTTTCCCTTAGTTTCTATATACAGTTATTAGGTTTTATACATATTTTATCCACTAATTTGTTTAGTTCCTCTGAATCTGTATTTACAGTGGTTTTTGTTTAATTTTTTAAAATGAAAATGAAAAGGACTTTGGTTGAAAAGGATAGCACAGATTATGTTGCTGGAGGCACAGGCTATGCATCATGATCTGCTACCAACGAGACGTGGGAGTTTTGGAATTTCAACTTCCAAATTTGCTTGTGCAAAATTCCTTAGCCTAAGCTAGCTATGAGAGGCCAAGTGAGAGAATGTTTAGGAGTATAAATACTCCTATTTTCTATACACAAGGAAGGGGTGAACATGCAGAGAGGGGGACGCAGAAGGGGCACACACACAAAGAGGGGACACGTAGAGACAAGGAGGAAAGCACAAATTTGGGTTTTCTCTAGACAACAGAAACAACAAGGAAGGGGGATTGAGTATTAAGGAAGAGCGCAGAATAGATCCCAAAATCCATACGTCCTCTATTCTACATTTGGTTTCTTTCCTTCTATGTTGTTTTCTAACTTTGATTTTGCTATCTTCATTCCATCATAAGTGAGTAGCTTCCTCGAAGCTTCAAGGTTAGGATTGAAGCTTTTAGCTAGTTTTTGTGGATTGAATCTCGGTTTGATTTATGAGTATGAGTTTCTTGGTTTTGCTTTCTCTATTTTGAGATTTACTTTGCTTATATTATGTTTGGCCAACCATTACTTGACGTTAGTTGTTAACTGAAGAACCGTTAAGTGACAATTGATAACGGAACTCCAAAACAAGAAACTTATAAGTTTCAGATTTCAACATAGACTGAATTTATAAGAGGAAACCCAGGTCAGTAAAGAACTTAATAGGTTATGCTTGATTGCTAGGCTACGATAGTATATTAGGATTATTAAATAATAATCCTTTGATACCTTAAAAAATGATTTAAGAAACCATAGGCTAAACCTCCTATCAACCAGAATTCGAATCATAAATCGATCCAAGTAAAATCCATAGAAAACGCTAAAAGTGAAACCCTCCTTGAAGCCTACAACATTCCATTCGGAGAAATCCCTAGAGATATTTGTGTCTTTGCATAGCCTGTGCAATTGCTTCTCCCTGTGCATCTTTTTTATTTTAGCATTGGTTTTATTTATTTTTGATAGTTAGATTCCCTAATTTGAATCCCCAAATCTTACATAGCTGATTAGTCCAATTAATTGAATAATCCAGCCTAGTACTTGCATAATTACTCCCTGGGGAATGATATTATTACTATACTACTTGAGACCCGTAAATTTGTGGAGAGCCATCGAGTTTCTTGGCACCATTGCCGGGGAGTAATCCCTATGTAATATTAGGTGATCGATTGTTTGGTTAAATTGGACATTGTTTTTTTTTTCTTTTTGTTTTTTGTTAATAGATTTTGTTAGAATAGATTTTTGTTTTATTTGTTCTCTTTACTGTCTACTTCTTATTCTACATTTTTTGTACCTTGTATTTGATCTTGCTATGTTTTTCTTAGTATATGCGAAAGGCCACGTGCTAAAGAATTGTTGTTTGATCATGAAATTGAGAAGACAGCTAAAGCACTAAGGAAGAAAAAAAATATAGAAAAGCATGGGCAAAAGCATCTGACGAACAACTTATGTGGGAACACCATATTGAACCTAAATTTACTAAAACTTTTCCAACAGAAGAGATAGTTGAATCAAAAATGGCCGAACAGAATAAAAAAAACTAGGAGGGACCATACGGTCCCAGATTTTGGGGAATTTCACCCCATCATTACACGGCCCACTGTGCAAGCGAATAATTTTGAATTAAAACCTAGCCTTATACAAATAGTGTAGCAGAATCAATTCGGAGGGCACCCTATAGAAAACCTGCATGTCCACCTGCAACAATTTTTGGAGATTTGTGAAATGTTAAAGCAAAACGGGGTATCTGATGATGCTATAAGGCTTCAATTGTTCCCTTTTTCTATGAGAGATTGAGCTAAGGATTGGCTCCGTTCACTATCACCTAGTTCGGTCAACAATTGGCAAGAGTTGTCCAAGGCTTTTATGGCTCAATATTTTCCACCAGGAATACCGCAAAACTCAGAAGTGAGCTTACCTCATTTCAGCCCAAAGAAGATGAGTCTTTGTACAAAGCATCAGAGAGGTACAAGGAGTTTCAATGAAAATGTATAATGGAGTTTCTTTGGATATGAGAAGTGTGATAGATGCTATGGATAGAGGTGATTTAATGGACAAGAGTGAAAATGAGGCCTTCATGTTATTGGAGAAAATCGCCTACAAAATCTATCAGTGGAATAATGATCAGAAAGAGTTTAAGCAAGAGGGGAAGAAACCTTAAGGAGTCTTCAAATTGGATGCCTTTACCTTGTTGAATTCAAAATTTCAAGCTCTTTCAAGGAAAGTGGATAGGTTTGCTGCAGGTGCTGTGAGTAACTTGAAGGTCTTACATGATCAGGATGTTGGATCAAATATAGGTACAGAATTTTAGAACATTGAGCAAGAATTTGGGGTTGAACATATAAATTTTGTAGGAAATTATAGGCAGAATGTAACACCCCACTCCCGCGTGACCCGAACCCGACATCGTTGGTGATATCTGAGTCTGTGCCCCGCGAGGGTGGCGTACTACATCAGTCAGTCAGACGGAACTCAGTATAAATATATATTTTATAAAAAAAACATTCATTCTCGCGAAAAATAGTAGACAACTTGAGCCCACAGTAAAAGGAAGCATTTTCAGTTATTACAGACAGTCAACAATATTTACAATAGCCATTTAATGAACAAAAAGCCTTAACCATATTGGCTCAATATAAATACAGAGCATTCTTTTACAGAGATTTTGAAATACAATTATGAGACACTAATGCAGACGCGAACTGATCCCG
>JANVCQ010000008.1:27978165-27994837 GCA_025531925.1 Erythroxylum plowmanianum
CCTTTTTATACACTTTTCTTTCATTTAGTTCAATTCCCTTAGTTTTATCAAAAATCCAAAACCCCACTCTTAACCTATTTAGTTTGCATTCCATGACAATTAGGCTAGCTTAGATCATTTGCACTAAGTTCCATTTAAGTGAGACGACCCAAGGTTGTACTCTATATTGCAATCTTTGGAATTAAATTTTTGATTCGGTTTCCAAGGGAGTAACCCAAAGACTCAACCACACGCCGATCATTATTCCCACAAGGACAGTAACGGGGTAGAGAGTGTGTATTGATTTTAGGAAGCTAAATCCTGCTTTTCCCATTACCATTTGTTGATCAAATGGTGGAGAAAGTATCAGGTCATGCTTTTTATTATTTCTTAGATGGATATTCAGGTTATAATCAAATTTTTGTCTATCCTCAGGATCAAGAAAAGACCACATTCACATACCCTTATGGAACATTTATGTATAGAAGAATGCCTTTCGGGTTGTGTAACACTCCATCAACATTTCAGCGGTGTATAACAATTTTTGTTGGTCTAGCGGAGGATTTTATGGAAATATTTATGGATGATTTTCAGTGTTCGGTGATTCGTTTGATGCATATTTGTTGAATTTAGGGAAGGTGCTTGCATGATGTGAAGAATCAAGTTTTGTTCTCAATTGGGAGAAATGCCACTTTATGGTAAGTGAGGGCATAGTACTCGGGCATAAAATTTCCAGCAGGAGAATTGAAGTTGATAGGGCTAAGATCAATGTGATAGCAAAGTTACCACCCCCTACAAATGTGAAAGGAGTTCGATCATCCTTAGGACATGTCAGGTTCTACAGAAGATTTATTCAAGAATTTTCCGTAATTGCTCGACCCTTAACTAATTTACTTGTGAAAGACGCGTCGTTTGATTTTAATATTGAGTGTTTGCAGGCTTTTGACACTCTGAAGGTGGCTCTCACTATTGCACCGGTGTTGGTAGCCCCCGATTGGTCATTACCATTCTAGGTGATGTGTGATGCAAGTGATCATGCTATAGGATGTGTACTAGGACAACGGAGGGATAGGAAATTAAATGCAGTCTATTATGCAAGCAATACATTATCAGGAGCCCAATTGAACTACACAACAACTGAGAAGGAACTTTTGGCAGTGGTGTTTGCATGCGAGAAATTTAGATCATACCTACTTGGAGCAAAAGTAATAATCTTCTCAGATCATGCAGCACTGAGGTATTTATTTAATAAGAAAGATGCAAAGCCAAGATTAATTCGTTGGGTGTTGTTATTGTAGGAATTTGACATCAAAATTAAGGATAAAAAAGGAGCCAAAAATGCGATGGCAAATCATTTATCTTGAATCAAACATGAGAATAATCCAGATGATCAACCAATCCGAGAAGAATTTCCATATGAGAAAATTTTCCTTATTCAGTAGTTGGAAACCCCATAGTTTGCTGATATAGTAAATTATGTGGTAAGCGGTATCATTGCTTCTAGTTTCTCTTATCAACAACGAAAGAAGTTCTTAGCAGATATTAAGCATTACCACTGGGAAGAGCTATATTTATTTAGAATTTATGCTAATGGACTTATTCGGAGATTTGTTTCAGAAAGTGAGATGCTGTCTGTGCTAACTCATTGTCATGATTCGCTTTATGCAGGGCATTATAGTGGAAATAGAACTGTAAGTAGAATCTTGGAATGCGGACTTTATTGGCCAACGTTGAACTAAGATGCGAGGAAATTTCTACAAAGATGTGACAGATGTCAAAGAACGGGAAACATCTCAAAAAAGAGACGAGATGCCACAATCGAGCTTATTAGAGGTTGAGATATTTGATGTATGGAGAATTGATTTCATGGGACCATTTCTTACATCATATGGAAACAAATACATATTGGTGGGAGTAGATTATGTCTCCAAGTGGGCAGAAGCTAATGCTAACTCAAGTAATGATGGAAGGGTGGTGATAAAATTCTTTAAAAGGTTGTTTGTGAGATTTGGGGTTCCACGAGTTTTAATTAGCGATGGTGGTTCTCATTTTTGTAACGCAAAGCTCGAACTTTTGCTTAAACGATATGGTGTGCAGTATAGGGTGGCAACACCCTATCATCCATAAATAAGTGGGCAAGTGGAAGTGGTCAATAGGGAGTGAAAACGGATTTTGGAGAAAATGGTGAATAGAGCAAGGAAAGATTAAGCAATGAAGCTTGACGATGCTTTATGGGCATATCGGACAACTCTTAAGACACCAATTGGAATAACTCCCTATACACTTGTTTATGGTAAGGCATGTCATTTGCCTATGAAACTTGAACACAAAGCGTACTGGGCTATTAAAACTCTTAATAAGGATGGCAAAGTGACAGGGAATAAAAGGTTGTTACAGTTGCATGAGTTAGAGGAGTTACGTTTCACGGATTAGGAGAATGCCAAGTTATTCAAGGAGTGAACCAAAAGATGGCACAACCAGCATATTATAGATAAGCATTTCAAAGAAGGAGATTTTGTTTTGTTATATAACTCTCGGTTAAGGTTATTTCCAAGAAAGCTGCGTTCTAGATGGAGTGAGCCTTTCAAAGTCATCACAGTTTATGGGAATGGAGCTTTGGAACTTAACAATAAACACAGGGAGAAGTTCAAAGTGAATGGAAAAAGGTGTAAGCTTTATCTTAGAGGTCTTATTCATAGACCTAAGGAGGTAATGATTTTTCAATTTAATCCTTGAAATATAGGCTTCGGTCATGTTAAAAGACCTTAAAATTAGCATGTGTGTGTGGTAGGAGTAAATAAAATACAAGTTTGTTTGTTTGCTTTAGAATTTGTTTTGTAGGAAACCCAAGTGGTGCAATTGCAAGTCACTGCAGTGCGATAGAGATGATGGAATAATTTTTTTGATGCTTCGGGTGTAACCGCAAGCAACTAAGGTGCGGTTGCAACAGAGAAGGAGTTTTGAATACCATTCGGTTGCGATTGCAAGCTTTTAGGGTGCAATCGCAAATGAAGATGAATTGTGCATAACCGGTCGAGTGCGATCTCAACCGCGACATTACACTGAAAATATAGCTAAGACGCGATCATAAGCTAGTCGCACTACTCGAGGTAACGTTAGAAATTTAAACTCTTCCTCAGTTCCCAACCTAAATTTAAAAATCTTCAACTACCTGCACGTCTCTTTAACCTATTTAAATGTGTATTAGGAAAGTTTCTTGTGCTATTCCATTCTTAAAACCCTAGTGTCAAAAATCTTGTGTAAAGAACTGCAAGAGGACCATCCCCTTCAACATACACTTCAACCAAATCACCTATTGAAGAGAATGTCAAGAGTAAGATGCTAGCATCAAATTCGAAAGGGAAGGGAAAGACAATTAGATAGTTGATGCCGAATCTCTCGGCATAATATTCTACCCCTTTTTCTAATCTTCTGGCATGAGGAAGGGAAGAAGTATCAAAAGGTGAAAGGTAAAAGACTTATTGTTCCAAGGTATTTTGATTGGGAGACGGTGACACAGTTAAGAGTGAAGGACAATCTTCTAGCTATGGCCGATCAATTGGGATGGTTGCAATTGATTATGGGTGAATGGGAGATTTACGAAGAGCTAATACACGAATGCTATACAACTTTGGTAGTCGAAGGGTTGAAATTCATAAGATTGAAGTTTAGGATGGGCTGTCAAGAATGGGTGATGGATGCATCAATGTTGGAAAACTTATTTAGATTGCCACAAGTTGGATCGACTAACCCAGCTGGTGAATTTTTCCCGAGCGATTTCTAGAGAATAGTTGCAGAGGGTTCATTAGAATATTTAGTTCAAAATGCCTCAAACCTGCTCATTCGGGATGCTTCGTTGATCCTTCTTCATAAATTCATGACGGTATCCATTTTCAGTAGGGTAAAGAGTAATAAGGTATCAAGTCAGGAGCTATATGCTTTGTGGTGTGCCTCCAACAACACACCATATTGTACCTCCTTCCACCTGTTGAAAGGATTTGTGCAAATGGCACAGCCTTCAAGCACCAAGCTAGGATTGGGATACATTTTGACAACATTAGTTCGATCAGTAGGTCTTGACCTCACAACCATGAAATGTGTTTCGACAGAGGTTTTCAACCCAAGGTACTTACATGTTTGTGGATTGTTGAGCTTCACTAGACGTAGTTTGTGCCCTTATAATGAGCAAGCAGTTGTTAAACAACGAGGAACAAGGGAGGCATCTTTTAGCGATGAAGAGGAAGAAAGCAGCGAGTCACAACAGTAAGAAACACAATCTACAATTCCTACTACTGATACTGCTACAGTTTTGGAGATGCTCAACCATTAGGAAGCTGTCTCAGCCGTCAACAGTAATAGGTTAACGGCAATTGAAAAAATAATGATGGATATCCAAAAGCAGCAATGGTATCAAATAAAAAGCTGAAGAAATTCTTCGCTGCGTCGAATATGGAGGTGCCATCACCTACACCTTCACCGCCAGCTTTTCCTGTTCCTTAAAAACCTTTTAATTTTCTTTTTATGCAATTTTACATTGGCTGCATGTTTGTGATGTTTCTGTTTTATTATTTTTTGCTAGGTTATTTTTTTATGACTAAGATAGTGACATGCCAAAAATTTTGAACTTAGCTTGCCTGATTGTTAATTTCATACATGACCTCTTAATCATTAGAAATTTAGAAAATGTTATTAATGATCAGTTGAGGATAGTGTGCATACTGGACCAATTTTGGTACCTTTGGCAGAATTATTTGTATTAAGTTCGTGCTTGTTAATTATGACTATTGATGTTTACTTGCAATTTAAACTTGAGGATGAAACAAAAGCATGTGATAGTTCTTAAAAAAAAACTTGCTCCGCTGTGCTAAGGGTGCCCACAACTGGCCTTGGACACATGACCAGTGCTAGTAGCCACTTGATGATGAAAGTGAACTAGGTCTTGTGCATTTGAGTATGCTCCTCAATATGCATTCGATTGAAAAAAAAAACTTTTCATCTCGAGCAAGCTTCATAAGTTTTGTTGGAAATAAGGTCTCTTCATCCTCATTTCATAGTTTTACCAATTGATAATGTTCCAAATATGGTTTTACAGCGACTTGATTCTAATAATGATGTTATTGGTGCTGTTATTGTTATTATATGCATCTTATTCTCAATTTGATTTGAGGGAGCTTTTATACATTTTTGGTCATTAAGGGGTTGTAGGAGGTTCACAATCATATCAAGATTGGTAAAGTATTATTTGGCATTAAGCTACCTGAGTCTTTTCTCGTGTTTATTTCCTTTTGTTTTTTTGAGTGCTTGAGGACAAACACGAGTATAATGGTGAGTATTGATGTGTGTGTTTTTACTTACTGAGTGTTAATGTTTTTAGTTATGTTTGTGGTACTTTTCAATCTTGATTTAGTAGTTTAATTAAGTTTTTAGGGAAGTTTGATGTTTTGTTGAGTGTGAAGGAACAAGGGAGCAAAATGATAGAAATTGGTGAACTAAACAAGGACAATTGTATCTGATGCGATCGTGAGAGAGTTAGTGCGAGTGCAATCGCAAGCCACTTCAGTGCGATCGCAATATCAACAAGTCTTCTGGATATAGCTTCGGGTGCGATCGCAAATCAGCATGGTGCAATCGCATTCAGGACGTCTGATAGCAAGATAGGTTGTTGACATATGGATGTGATCGCAAGTGTCATGTGCCATCACATTTCGCAACATTCCTCACGTGTTTAAGCCAATGATGAATGGTTAAAAGCAGTCCTTAACGTGCGAGAACATGGGGGAAAGCTACTACAATTCAGTGGACATGGACAATCATGGAAAAGGCAAAGTAATATTAAAAGAAGGGTGGCATGAAGAACAAAGTACGGGGGAAATCTTAAAAAACAAGAAGTAAATAAAGGAATAGGAGCTCTGTAGTGTTATAATTTAGGGCATATGAACATTTGTTTTATCTTCATTTAAATTTTAGTTCGTTTATTATGTGTGCTTTTTAGTTCTTATTCAAAAATTGTTTCACCCTCTATGGTGAATACTATTTTCTAAACTTCTATTATGTATGATTGCTATTCTTATGAATAGTTTTTATTAGATCTTAGTGAGAGTTGAGTTCTTTTACCCAAATCATACAAATATAACTTGCATGCTAAGAGATTAGTGACTAAGTTTTATTCCTCAAAAGTTATGCAGTTCACCTCTGTTTCATTTGTATTCGAATTGAGAGATTTGCATTGCGATAAAATAGAGTAGGTAATTCAAGCTTGAGAGAGAAGAGTTACTTTTTAAGAAACTTGGGGTAGTAGAATAATAGAATTCAGATGTAATTAGCCAGAGTCGAAAAAATCTTTGGAGCTTTTAACTTTTGTGAATTCATGAAAAGCAATTCCAATTTGTTAGATTAGTTATCCTGGTGATTTCAAAATTGTTGATTTATTTAAATCCTTCTCATTTTTTTAAAATCTATTATTGTTAACTTAAACAATCTGGAAAGAATTTAATTGGTTCTTAGTATAGATCCTCGAGGGAACGATAACCATACTACAATAACTCGTACGCTTGTGGTTGGGATTCGAGTGCATTATTATTTATAACTCATCAGTGATTTATTCTGGTCATTAGTAGTTATAAGCTTATTGCCAGTATCCTCCTTGATTCCTATGTCAACAGAGGGTTGTATATTTGCCATAGCTTTCATAAAATTCATATTTGTTAGGCTCTGCTGCATAAATCAAATATCATCTTCACCCCTCCCTTGTTCTTCATTACCATTATTGTCAGAAGGACTAATTAAATTAACAATTTGTACCATTTCAGAGTTCTGATGATTTTTAGTTTCCTTAATAGGCTCATTAAAATCTAGTTCTAATTCCAAAAGTTCCTCTTGCCAACCTGTTTTATATCTCCTCCCATTTGGCATCCATTTCTTGGTGACAATTTGTTGTTTCCATAGATAAGACAACTTAATCACAACTTTGTCCATTTCCCCTATTAATCTAAGTCTCATTATGGATAATGTTTCAAGTAGTTTAGCATTCATACTCACTTCCACACAAATTTTTGCATAACCAATTCTCTCTATGCTAGATGTTTGTGCATCCATGCATAATGTCTTTCCCAAAGAGCTTGATATAAAACTTAATTCTTCAACCGTCCATAACTCCAATGGAAGATTATGGAAATGTATCCAGATAGGAAACACCTTTATAGTTTCTCTATTAATCTCAATTCCAGGCTGTCATTTTTGTATAAACATTGGTTGTCCACCAATACGTCATGGCCCCATTTCCAATATTTAATCTAAGCTACTGTCAAGAGCAAATTTAAACAACTTTGTGCCATCATCCATCAGCAGTGTTTTCTCCAATCCTCTCATACCTCACTTCGAATTAGCCTAAGCTTGAATGCTAGGAAACACATGCCTTTTGTTTAAAAAAGAATTGACCAAGGTTGCTGACCAGGCTTATTCTCCAGCTTTCAATAGTTCCAAAGGAGGACACACAATCCCATCTTTAATCACTTTTTTGATAATGTTTCATATGTATTTTAGACTGATTAATCGAAATCTTCTTATTCCAAGCACCAACCTTCATCTTGTTAGGAAAAGATTGGCCCGAAGGGGCAGCTCTAGTTGTAGTCTCATAAGACAAAGAAAAAAACTCATCAAAATATAAATTTTCCTATTCTCCCAACTCTTTGTGGTCCTTGTTGGCCTGTGACAGGCCATCCATGGAGGAAGAGAAGCGACCGTCGATCTTCGAAAGCTCACCAAGGATGGGAAATTAGTTTCCAAAATTTTTTATCATCAAAATCCTTTTCATAAGGCAAACTATAATGCATTATTTTCTATTTCAAATGCATTTGAAAAATAAGAAAAAAAATCACTTTCGATAACATTTTATAAATTTCTAATCTTTTACTGTTTGCTCATATTGTAACTAGTTTTCTATTCTCTCTGTTACAACATCATTATTCAATTATGTCAATTATTTTTATTTTGCATTAATAATGTTAAATTAGCCTTCGTAAATTGAATAGGCTTTGATTAGGTTAATGTTCCTAGTTTTTATTTTTTTATAAATGAAAGAACAATTTGTTGTTGTTGATTTTTGTTGAGATGCTATCATGACTCATAATGTAAGGTATAAGTAGTTTTATGAAAGGAGTTCTTAAGATAATTGTATAATATATATATATATATATATATATTCTATATTTACAAAGGAAGTTTTGTTATAAAATTTACTTTGGAAAATATAGGCATCATTTTGTTTATCTCATGCTTTGAGTTGTTAATAGCTTTGAGTCTCTCTTTGGTTTGCAATAGTTTTGTACAAATTATTCCTTTCTTAATCCAATTTAAATTGACTGATGTACCAAATAATGCTACAGTGTCTATATTAAAGTCTTAGGTTATCCTAATAAAATAATTTTAGGAGGTAATTTGGTGAAGAATGAAAAGAAAAACTTTGGGCAATTTTTGGGCATTATTGTAGGACCTCGGTCTCTTGGGCCTCGCGCCTACCCGCTTACACATATTGTTCGCTTTGGGCCTCAGCCTCTAGGGCCTCGCGTCCTCACGGTTTTGTTTTCCCAGGACTTCCCAGGAGGTCACCCATCCTGATACTGCTCTTGCCCTAATACGTTTAACTTCAGAGTTCTAATGGGATCTAGTACGTTAAGGCATAGAAAATGCGTCTTCAAATGAGAGGTTTCCACATCCTTATAAGGCATGCTTCGTTCTCCTCTTCAGCCGATATCGGATACCCTAAGTATCCACCCCTCTCAGGAGGTCCAGTGTCCGCGCTGGCATATCGCTCGGGTTCTGGCTTTGATACCAATTGTATGATGTTATGCAAGTAAAGTTTGTTCAAACCCTTTGGTATTGTAATGACATGAAGAATTGAAGTTCCATTTGTGTATGATTATGTTTGTCTGGTGGGTGAGTTGGATGGTTAGATTTGAATGTATGTGTTTGTTTAAAATGTTTGTGGGTTTTGGTTTCTAAAGGTTTCACTGCAGCGAACCTTTCTGAAGTTGTCTTCGCCGTGGAAAAGAATGACTTAAACCGTGGCAAACTTTTCTCGAAGGGTCTATGGAGATAACTCCATGGGTTCGTCACTGCAAACCTATAACTTGCAGCGGCTAACTCTCCTTTGCTGCCACGCTGAGATTTTTTTAATTATTTATTAAGCATGATTTGAATAAATTTTATGGTCTTGCTAGATAAACCATTTTATTTGGAGTTTAATTATTATGCCAAAGCTAGAATTAAATTAATGTATGATTAAGGTATTAGATTATGGCCTAAAGTAAGTAGTAATTGGATTAAATGAAAGAAGGGGTAGAATCGGAAGATCACTTAAGCCTAAAGATTATAAGGCTTATATGGGAGGGCAAAAAGGGACATTTGATGATTATTATAGTGTAGAATTAGAAGAAGAAAATTTTGGCTTATTTGAGAAGGGAAAGCATCGTGGGTGTGAGAAGAAAAGAAGAAGAGGAGAAAATCAAGCTAGGGTTGTGGAGATCTTAAAGAGTTTGAAGCTAAACAAGTAAGTACAAGCATTCTTCTTTTCTTGACTTGTTGGATTAACCATGTTTAATGATAGTTAGAAGTGAAAATGAAGTTGAATGTGTGTAGGGAGTTATTGATGAATGGTGTATGAAAATGCTTTAATCTTTTAGGGTTAATGATCAAAGATAGATTATGATGTAATTGTGAATGATTTTGGGTTAAAATGGAGTTGGAAATGAAGTAGAAAGGATAGTTTAGGTTTAAGATGGATTATATGTAAAAGGTGGGAAGAAAAATTTGGAAAATGAAATGTTCTGCGTATGCCTCTGTTAAAGTTTGCCGCAGTCAACTCAGGGGTTCGCCACGGCCAACTTGTAACGAACTTTTCAACACCGAATATGCTTCGGTATTTTGAGCATAACTTTCTATGTAGTTATCTAAATGTAGTAATTTTTGATTTGGAGTAAACTGCAGACATAGGTCTACAAGTTGTATGAAGCAATTAAGTTTAAATTCAATCTCTAAGGATATCAATGTTTGGAAGGCACTTGAGCATAGAATATTGTTTTAGTATAAGGGCAGTCCCAACATGTTTGGAGTATAACTTTTGTATTTCTAAACCAAACTGAATAATTTTGGTGTTGTTAGAAACTTGAGATAATGGGGGACATTTTTCTAGAAGAAAGTATCATCAAATTTCTTCTTTTACTAGATCATAAAGATCATGGAAAATTGACCCGAAATATAATTGAAAGGGTTATAGTTCAACTTTAGCATTTTGATTATTGAAGCCTTATGAATTCCCTTTAAATGTTGTTTGAATGAGAACTTGGTTTGTATTAGGAAACCAAGCAAGCCCGATCCAAGAGCAAGAGGAAAGACAACATTGAACTTGGATTGTCAAGTGAAATTAGGCGGGTAATATATTTATAGTTATTGCGTAATTAGGCAAATTCTTGCCTATATGTGTGTATGTCTAAATTGCTTGATTTTTGAATTGTAAAGAGGTTATAACATTTTGAATTAAATAAGAAAAAACATGATAGTATGAGCATATGATAAAACGAATATGTGCTTTTGTTTGAGCGAGAGTATAACCATTCTGTTCGTCACGTGCACGTTGACAAGAGCCTTCTCCCGGCTACCCGCTTATGGCATATAAGCTCTGAAAATGGACTAATTCTGTTCATGGTGTAAACTTTGGTTTCTCCATTCTATTTCCATGGAACCCTAGAGCCATTTGTTTGTGCATTGCATTATTAAATTGTCAAGTGTGATGTATTTACGTGCTATGCGTAATGGTTAAAGTCTATGTTATGAGTTATGTGATGACTTGCTTAATTATGAGTTTTTGAGCTAAATTGAAAATGCCTAAATTGTTTGATACATATATATATACATATGCATGAATTTGTGCTAATTACTGATGGTTATAAATATATTAGCCACTGAGCTGTGTAGCTCAACCCAATACTTTTCCCTCCTCATGTGCGGAATAAGACGACAGTTGATCCTTGTAGGGCATCGAAAACTCCAAGATAGTTAGAGACATTGTACTAAGTTAGTGACTTATCAAATAGCTTTATAGGCATATCGACATTGAGCATCATTTTGTATTTGTATTAAGCTTTGATATGTATGATGTTATGCAAGTAAAGTTTGTTCAAACTCTTTGATATTGTAATGACATGAAGAATTGAAGTTCCATTTGTGTATGATTATGTTTTTCTGGTGGGTGAGTTGGATGGTTAGATTTGAATGTATGTGTTTATTTAAAATGTTTGTGGGTTTCGGTTTCTAAGGGTTTCGCTACGGCAAACTTTTCCCAAAGTGTCCATGGAGATAACTCCATGGGTTCACCGCGGCGAACTCTCTCCTTTGCTGCCACGCCGAGATTTTTTTTATATAAAGGCAATACTTTCCACTTTTCATTCACACCACCCTCATGCGACTGTCCCGAATGATCTTCTCAGTCTTAAGACCCGGGTCAAGCATCTTTGGTATCCAAATCGATTGTTGGGCTCCGGAAATGGGGTCCTACAGTTATTGAGTTCAAGTGTTTCATTGATTTATTCACCTAACTCACATTCTTGTCTTTTGATCTATTGAAGCAAGTTTCTACTGGTTTCACTATCTTCTTTTTGTTTTTGTTTGAGGGTTTTTAGCTCTTATTTTATCACTATGATTTCTTGTTATAAGCTAGAAAGGGTGGGTTTTGAACTTTTTGTTTTGTTTTCTTTATACAAGATGTTGTTTAAATTGTACTTGTTAGAGGATATTTGAAGGTAGGATTTGACTAGAGGTTTCAAAGGATTATTGAAATTTTTGTAAATATTCCTTTTGTAATTGGGGCTCCTATATGTGGTTTATTACTTTTAAAAGGAATTTTTAGTCTTTGGTTAGTACGTTACCTTATTTTTCTAAATTTGGCCTTTTTTGTTGCACCTATAAAGTATTATGTTTCTAAATTTTGATGTTGAAGGAACATTTAGGGGCTTATTCATATACTTCCTATTGGGCTTGGGCTTTTTGTAGAATTTCCAATTTGTATGGAAATTTGCTTTTAGTTTTGTGATATTGGGCTTTATTATAGTCTCCATAAGGTTTCTTTCTTTTATTTTGGGAGATATCAAATTATTAACTAAAAGTTCCTAACTCTTTTTAGGTTTTGAGCATTTCATATTTCAATTTCTTTTAGAGACTAATGTCTTGGAAAGTTTTAATCCTTCTCATTGGGTATGATTAATAAGCTCTCCGAAGTTAATCTATCGTAAGGGACCTGGTCATTATAGGTTTCTCTAATTTTGTTTCTCACTTTTGCACCTAACAAAGGAGGTAGTCTTGCTAAGAACTTCTCATTATAAAGGGGCTTATTTGAATCTTCACTAAAACATTACTTAAGTGCCTTTATACCATTTGAAATCAAAACATTTTTTTCACCTAAGGCTTGACAATAATTCAATGTTTTTATCTTTCAAGTGTTAGGAGTCTCTTACAAAATATAGAGAGATTGCTACGATTAATTTTAGGACTGCATCCTAAATGGGCTTACTATTTTCATTCAAAATTGTCTTACCTTCTTCATTCATCCTAATAACTTTAAGGATGTCTAATCTTTAGGATTCAAGTAGATGGTATTCCCATCAACCTTTCAACTTTCCAAAAATTTTGGCTATTGAAAGCTTAACAATTACATGGTAAGAAGTTCCTAATAGGTTTTATAAGCATTAGCTGCCATTATTATTTATTGAAGTACATTCAAAATGTTGTATTAAGACATTCCATCGATATTCCATTCATAGATAAAAGAAGCATTATACCTTGTATGTTGTAAGACGTTATGTTTTTTATCACTATCTATTTTAAAAGCAATGAGAATTTTTTTTCAATGAGGGTTTTTGTTGCCAATGGAGCTCATTAACTATTAAAGAATGAGGTTAAAGGCTTTCAGATTCAAACTTGGATTCTTTTTCAATCATGTTCACTTCTTGGGAGCTATTAACCTTGATCTTAGTTTGACTCCTAGTTTAGATGGTGTTCAAAGTTTGGGATGTTAAGGATTTTGGGGAATTAGAAACTATGTTCTCAATAGTTCTATTCAATTAAATTTGGTTAACATTGAGGAATTCTTCATTGTTATTTTTCCTAAGTTGGTTCAAATTGTTGTTAGCCATTTTATAAGGCTTTAAGGTAGGATTTTGACCGACTTTGTTTTGGTTATTACTATGGGATTTTCTAGGCTTTTCTCTACTATAGACAGTTGTCCTCTTAGAGAATGCAAATAAGTATTGGTGTAATTATTCTGACACATAATGTTTTTGATGTCTTTAGGGTTCACATTTTCACTTTCATTTTTATTTTTAAAGGGGATGCTATCATTATGTTTTGTTTGTAAGGAATCCTAATTTCATATAAAGGAGGGTTTTCTACCTATAATTTCTCTCATGTTGTAGTTTCTTACACCTTTGTTTTACTATTGTTGTTAATCGCTCTAAAGGAAACTCTATGTTGTTTTCCTAGGCGTAAATTTCATACCAATGAAAATGAAAAATGACATGTATGCTTTATGGTAATTAACAAACTCATAATACTTTTCTTGAATTTATTTCGTTGTTGTAAGAATTTGTTAAAAAACCATGAACTTTTCTCTCTTTGTTTTCTAAAGAGTAAAAATCATCATGCAAATAATGAAGATAACTAACTGGAAGACCGAGATCATCTACTTAGAATTCAGAAAATAATAAAGAATACAAACTAGATGACCTTGAAATTAATTTGATCAATTTATTGTTATGAGAGTCAAAAACATTATAAAATATGATCTTAAAGTGATGTAATATTAATACTATTTATATCAGCCTAACAGAAGGGCCTAATTGTATAGAAAATGAGAATCATTTGAATTATTTAACGAAGCAACTCAATATTTAATGGTTTATATATTTTAATATTTCTTTTAATGGTTTGTTCTTGTTAGCTCAATATTTAACAAAGCAACTCATAAAAAACTATGTGAAGAACTTTCTAGGCTAGAAGACCAACACTTAAAACTTTAGAATTGGTTCATAACAATAACAACAACTTTTTATTTACAAACCAACCTAGGAACAAAATTAGAACCAATAGAATCTTAAGTAAGGTTATAAAAAGGTTTTGAATAGAGAAAAGAAAAATTAAAGATCTTAAGTAGGCCTCTGGGATCTACTTATAATTTATCCAATTTAAGCTTTGACCTCTTTGCTAATGTAAGTCTTTCCTTTTAATTAAGTGAGCCTTTGATTCTGATTTAGGTGAGATCCTTTAAAAATTTAAGGTTTATCGTTAATTATCATTATAGCCCTTTAAAAATTTCCTTTGTTCATTGCTTAGTTGATCCTTACACTTCCCCATTGGTATTGGAGCCAAGTTTCTTGGAGAGGGTAAGAATTTAGTATTAAGTCTATAGATTTAGGTTTACTAACTTTTTCATTGAGGATAGGTGGTCCTTTTAGTTTAAGCCTAGGAGAGGCATGTAAGATCTAAATCTATCTCTAGTGCATCCACCTTTGAAAAATCTATGGGAAACTAGGAGATTTCTAAAGTGTAAAAGAATCAAATCTACCAAGTAAAAAAAATGCATGATGATTACTATAGAGAAAACAAAGAAAAAATATTATGGTTTTTCAACAACTTCTTAGAGCAATACATAAAAGGAAAAATATTATGAGTTTGTTAGTAACCATCGAGTGCACATCTTATTTTTTGATTCGTTTGGAATTTATGCCTAGGAAAACAATATCGGGCATCCTTTTAGAGCCATTGACAACAATACCAATACAAAGGTGTGGGAAATTGCAACGGGAGAGGAATTGCAATAAAAAAGCCCCTTAATTCTATAACATTATGAGTCCTTATAAAAAAAACATGGTGATAATATCCCCTTTAAAAATAAAAAATGAAAGTGAAATATAAAACCCAAAGAAATCAAAAACATTGTATGTCAAAATAATTACACCAACACTTATTTTCATTCTCTAAGGGGACAACTGTCTAAAATAGAGAGAAGCCTAGAAAATATCATAGTGATAACCAAAATAGAGTCGGTCAAAATCCCTATCTTCAAGCTTTACAAAGTGTTTAACTATAATTTGAACCAATTTAGGAAAAAGGATAATGAAGAATTCCTCAATTTCATCCAAAGCCAATTGAATAGGATTAATGAGAGCATAGTTTTTGATTCCCCAAAATCCTTAACATCCTAAACTTTGACACCATCCAAACTAAGACTCAAACTATGATCAAAGCTAGTAGCTCCCAAGAAGTGAACATGACTTAACAAGGAACCAACTATGAGTCTGAAAGCCTTAAACCTCATTCTCTAGTAGTGAACAAACTCCATTGGTAACAAAAACCTCATTGGACAAAGTCGATTGCCTCTGACATTTACATTTCTAAAAAACCTAATACCATCTAATAGTCTAACATTTACTTTGCTAAAAAACCTAACTTCTTATAATAGACTAAGTATAATGTTTTTTATCTACAAAAGGAATATCAATGGAATGCCTGAATACATAATTTTGAAAGTGTTTTAACAAATGAAAATGGCAACTGATGCTTATAAAACACAACTAGGAACCTCTAACCATACAATAGTTGAACTCTTAATAGCATAATTTTCCTGAGAGTTAACAGGTTGGTGGGATTACCACCTAACTAAATCTCAAAGACTAGATATCCTTAAAGCCATTAGGATGAATGAAGAAGCTAAGAAAATTTTTGATAAACATAGTGAGCCCACTTAAGATGCAGTCCCAACACTAATCTTAGCAATCTCTCTACATTTCGTAGGAGACTTTTCACACTTGAAAGACAAAAATGTAAAATGATTGTCCAACCTTAAGTGTAAAAATCTTTCTAATTTCAAATGGTATAAAGGCACATTCTTAACTAGAGTAATGCTTTGAGAAGATTCAAATAAACCTTTTTAGAAGGAGAAGTTCTTAGTAGGACTACCTCCTTTATTAGGTGAAAAAGTCAAAAAAAAGAGAATCCATAATGACCTCTTAACCATGTGAGCCTATCTACTTCAAAGTCTACCCTTCAAAGCCCACAGTAGAGCAACCAGTAAAAACCTAGAAAGTGATACTAGAGGAAGAAAAAACAATTCTCTTTCCACCAAAAACCAAGGTGAAATCTTATCCAATATAGTGGACATTTCTAAGTGGTTAAAACATCTTTCAATGACTCTAGAGTTAATCGTAGCCCTGAGAGATTCACTTAACGAGTGCCCATAAAAATAAGTTCTTTAAAAAATGGTTACTGAAAATGTAACCAAACAATCATTTTACATGAACCAAATCTTAAAGAAATTTTATCAACAAGTTCTTCAAAAGATTTGCAAATTTTAATAAAAAAATCTTTTTAAAGAAATTTTTTTTGAAAAAGAACATTTTAAAAGTATTTTGACAATTGAAAATGAATTTCATGACCTAGACCCTTTTAATGTGATAAACAATTTTTTTTCAAAATGATGGCACAATAAGCCTTAAGATTTGTCAAAAACCTTAAAATATTATATACACATCCTTAAAGAAACAGATTGTTTGAAAATCAAACATTATTACATTTGAAGTGAATCACACGTTAATATATTGAGAAATAATATGATCAAGATACACAAGAAGGGGGGGTTGAATTGTGA
>JANVCQ010000008.1:27998929-28013836 GCA_025531925.1 Erythroxylum plowmanianum
TCGGTGACCGAAACCAAGGCATTTTTCCTATTGAATTTCCATATTTAATTATTATTTCAATTTGCGATTTTTCTTTGAGATTTTTATTGTTATTGCTGTGAGTGAACAACAAAACCCCCCTTTTCTTATTTTCATTATTTGTGCCGTTTGAATTCGTAATTCCATAATCGGAAAATTCCTCGTGGGAACGATATCCGCTTACCACTACTACATTAATTTGTTTTAATGGAAGTGAAATCTTTTCTATTTGGTTGCAGGCGATAGCATCACCACATTCCCCTACTCTACCTTCCCAACTCAGTAAGAAACCCGCCCCTAGTTCTGCCATACACCTGACGGAGAAACCACCAGGACATCTTAAAACATGGAAAGCAATTGTTTTCGAGGGACTCGATGCTCCATCCCAGGCCACCTCGTTGTCCTACTATCCTCCAGAAGTGAAGGCCAACCAGATAGTTGTGACTCCTCCCCCAAAATTGGCTAAGTAAGGAGCGGCCAAATATAAAACTGCCATCATTGGTTTTTTCTTTGGTAAGCGCCCAGCCTTTCCAGTAGTACAACGAGCATTATCTAACTCCTAGGCTGCTTGTGGTCTTAAGGAAATTTTAATCACCAGCTCCAATAACTTCCTGTTCAAATTTGACTCTGCGGAAGGAATGAAAGAGGTTTTGGAGAAAGGATCGGGGCATATCCAAGGTAAACCTCTGTTTCTCAAGAAATGGTGTTTGAATGGCGGTGAGTAGGAAATTGTTAGGACAGCACCTGTCTAGACTTGATTTTATAATGTCCCAATTGAATACTGGACCACTGAGGGAATAGGGAGAATAGCTAGTGCAGTAGGTATTCCATTACTCATGGATACCTCTACAGCAAAGATGACCAGAATTATGTATGCTCGGGTGTGTGTGGATTTAGATTTACAAAAGAATTGGCCCAATTCCTTTCTGTTGGCAACTTATAATGAAGTTGGGGGGTTAACATATAAGGACATCCACATCGAGTATGAATGGAAACCAGACCCCCAAGTCCCTAAACAGAAATGGGCACCAACTGGGAGGACATTTACAACAGGACTGCAGCAAGATTTGGTGACAGAGAAAACCACTCCTCCTACCAACCCCCAAACCCACCAGAAGCAATCCATTACCTTAGCACCATCCGAGGAACCGAGCACACTAAGTGTAGAGCTCCAACCAGAATCGAATTATTCTCTGGAAATACAACAGATAGAACATGAAATTCAGGAGAGCATCCAAGGTGTTTAGGCAGTTAAAATTACAACCTTAGATAGAAAGGAATGCCACCAGGAAGCAGTTTCATATGGGGCCTTTGACGATCCAACTCTTTCTGCCATAAACCAGATAAGTAGTTCTCCCCCTCTCCTAGTTCTAAATTAGTTCCCAGCAACTCAAGTATTAAGGGAGGGGCAGAAGGGGATTTAACTAGAACCAATAGGAAAACAAGAAGGAAACATAAGTAGCAGTCTGTTAAGGTTTTATCTTATGGATTTAATTTTTTGGAATGTTAGAGGGCTTAATAGCCCAAATAAACATTTAGCTATCAAGGCTTGTCTTAAAAGTATCTCTACTGCTTTTGTGTGCCTGACTGAAACTCAAATAAGATCTCCCTTAATCCTGCATAATATTTGTTCCTTGATGTTCCCTCGATGGCAATACTCCTCCAACATAGATCATGCCTTTAATGCTAGGATAGTTCTAGCTTGGAATGAAGATTGTCTCTCATGTTCTAGGTTACACTCTATGGATCAATTACTCCATCTAGAGGTTACCCCCATTCATGGCTCCACCCCCTTCCTTGTCACTTGTGTGTATGGATCCAATAATCTCTTCGATCGTTGGGAATCAACCTTGGCTTATAGCTGGAGACTTTAATGCTATTTTGAACCCTCTGGAGGCAGAACCCTTGAGTTCTATGGCTTTGCAAGGCATGCGAGAATTAGGTAGTGTGTAGAAGTCTGTGTAGTTTTTGACCTTAATACTACCGGCCCTACCTTTACATAGACCAATAAACAGAGTGGAGACCTCTATGTAGCAAGACAACTAGATAGAACGCTCATTAATTCTGAGTGGTCCTCTAAGTTTCCCAACTCTTTTAATGTCACTCTAAATTCAAATATCTCATATCACTCTCCTTTGGTGGTAAAGGCCTTACTCAGTCAGCAGAAGAGAAACTCACACTTTAGGTTCTCTAACTTTCTTGCCAATCACCCTAACTTCCTTGCAATCATTGATGAAGCTTGGTTTAGACAGATAAGAGGTACTCCTTTGTACAAGGTGGTGTCTAAGCTTAAACTATTAAAATAGCCCTCAAATCCCTTAACTTGAGTCAAGTAGGAGATGTGAGTGTCCGTGTGGAGAGATGTCAGGCCAATCTAAACTGTCTTCAAGAGCAGATGAAGTTGATCCCCATTCACCCATTCTAAAAGACAAAGACACAGAAGCCATCCAAGATCTTCTTAAAGCACTTAGAGATCAGGAATCCTTTTTCAAGCAAGCTTCCCGTATTAAGTGGCTTCAAGAAGGGGATAGGAACACTAAATTCTTTCACCATTCTCTCGTTGCTCACAGAAATAAGAACTCTATTAATTCCTTACAATTGGCCAATGGTACAAGAATTGTAGGTTTCCAAGAGATTCAGGATCAGTTCATGAAGCATTTCTAGAATTCATTAGGGAGCTCTAAATCTCTTCCTTCTTCTCAAGAGTTTGTGGCCTCTCTCTTTCCTCATCCTTTACCTGACAGTCTCACAAACCCTTTTATAGCTAAAGTCTCTGAACATGAGATTAGTGAGGTTTTCCATTCCTTTAATTCGAACAAGGCCCCAGGCCTTGATGGTTTTAATGGGTATTTTTTTAGGCAATCTTGGCAAACAATAAGTCAGGAAGTCACTGAGGCCATCAAGAACTTCTTTGAGAGTGGCAAAATTTTTAAGGAACTTAACTCTACATTTATCTCTCTCATCCCTATGAAAGCTCAACCAACCACTGTGCATGACTATAGACCTATATCTTGTTGCAATTTTCTTTATAAGGTCATTGCTAAAATCATAGCCAATAGACTTCGATAGGTTCTCCCCCACATTGTTAGCCATAATCAAAATGCTTTTGTTCAAAATCGTTGCATAGGTGATAATGTTTTGTTGGCACAAGAAATTCTTAGAAATTATCACCTTTCCAACAATCATAAGCGTTGTGCTTTCAAAATAGACCTCAATAAAGCCTACGACACCGTTCATTGGGAGTTCCTCATCAATGTTTTAAAATCTGTAGGGTTTCCTGGGCAACTCATTGCTTGGATAACAGAATGTGTTTCGACCTCGTCTTACTCTATCCTTATTAATGGTACCCCTTCCAAGTTCTTTCGAGGTAAGTCTGGTCTACGACAAGGTGATCTATTATCCCCTTTCCTTTTCATATTATGTATGGAATTCCTCTCTAGAGGGTTGAACCAGCCTTTAGACAGTAATCCCTCATACCAATACCATTGGAGGTGTAAATCTCTTAAACTAAACCATCTTCTATTTGCTGATGATCTTATGCTATTTTGTCATGTTGATTTGGATTTTGTTCACTCTATGCTCGACTGTCTGAGGACCTTCTCCCAATTGTCTAGTTTGAAACTCAACCCCTCAAAGAGCCACTTTTTCTTATCCCCTGAGTCACATACCTTAACTCCTCAAATTGAACTGATGCTTGGCCTAAAGAAAGGTAGTCTCCCCATTAAATATTTGGGGGTTCCACTCATTAGAGGAAGACTGTCCCGTAGGGATTGTAGTCCCCTTTTGGAAAAAATCGAAGCTAGGATCAACAAGTGGACTAATAAAAGCCTTTCCTATGCTGGTAGGCTTCAACTAATCATCTTAGTGCTTTCTTCCTTTCAAGTCTATTGGTCTTCCATGTTCATTATACCTCCTTCCAACCTAAAGGAGATAGAGGCCAAACTTAGGAACTTTCTTTGGTCAGGGCAGGGATCCTCTCACTCTAATGCTAAGGTCAAATGGTCTAACATATGTACGTCAAAAAAGGAAGGTGGCCTTGGGATTAAACACCTACCTACTTGGAATACTGTGCTACTTGGAATAGGATTTGGATTTTGTTTCATGACCCTGAAGCTCTCTGGGTGAAGTGGGTACACTCTATAATCCTTAGGAGGGGACATTTTTGGAGTATCCAACCTAACAGCAACAGTTCCTGAAGTTGGATGAAAATTTTGGCCGTAAGGGATAAATTAGGGAACCAATTCAGAATTAGGATAGGAAATGGAGCTTCTACTTACTTTTGGCAGGATCTTTGGCACCTGAGAGGTATTCTACAGCATTTCTCTACTACTAGGGTCATTAATGGTTATGATCTGAAAATGACAGCCACAGTTTTAGAGGTGATCAGGAATAATAGGTGGAGCTGGCACGAGGTAATAGGTGATACATTGGGCTTTCTGGAACCCCTCCAATATCAACCGATTAGCTCTGATAGTTTAGAGTGGTTAGTAGGGTCAGGGAACCGACATGCATACACTATCTCTTCAGCTTATTCCTATTTAAGACCTCGCCCCCCAACAAATCACCCCTTGGCATACCCAGGTTTGGTTCAAAATGAGCAGCCCAAGATGTTCTTTCATCCTTTGGTTGGCCTTTTGTGGCAAATTATCAACAAGAGATAGAATAACTTACCTCTATAGTCCCAATCATTACTCCTTATGTCTCACTACCAATGAAATAGTAGACCATCTATTCTTTGACTGCCTTTTCTCCAAATTAGTTTGGACTTACTGCCTCTCCTTCTTCCATATCAACCTTCCACCTCAACTTAACCTACA
This sequence comes from Erythroxylum plowmanianum, assembly GCA_025531925.1. NCBI lineage: Eukaryota > Viridiplantae > Streptophyta > Magnoliopsida > Malpighiales > Erythroxylaceae > Erythroxylum > Erythroxylum plowmanianum. The sequence goes on from JANVCQ010000008.1 coordinate 28,003,765, forward strand.
TACAATCCCTTATTGGTTAAACTTTTCCCAAAACGTAAGAACCTTAAACCCCAATGTACTCCCAATTCTTCTATCAGTTGCAGTTTACAATCTGTGGAAAGAAAAGAATGCTCGGAACTTTAAAGATGAAGCTATGGAGGTTGATGACTTGAAAGCCAGGGTGATCACCCTAGTACAGGAGCTATTCAGAGCAAACACCAAGGGAAGGCAAAGGTAGGAGAGGCTTTTAAATTACTAACATCTTTTATGCAGTTTTTGTTTCAGGTCATAGCAAGGACATTTGGGGAAGTCGGAAACAATTGCTCATCCCATGGACTGAGAACATAGCCAGTCATCTTCACTTCGAATTCCATCTTCAGTAGCAGTTAGTCATACCTCTATGGCAAGGAATCAGCATAATCAACAAATTTAATTACATCAGCAAGAGTAAATTCGAGTGGAGAATAAGCCTCCAAACCACCAACACAAGCAGCAAAATAGGCAGTACTCATTAAGACAAGTTGAGAGGATAGCTATCCGAACTGCAGATAGCTTCTGCTCTCCTTAACTGTGCAGAATTTGTAGGATCCCAAGGGGATACATGCTTTATGGTGACATTCATCGACTCTAATGGTTTTTAGTTCAAGTTGAATATAGCAATGAGGATATGCGAGTGGTGGACAAACTGGAGAGTTAACAAAGACATACACACATACCAACTCTTCATATACATTTCTGGGCTGTCAATTTTAGTCTGTGTTGTCTTAATTTTGCTTGTTATGCTACTGGAAATTGTAGTGGGTATACTGGTGTAATAGGTTGCGTTTGATATTTTCGATAGGAAAGATCAATTGGAAGGATGGTAGCATCCAAAATGGTAGACTTGTTTTGGAAAGGAGTTAGGAAGTTAGGTCTTGTGAACCCTTTTGGTTGCTAAGGGATGTTGGTGTGGACCACTAGCTATGTACATAACTTTATTATTTTTTGTATAAAATTTATTCTGATTTACCAAAAAAAATGGTGTGACCAAATTTGCCCTTTTTGCTAGTTATATTGTTGACATATTTATAAAAAGTTTGAAAGAGCTAGCGAGCGGGAGGAAGTTATCATGTCTTGAAGTGTCATTATTCATCTCTAGAAATTACAAACTCCATCATCTTCAGCTTCCACTTATAACCTCATGTTACTACCATTAATTACTAGTTTGGGTATCAGATTGAGTTTTAGTACGATATTGTACTAGTCAATATCAGGTACTGTTTCTGATGATTTTTTAAATTTATAAAATATCCCTTGAATTCTTTTAAAAATTACAAAATAGTTCATTGTTATATTATACAATTGTACTGTATACTTTATAAGTTTACATCAACCCTGTCTCCAAAAATAATAATAATAAATAATAACCACAATTTATATGAAATAACAATAATTTTCATGTATTTCACATATAAATAATAGCTACAGTTAATATGAAAAAAAGACAATCATCATCATATGAATATAAAATTAAGAACAATACAAAGTATTAAAAAGATTAAAATGTCATTATATAATAAATAATAATTATATCAAAACATACAATAAAAAGAACAAATAATATCCTTGATTATGAAACTATTACCATTTATGACAAAAGTTTGTGATGAGGAAACAACCAAGCATATGTAAAACCCAAAACAAAAATATTTACAATTATATTACAAACACATCAAATATAAGTATAAATTAAAAGAAGAGGAAAAACAAAAACATAAAACTTTATTCAATCATCTATGGGAAGATACCCGATATAACTGCATTGACCTCAGTTATCAATTGGTACAAAATCCTCACATTGATAGGAGTTTCACCATCATTATCATTCAAATTCAATGCACCAAATGACATGTCAATGCTTTCCCATCCAAGATTATATTATAAGATATCCACATCTACTAAACTCGGTTCCTCATAATCCTAATCCGCCAAAAGGTCGATATTATAAATGAAAATTAGATTTGTTGAACTACTTATGCTATTAAGAGACCTAGTAAACAATAAAATTTAATTATTAGAAAATTATAAGGAATTATATCGAAATTAATAACGATAATGGCATACCTTTCTTGAAGTTTTGAATTGTAACGAACGAATACTAAGTCAATCAATCTCTTGTGCTCCAATCTATTTCTTTTCTTGAAATGGATGAATTCAAATGTACTTTAGTCCTGCTCACAGTCTGCTGCACTCACACATTGACTTAAAATCCGAATTGTAAACCTTTGTAATTCTGGAACACCACTTCCAAATTGATCCCACCAAGAAATTGTAAGTCGTAAGATAACAAAAGTAGTGTTATAAACAAAATAAAGTGATAATTAACTTTCAACAAATAAGAAAAAGGAAACAACTAATACTTGGAGAAAATTTTGCTCTTTGTCGAATAGCAATTAGTAATCCAAAACCCCCAGAAGACAACTTATAAAGCTTCATTTGTGAGCTCAAGAAATCTTGCATCATTTCATGGCTAACAATTATTGTAATAGTGAATAACATTCCTTTACTAACTTTAGCTTTTTTGTAAAATCCGATTTGAAATATACATTAGGATTCAAAGATACCCTTGCTACAAACAACGGAGAAGAAAATTACCTTTCTCATTTCTCATTGATGATTGCAAGATATGGTGTGTACAAAGAAGGCCTATGTTTCGAATTAACCTTGATTGTTTCCTTCGTCTTTTCCATGGCATCAAAAAAAACCCATTGTTGGTTGTTCTTCATTATTAGCCAAGCGAAGCACCCTCATTAAAGGCTCATAAACTCGGATAACAAATTGACAATGAGACCAAAATTTTCTATTTTTCAGTATAATGCTAGAAACCTCTAATCTAACATTAGACCTAGCATGTTGAGATGTAACCCACTTATCACTCGTAAATATTTGTCTTAACTCTTTCTTCATCCAAACAAAAGACTGAAGTGATAAGAAATTTGTTACAAATCTTGTCACACTAGAACGAAACAAATTCCTATTATTGATAAATTCCTTTCTCTTTAAATTCAACACCCATGTACAATTCTAGATGAACTTGGTCACCTTTTTCGCTTTTTGCATGGTCTCATCAATAATGAAAAATACCTATGATCTGCTTTATTCTCCAATATTAGGTCAATGAAATGTGCAGCACAAGGAGTTTTAAAAAAGAATTATATCTATGTAACCTTCTTCCTGTCACATTATAAGTAGAATTATTATTAGTAATGAATTGAACAATATTTTCTAGCCCCACTTTATTCACAACTTCATCAAATATCTCAAATAAAATATCAATATTTCTAATAAGGCTAAATGCATCAATAGACTTAAAAATATTAAGTCATATATAGGATAAATCAAAAAATTAATAATAGGCTCTTGTTTCTTATTTGTCCAACCATCTCATATGATTGAACACTCAAAAGTAGCCTAATCCATTGTTCTTTCATCTAAATAACTTTTAATTTCAGAAATTGAGCAACTCAAAAGTTCACCTCTTAAGTCATCAATCGAAACAATTTTGTATCCCGGACCGTAAGAGACTATTGCATCCACCATATACTGATAATAGTAAAATTGGGAAGCATTGAATGATGAACTTGTATCATACCACCATCTAGCTACTGTCATATCGACATTGTGAGCTGCATCTCTTGATTGCATTGCACTTCAAATTGAAGGTTAGGTTCTAGAAGTTGTTCTTGATGCAAAAAAGCTAATCATCTGCCTTCCTTTTTTCCTAGCATAAGATCCAAGTGTAACATTCACTTCTTGCTGGGCCTAGGATAGAACACTAGCACTACCACCTTCAACATTTCCACAATCATCATGAAAACTAGCAAATAGACTTCCACTACAAATTTCAAAATTAAACCTTTCCCTTCTATCTTTCTCATATTGATATTTTTCAAGCAAAGTTCTCATCTACCACTTCATATCATGACTTACTTTTTTTACAGGATTCCACATCTCCTTTAACCTCAACTAAATGCTTCTTTAATTATGTTATTCCTCCACCTTTCAAATGCTTGTTACAAAAAACAAGCAAATAGTATGGTTCCTTATATCAGGAACCAATGTAACCTAAGCCCAAGCTAAATCATTGTATCTACCTGAAGTGGTTTGATTAGGAGTACTTGAACTTCCTTCCATTTATCTGTAAAATTAAATGAATGCATATATCAAAATAAAGAACACATAATTTCATTACACAATATGCACGTCCATACATAATTTAATTTCATCGAACACAATTCACCATAAGTCAAAAACTAACAATTCAATTATTCAACAAACATAATTACATAAAACATATATAAACAATTTCTATTTCTAACAATCATAAAACATATATAAACAATTTTCATTTCCAACAATTCTATTTCTAGCAATTTCAAAAAATTTCAATTCAAAGTTTCAAACATAAGGACCAAGTTGAAGGGTAATGATTTACATAATCACCAAATAATGAATGACATATTTTATAAAATTGTTCATACAAATCAATAAATAATGAATGACATATCTTATACAATTGTTCATACACATCTATTCATAACATAAGGGTCAAGATGAAGGATATAACTTCTTTGGAAATGTTTTTTTCTTATTCAAAGCTTTGAATCATCTTTTCATTTCTAACAAACCATAATATTATACCCACCATTCTATATTTGGTTTTTAAATATATAAGTTACTTCTATGATTTCTAATGAACGTTAATAAGTCTTAGTATAGGTGGTTGGAGTCTAGCCTACAACATGTTCACAATTTGAAAAAAAAAAGTTCCTTTTAGACACATATACATATATATTACCAAATAATTCAACATATTTTACATATTGATTAAATGGAAAGAAATGGTAGTTTATGCTTCCAACTTTCAACAATTTCAATTCAAAGCTTGAAACATCACAAAACGTATATAAATAATTTCCATTTCCAAATTCCAACAATTTCAATTCAACCAATTGCAAAACAAACATAAACAATTTTCGTTTCCAACATTTCCATGCCCGATAATTTCCAAAACTTCTATGCCCAATAATTTCCAACAATTCCATTTCTAACAATTTTGAATTTCAATTCAAAGTTTCAAACATCACAAAACATACATAAACAATTTCCATTTCCAAATTTCCAACAATTTCATTTTCAACAACCAACAATTTCATTTCCAACAACCAACAATTTCAACCACCACAAATTCGCAATTCACAAAATAATGAAATATACATAAACAATTTGCATTTTGAACAATTTTCATTTCTAAATTCCAAAAACTTCAATTCAACTATTACAAAACATACATAAACAATTTCTATTTCCAACATTTTCCATTCCCAATAATTTCCATCAATTTTGAACAACTTCAATTCAAAGTTTCAAACATCACAAAACATACATATACAATTTTCATTTCCAAATTTCCAACAATTTCATTTCTAATATCCAACAATTTCATTTCCAACAACCAACAATTTCAACCATGTTAGTGTCTTTTTATGTGTTAATTTTCTTTATTCTTGAGGTTTGAAGTTATACTTAATGGGAATTAATCTTGTTTTATGTCAAGGTATATTTTGGAACTAAATAGAAAGAACCACGACAATTTTGGGATAAAAAAGAGCTGAATTAGATGTTGACCCTAATTAGACATAGCCTTGTGCAACAACCAGAAGCTTGAAACACAGCAGGTTGGAAGTATAAAACAAACGAAGCAAACGACGTAGCAAGGGTTTTAATAGGGCATGAACAGTTCTATTAGACCAAAGATTAAATTTTCAAATCAGTGAATAGTCTTGCAAGAGTGTAAGGAGCAAGGCCAAAATGCACGTGAGGGCCAACATGTAACCAACGTGTGTTTCCTGCACACACACATGTGGGCAAAAATGATGCAGTAGCCTAGGGAGAGTCAAGATAAAGCCAATAAAATGCAAGTAAGCAGTCCAAAACGTAGAATGTTCTGTGTTTTAATTAAATCGCATAAAAGGTGTTTCACATATAAAGTAAAGCTTCCTCACCAATCTCAATTAAGGACTCATTATGGATCATTATGGCTTTAACAATTCACTTTAATCTTAAGATTCACCAAATGGATGTCATGACAACCTTCTTGAATGATGATCTAGAAAAGGAGGTGCATATTGATTGTCCTATATTTTACTTCAAGTACATGGTGTAGATGTAGCTAGCACCCATAAATGTAGCATAATCTCACGAAGACTATGATTACTAGTAATAACAATCTTTCTATTGTCTAATCTAAATAAATGAGTGATAAAATAAATGAAAATAAATAAATCTAAATAATAAATAAGAGTTAATCATCTAATGCAATAAATAAGGAGTTAATCATCTAATACAATAAATAAGGATAGTAATCAATAGATAGAAAAGACTTATATGTAGAATCCTCTCAGAACTTCTCTACATTTGATTTTATCTTAATTTAATGAAAAATTCTAATTTTTTTATACTAATAAGAATTCATAAGTTACATATATATTCTTTATCGAGACATATAATTCCTATTCTTAGATTAGTCAATTGAAATCTCTTTCAAATTATGACAATAAAAAAATGCACTAATTCGCTCTTTGAACTCTGTTGATAGGTTTTATCCTAACTTAGGAATATCTTTTAGCTTTTTTCAAATAGCTCATGCTTAACCATCTTTATCCACATTATAATCTAGTTAAACTTTTCTTCTTTCAAATGCATGAATCAAATAATTGAATCTTCCATTTTCTTTCCTTCAATTCAATCAATTATAAAAACATGGATAAATCTAAAGAAAATTAAAATTTTATTGAATAAAAGATTAATTCAAAACAGAAACCTTAGAGTTCATCATATTTAAATATATATCTCAAGTTAGATATTCGTAAAATAAAGATAATCCAAAAGGATAACAAAGAAACAAAAGATAAGAATGAGTTTATAGTTTTTGAATGTTGATCCTTCTCGATTGATCTTGATGGCATCTTGCCTTTCTTCAATATTGCTTCTCCTTAAACCAACTAACATTTTTTAATAAATTCTCTTTATTAAATAATACTTTGAGAATATCGTGGATAAAAAGATTAAGAACTTCATACTATAGGAAAATTTGATAAAGAAGAAAATTTTATTCTCATTTGTATATATCTCAAACCTTTACAGCGTGTCTCCATTTTTTATTAAGAAAATTGACAAAATTTTTATTGCTATCTTTACTCCTTCTTGAGTCTTATAAGGAGATGTCTATTAAGAATAATTGTATGCTTGTGATGTTAACCCATCTTCTTAATGCTTAATGGGGTTGAAAATTCCTCTAATAATCATAAATATGACTCAAAAATTATGGTGCCCAATAACCTCTTTTATGATACTTAGGCAAAATTAAGAACCTTTTTCACTTCTCCCTTTTCTCCTTTTATTCCATTAAATCCAATACTTTAAATCAAATATAGGTCAAATACAGCCTCGTGTTATTCCTATGTTGATTTATGCCTATTTCAACTTATTTTCTATAAAAATGATCAGCAACAAAGGTCTAACACAATTTTATGTTGTTTTAACATGACCCTATATTATTGGTTTGACATTATTATAGACAAAAAGGGAAGAAACAAATTAAAACAAAGTTGAACACAACCTGAACACAAGGACTTTATGTTAGCCTATTAGTTCCTTATTCCATAACACAACCCCAACACACCCCTATGTTGGTCCCCTATTCTAGAACACAGTCTGAACACACCCTTATATTGGTGCCATGTTCTAACTCCTTTCTTTACACTCGTTCCAAATTATAAATCAACTTCAACTTACATGAATTTATTTCAACTTACATGAATTTATTCATTGAAGAGCTTGAAAAAAGGTTGTAAACAAAATATAAACCAAATTAAATAATAGATCATATAAAAATTCTCAAAGTACAAGCTAAATGTTCTCTAAATCATGCTAAGAACATGATGTAATTAGCAATTGTCAAATTCTACCACACTTAAGCATTTGCTTATCCTCAAGATAATCAATTGTTTTTATTATCAACTTAATAAGAAGCAACTTCAAGAAAGTATTGAACACATCAAAGATATAAATCGAGATTGTCCATTATTTATTCAGTTGTAAAGTTCATTAGATTGTAAGCCATTAAGCCACTTACACTAATCATAAATCAATCTAATTTACTCCATACTTATTAAACTTAAACTCGATTCACACATTCAATTTAATAAAAAATATATGATAAAATGCTTCTACCTTTAAACAATTTCATATCCTTTATTTAAAACAAAGCATCAACTTTAAACATAACACAAAAGCACTAAGAGCTTATTTGAAATATTACCAAGCCTTCTTTACTTGAGATAAACACCATATCACAAATACTCCTAATTACTCCATTAGGTCACTAATATTCAAATGGATACTATCCCCCACTCCTTATCTTCAACCTTTCTACTTGGAAAGAAGCTAGTGGAGTGAATTTATTTAATCCTTATTTATTCATATTTTTACTTCTTTCTTTATATTTTTATGTGGTATAACGAAAATGCTTGAAAATAATTTGTATTTAATATAATGTATAAATAAAACATATAAAATATAATAATGCAAATCAAATATATATTCTCAAACTTAATGACCCAAATTAAAATTAATGTATTTATAAAAAATCATAACTATTTACCTAAACAAATCAAATCATAATCACAATCAAACTCACAACAAATCATTTTGATAAATATTCTTTTTTGAAAAAAATTTCTCGAATTATTCGTTGTTAAGCTAATTATAAAAAAAATTGACAAGCTTGACTGCTAAGTCCCTCCCCCACACTTAAGCTATACATTGTCATCAATGTACAAAATATGAAAGATAATGAAAACAATGAAAACAATGGGAGAAGGTGAGGATAATTGGTACTCTCTCTATAATAACATATTTCTAGCCTTATCCAATGTCATCAAGATTTGTCCTAAACTAGCAAAGTACGATCTCTAAATAACAATTCAGGGTAATGTTGTCTTTTATAACAAGCAAAAGTCCATCAAATCTCAATTAAAAGTAAATTTTCAAAAAAAATCTCAATTAAAAGTAACAAAATTAGAACCATAAGACAAACTAAGAAAATAAATTAAACTACTACTAAAAATCCTATAAGCTACTTAATCAAAACAAAAAACCTAAATGTTAGGTTGTCTCTCCATTATTGCGTCTTTATAAGTCTTGTAATTGGACTTCTTTCTAAGTAATTTGTTCAACCTAGATCTATAATCATCAACTTGCTTTCACACATTTTCCCAAAGGCTCATTAGTGTGTAAATAAGCACTACATATGACAATATAATAAGGATATATGGTATCAAATTAATAAAATCAAATAATAAGGATATATGGTAGCAAATTAATAAAAACAAGTAAATTGGCTAATACCTTTTTAGTAACAAATTATCAATATAACAATGAATAATAAAACCTCTTGGATATTTGATTGATTATAGTAGTTTATTTTGTGGGAAATAGGAGCCCTTTTTACTTAAGATAACCGTTAAAATTTCCTCGATAACCTCCTTCTTTGACTCCTCTTCTTTATCTTCCTCTTCTTAAGCAATATCTTCCTCCTCCTCTTCAGTTCGCAACTCATCTCCACTACTCAAAGATGTCATATTCACTTATTCTCTCAAATTTGGCTCGATGTATCCTAACAAAATACCTTATTACTCTTCAAAGACAAATTAAATGAGTTATCCAGTCAAAATTTTATGTTGTGGATGGAGGGACAAAGCACTTTGGTTTCTTAGGTGCTAACCTCGGTTATAGAAATAGCTTTCATAAGGTGCTCCTCGGGACATTGATCCTCCTTTTGTTGCTACTGTCATAAAAATCCAAGTGGAACTTGATCATTCCATACAAAATTGGGATAGTTGCTTCACCCTGAATTATGAGTATTCCTATAAGGGATGTTTCGAGGCCAACTCTCTACAAAAATTCAGTAAAATCTCTATAAATGAATATTTTTGGGACCTGAAAAATTATTATCTTATACGGGGTTATTAATTTATCGATAAATTAATAT
>JANVCQ010000008.1:28029429-28045455 GCA_025531925.1 Erythroxylum plowmanianum
ATTGATACAAATGTGATTTTTCTTAGAATTGTAATTTTTGTTCTAATTTGACCCTTTTGCCATTCTTTTGTGTAAAAGTTTTTCGTTCGAACTCCGATTGACCTGATTCTTGAGGCATCAGATTCGTGAATTATTTAACTTCATTTCTATGTGAAATTTGTGACGGGAAATTGTAGATTAGTGCCGAAAATGTCACGAACATGCATTGTACACTTTTTAATTTCTACATGTGCATTATTAAATATTTCTGATTGTACAATTAGTAATGTTTGAATATTTTGACTGTTATAGAGGCGCGTTTGGAACATCAGCCCGCAGACATTGCCTAGACTTCCAGGTATTAGCTTTGAAGCTATTTGGTGAGTGACCTAGATAGTTCCTCAATTTTTATTTGTTTATAATTCTGTGGAGAATAATGGTGGGAATTGTGTGTTGATTATGGATTCCGAACAGAAGGTCCGATGTATTGGGAGATTATGACATAGAAGTGTTGTTGTTTGTGAAGTTGTGAACTAATTGCTTAAGATGTGCTACTTTGTGACATATGTGTTGATTGTGCCTCATATACTGATTCATTGTGACATATGCATTCTATGCATGAAGGCATGATCAGATAATAACAGTTGTGACCGGAGCAGTCACCGAGAGCTAAAAGCTCAATGTATTTGGGCCTCGAGCCCACAGTGACTCAGAGCCTTAGGCTCAGCGATTAATGCGCCCATATTGGGACAGTTTAGGCGCTCGGTCACAACAACGTAATAAATTGGAGAAGTGTCACATACACATTACATATGCATTTGATCGAATCCTATTAATTGAGTGAAAGGCATAATGCCTTATCTTTCTGTGAAACCAATCATGTGGTACTTCTGAATGTGTTTTTATGAAAAAGCTGTGTTATGCTTGAATAATGCATGAATTGAGTGAACCATCAATGATGGTTCCTCACTGAGTTCGCAAACTCACCCAAAATTACAACTGATTTTTTTCAGGACCGAGAGAGTAGACTTATAGCTCCAGAGGGACTTTTCCTGCCGTGTAGATCGAGTTGGCAACAGAAGTCATGGCTCACAGTTCGGTTAGTTGGGATTTTTGGGGGATGACCTAGTTAGGCTTTTTGTATAAGATTTCTTTTGGAATGATGTATAAACAGTGAAAAATTGACAGATATGTAAATTACTGCTTTTGATGAAATGAAATGAGAAAAATTTATGGTTTCAAAAATTAGTGATTTTAATATTGATGCTTTATGATTATGATGCCATGTGAAGTATAGTAGTGATTGTCTGTAGTTCACCCTTATCGTAGGATATGCATCGGAATGACCTACGGGCGTCCCGGAGTATACCCTATGGTAAGGGGGTGCTACAATGGGCATAATTTTCTCTAGAGATATCGTATCAAGATCATTTTTTGATAGTTTGGAAGAGGACTTATAGTTTACAACTTTCATGAAAACACCAAATCGAGATTTTTTCATCTAGGGGGTCAAAATTGAACCAGACTAAGGGCTAAATGATACCAGACAAAAGGCTTCAGTCTAAGTCCTATTTTAGAACAAATGTGCATACCTCTCTTTAGAGATATCGGATCAAGACCATTTCCAGATAATTTGAAACAGGACTTATGGATCTACAATTTTCAAACAGGCACTAAGGATACATTTTGTCATCTAGAGGGTCAGAATTGAGCCAGACGAATAGCCAGACGATGCCAGATGAAAGATCAGATGAAAGAATTCAACCTAAGACCCATTTTGAAACAAATAGGCATAACTTTCTCTGAAGATATTAGTTCAAGGTCATTCTTGTTGGTATAAAAGAGGACTTATCAATCTACAATTTTCATTAAGACATCGAAGCAATATTTTGTCATCTAAAGGATCAAAATAGAACCAAACCAAAGGACAGACGATACTAGATTAAAGGTCAGACGAAAGGATTCAGTCTAAGACCTATTTTAGAACAAATGGGCATAACATTCTCTAGAGATATCAGATCAAGATCATTTTTTGATGGTTTGAAAGAGAACTTATAAATCTAAAACTTTAATGAAGACACCAAAGTGAGGTTTGATCATATATAGGGTCAAAATTGAACTAGACCAAAGGTTGGATGATAACAAAAGAAAGGTCAAACAAAAGGCTTGAGTCTATGACCTCTTTTGGAACAATTAGGTATAAATTTCTCTATAGATGTCAGATCAAGATTGTTTTTAGACGGTTTGAAAGAGGACTTATAGTTGTACAAATTTCATGAGGCCTTGAAGTTATAATTTGTCATCTAGAGGGTCAAAATTGAAAAAGAATAAACATCGGATGATACTAGATGAAAGGTCAGACAAAAGACTTTAGTCTATGACCTATTTTGGAACCAGTAGGCTTAACTTTCTCTATAGATATCGGATCAAGATTATTTTTAGACCCTTTGAAAGAGGACTTATAGGTCTATAACTTTCATGCAAGATTTGAAGCTAGATTTTGTAATATAGGGGGTCAAAATTGAACCAGAAAAAACCCTAGATGATACCAGATGACAGGTCAGACAAAAGGTTTTAATCTAAGACCTATTTTGGAACAAATGGGCATAACTTTCTATAGAGATATCAGATCAAGATCATTTTTACACGGTTTAGAAGAGGACTTATAGTCTACAACTTTCATTAAGGCTCCAAAGCTAGATTTTGTCATCTAGAGGGTCAAAATTGAACAAGACGAAAAGCTAGCGATACCAGACAAAAGGTCAGAAGAAAGGCTTCAGTCTAAGACCTACTCTAGAACAAATGGGCATACCTCTGGCTACAAATATTGGATCAAGATAATTTTTAGAAGATTTGAAAGTGGGATTTTCTGCTGCACAGATTTCCTGAGAAACGAAAAGTTTTTTCACATCTCAAATTTTAGTTATTATTTTAGATGTTTTATATTATAATATTATAAATATATTAAATATAAATATGAATAAAATATTTTTAAATATAGACTTTACATGTTTATAGCGATTCCCATGGCATCATCTATAGAAAACCTCACTTGAATCCATTTGATTTTTTGTTTATCGACAAATTCCCGTACTCTAAAAAGAAAACAAATTATTCTATTTATATTTATTTGTATCTGTCTTAATTCTGTCCTTTTTTCAAACAATTTTTTCTTCAGCATTATAGATCTACAACTTTCATGAAGGCATCAAAGATAGATTTTGTTATCTAAAGTGTCAAAATTGAACCAGAAGAAAGGCCAAACGATACCAGACGAAAGTGCAGATGAAAGGCTTCAGTCTAAGACCTATTTTGGAACAAATGGGCATAACTCTCTCTAGAGATATAAAATCAAGGTCATTCTTGGCGATTTAAAGGAGGACTTATAAATCTAAAACTTTCATGAAGACACCAAAGTGAGATTTTGTCATCTAAAGGGTCAAAATTGAACCAGATCAAAGGCCAGATGATACCAGATGAAAGGTCAGACAAAAGGCATCAATCTAAGACCTATTTTGGAACAAATAGGCATAACTTTCTCTATCAATATCATATCAAGGTCATTCTTGACGGTTTAAAAGAGGACTTATCAATCTACAACTTTTATGCACACAACGAAGCAATATTTATTCATCTGAAGGGTCAAAATAGAACCAGACCAAAGGCCAGATGATACTAGATGAAAGGTCAAACGAAACGGTTCAGTCTAAGACCTATTTTAAAAAAAATGGGCATAACATTCTCTAAAGTTATCAGCTTAAGATTATTTTTTGACAGTTCGAAACATAACTTATAAATATACAACTTTCATGAAGACACCAAAGTAAGATTTTGTCATATGTAGGATTAAAATTGAACCAGAAAGAAGGCAGGATGATAACAAAATAAAGGTCAGACAAAAATCTTGAGTCTATGACCTATTCTGGAACAAATATGTATAAATTTCTCTATAGATGTCAGATCAAGGTCATTGTTAGATGATTTGAAAGATGATTTATTATTCTACAACTTTCATGAAGGCTCTGAAGCTATAATTTGTCATCTAAAGGGTAAAAATTGAATAGGACGAAACCTCAAAAGATACTAGATGAAAGGTCAAACAAAAGGCTTCAGTCTAAAACTTATTTTGGAACCAATAGGCACAACTTTCTCTATAGATATTGGATCAAGATTATTTTTAGATCTGTTGAAAGAGGATTTATAGATCTATAACTTTTATGAAGGAATTAAAGCTAGATTTTGTCATATAGAGTGTCAAAATTGAACCAGAAGAAATGCTAGATGATACCAGACGAAAGGCTTTAGTCTAAAAACTATTTTGGAACAAACGAACATAACTTTCTATAGAGATATCAGATCAAGATCATTTTTGGACGGTTTGAAAGAGGACTTATAGTATACAACTTTCATGAAAGCATCAAATATAGATTTTGTCATCTAAATGGTCAAAATTGAACCAGATGAAAGGCCAGACGATAACAGAAGAAAGGTTAGACAAAAGGCTTCAATCCAAAACCTATTTCAAAACAAATTAGCATATCTCCCGCTGGAGATATCAGATCAAGATAATTTTTGATGATTTGAAAAAGGACTTATAAATCTACAATTGAAATCACCAAAGCTAGATTTTGTCATCTAGAGGGTCAAAATTGAACCAGAAAAAACGCTAAACGATACTAGATGAAAGGTCAAATGAAAGGCTTCAGTCAAAGATGTATTTAGGAACAAATGGGCATAACTCTCTCTAGAGATATAGAATCAAGGTCATTCTTAGTGGTTTAAAAGATAACTTATAAATCTAAAACTTTCATGAAGACACCAAAGCGAGAATTTGTCAAATAAAGGGCCAAAATTGAATCAGACCAAAGGCCAGATGATACTAGATGAAAGGATTCAGTCTAAGACCTATTTTAGAACAAATGGGCATAACATTCTCTAGAGATATCAGCTTAAGATTATTTTTTTATGGTTTGAAAGAGAACTTATAAATATACAACTTTCATGAAGACACCAAAGTAAGAGTTTGTCATATATAGGGTAAAAATTAAACCAGATGGAAGGTTCGATGATAATAGAAGAAAGGTCAGACAAAAGGCTTGAGTCTATGACCTATTTCGAAACAAATAGGTATAAATTTCTTTATAGATGTTGGATCAAGATCATTTTAAGAAGATTTGAAAGATGACTTACTATTCTACAACTTTCATGAAGGCCCTGAAACTATAATTTGTCATCTATAGGGTCAAAATTAAACAAGATGAAACCTCGGACGATACCAGATGAAAAGTCAGACAAAAGGCTTCAGTCTAAAACTTATTTTGGAACCAATAGGCATAACTTTCTCTATAGATATCGGATCAAGATTATTTTAAGATCTTTTGAGAGAGGAATTATAGGTCTATAGCTTTTATAAAGGAATTGAAGCTAGATTTTGTCATATAGAGGGTCAAAATTGAACCAGAAGAAACATTAGACAATATCAGACAAAAGGTCAAACAAAAGGCTTCAGTCTTAGACCTATTTTGGAGCAAATGGGCATAACTTTCTATAGAGATATTGGATCAAGATCATTTTTAGATGGTTTGGAAGAGGACTTATATTCTAAAACTTTCATGAAAGCATAAAAGATAGATTTTGTCATCTAAAGCGTCAAAATTGAACTAGATGAAAGGCCAGGCGATAACAAAAGAAAGGTCAGACAAAAGGCTTCAGTCCAAGACCTATTTCAGAACAAATGGGCATACCCTCTTGCTAGAGACACCAGATCAAGATAATTTTTGGAAGATTTGAAAAAGGACTTATAGATCTACAACTAAAGGAACAAAAGCTAGATTTTGTCATCTAGAGGATCAAAATTGAACTAGATGAAAGGCTTTAGTCTAAGACCTATTTTGGAACAAATGGGCATAACTCTCTCTAGGGATATAAGATCAAGGTCATTCTTGGTAGTTTAGAAGAGGACTTATAAATCTAAAACTTTCATGAAGACACAAAAGTAAGATTTTGTCATCTAAAGGGTCAAAATTGAACCAGACCAAAGACAAACCGATACCAGATTAAAGGTTAGACAAAAGGATTCAGCTTAATACCTATTTTTGAATAAATGAGCATAACTTTCTCTAGAGATATTGGATCAAGATCATTTTTAGATGGTTTGAAAAAAGACTTATAGATCTACAACTTTACCGAAGCGAGATTTTGTAACATAGAGGGTCATAATTGAACCAGACGGAAGGCCAGACGATAACAGAAGAAGGTCAGACAAAAGGATTCAGTCTATAACCTATTTTGGACCAAATGGGTATAACATTCCCTGTAGATATTGAATCAAACTCATTCTTTATGGTTCAAAACAGAACTTATACATCTACAACTTTTGTACAGACACTGAAGCGAGATTTTGTCATATAAAGGGTCAAAATTAAACCAGACGAAAGGCTCGACGATACCAGACGAAAGGTCAGACAAAAGGCTTCAATCTAAGACCTATTTTAGAAAAAATAAGCATAACTTTCTCTATAGATATCAAATCAAGGTAGTTTTTAAACGGTTTGAAGCAGAAACTAAAGATCTACAATTTTCATGAAGGCACCAAAGTTAGAATTTGTCATATAGAGGGTCAAAGTTGAACCAAACAAAAGGCAAAACGATAATAGAAGAAAGCTCAGACAAAAGGCTTCAGTCTACGAACTATTTTGGACCAAATGGGCATAACTTTCTCTATACATATCAGATCAAGATCATTCTTGATGGTTTAAAAAAGGACTTATAGATCTACAACTTTTATGAAGACATCAAAGTGAGATTTTGTCATCTAGAAGTTCAAAATTGAACCAGATAAAAGGCCAGATGATACCAAACAAAAGGTCAGACGAAAGGCTTCAATCTAAGACTGATTTTGTAACAAAGAGGCATAACTTGCTCTAGCGATATCAGATCAGGGTCATTCTTGACGGTTCAAAAGAGGACTTATAGATCTACAATTTTGATGCAGACACCAAAGTGAGATTTTGTCATCTAGCTAGTCAAAATTGAACCAGACGAAAGGCTAGATGATACCAGACAAAAAATCAAACAAATGGCTTCAGTCTAAGACCTATTTTTGAACAAATAGGCACAACTTTCTCTATAGATATCGGATCAAGATCATTTATAGAAGGTTTAAAAGAGAACCTATAGATCTATAACTTTCATGCGGGCCCTAAGGCTAGATTTTGTCATCTAAAGGATCAAAATTGAGCCAGACAAAACGTCAGACAATACCAGATGAAAGGTCAGACAAAAGGCCTCAGTCTAAGACCTATTTTGGAGCAAATGGGCATAACTTTATCTAGAGATGTCAGATCAAGGTTATTCTCAACATTTTAAAATAGCACTTATAGATCTACAACTTTGATGAAGACACCAAAGTAGGATTTTGTCATATATAGGGTCAAAATTTAAACCAGACGGAGATGATAATAGAATAATGGTCAGACAAAAGGCTTCAGTCTAAGACCTATTTTGGAACAAATAGGCATAAGTTTCTCTAGAGATATCGGATCAAGATCATTTTTAGACAATTTGGAAGAGGACTTAAAGTCTACAACTTTCATGAAGGGACCAAAGCTATATTTTGTCATCTAGAGGGTTAAAATTAAACCAGGTGAAAGGCAAGACGATAACAGAAGAAAGTTCAGACAAAAAGGCTTCTGTCTATGACCTATTTTGGAACAAATAGGCATAAATATCTCTAGAGAGATCAGATTAAGTTCATTCTTGGCAGTTTAAAAGAGGACTTATAGATCGGCAACTTTCATGCAGGCACCAAAGCGAGATTTTGTCATCTAATGGGTCAAAATTGAACCAGACAAAAGGCCAGACAATACCAGACAAAAGGTTTCAATCTTAGACCTATTTTGGAACAACTTTCTCTAAAGATATCAGATAAATTATTGACGTACAATTCTACTGAATACACTGAGGCAAGATTTTGTCATCTATGGAGTAAAAATTGAACCAAACAATAGGCTAGACGATACCAGATGAAAGGTCAAATGAAAGGCTTCAGTTTAAGACCTTTTTTGGAACAAATTAGAATAACCTTTTATAGGGATATCTGATCAAGGGCATTCTTAGACGGTTTGAAAGAAAACTTATATATCTACTACTTTCATGAAGGCAACGAAGCGAGATTTTTCATCTACAGGGGTGAAAATTGAATCAGACAAAAGGCCAGACAATACCAAACGAAAGGTTAGACAAAAGGCTTTAGTCTAAGACCTATTTTGGAACAAAAGGGCATAACTTCTATTATAGATATCAGACCAAGATCATTTTCAAATAGTTTTAAAGAGGACGTATAGATATACAACTTTAATAAAGGCCACAAAGCTATAATTTGTCACCTATATGGTCAAAATTAAACTAGACGAAACGTCAGATGATACCAGATGAAAGGTCAGACAAAAGACTTCAGTTTAAGACCTATTTTGGAACAAATGGGCATAACTTTCTCTAGATATATCAGATCAAGGTCATTCTTAATGGATTAAAAGAGGACTTATAGATATACAACTTTCATACAGACACCAAAGTGACATTTTGTTATCTAGAGGGTCAAAATTGAACCAAACAAAAGGCTAGACAATACCAAATGAAAGGTCAGACAAAAAGCTTCAGTCTAAGGCCTATTTTGGAACAAATGTGCTTAATTTTCTCTGGAAATATCGTATCAAGATAATTTTTAAACTATTTGAAAGAGGATTTATACTATAGCTTTCATGAACGCACCAAAGCTAAATTTTTTCATTTAGAGCGTCAAACGACACTAGATGAAAGGTTACACGAAAGGCTTCAATCTAAGACTTATTTTAGAACAAATGGGCATAATTTTCTCTATAGATATCAGATTAAGGTCATTATTCATAGTTTAAAATAGGACTTACAGATCTACAACTTTGATGAAGAGATCAAAGCGAGATTTTGTAATCTAAAAGGTCAAAATTGAACCAGATGAAAGGTTTCAGTCTAAGACCTACTTTGGAACAAATGGGCCTAACTTTCATTAGAGTTATCAGATCAAGATCATTTTTAGATGGTTTGAAAGAGAACTTGTAGATTTACAATTTTGATGAAGACACCAAAGTCTGATTTTGTTATATATGGGGTCAATAGTTAAACCAGATAGAAGACCAGATAATAATAGAAGAAAGGTCAGACAAAAAGCCTAAGTGCATGATCTATTTTGAAACAAATAGGCATAACTTTCTTCATAAATATCAGATCAAGATCATTTGTAAATGGTTTGAAACAGGACTTATATATCTAAAACTTTCATGAAGGCCCCGAAGCTAGAATGGGTCACCTACAAGGTCAAAATTGACCCAGATAAAGCACCAAACGATACTAACGGAAAGATCAGACAAAAGGCTTCAGTCTAAGAATTATTTTGAAATAAATAGGTATAACTTTCTCTATAGATATCAGATTAGGATCATTTCTAGACGGTTCAAAATAGGACTTATAGATCTATAACTTTCATGAAGGCGCTAAAGCTAGATTTTGACATCTAGATGGTCAAAATCGAACCAGACGAAGGGCCAGATGATGCCAAACGAAAGGTCAGACGAAAGGCTTCAATCTAAGACCTATTTTGGAACAAATGGGCATAACTTTCTGTAAAGATATCAAATTAAGATCGTTCTTACGATTTGAAAGTGGACTTGTACATCTACAACTTTCATGAAGGCCAGACAATAACAGGAAAAAAAAAGGTCAGACAAAAGGCTTTAGTCTAAGACCTATTTCGGAACAAATGGGCGTAACTTTCTTTATAGATATCGGATCAAGATCATTCTTGATGGTTTAAAAGAGTACTTATAGATATAAAACTTTCATGAAGCCATCGAAGCGAGATTTTGTCTTCTAAATGGCCAAAATTGAGCCAGACGAAAGGCCAGATGATACCAGATGAAAGGTTAGATGAAAGGCTTCAGTCTAAGACCTATTTTTGAACAAATGGGCATAACTTTCCCTAGAGGTATCAGATCAAGATTATTTTTAGATGTTGTGAAAGAGGACTTATAGATATATAACTTTCATGTAGATACCGAAGCGAGATTTTGTCATATAAAGAGTCAAAATTGAACCAAACAAAAGGTCAGACAATAACAGAGAAAAGGTTAGACAAAAGACTTCAGTCTATGACCTATTTTGGAGCAAATTGGTATAAGTTTCTCTATAGAAATGTTATCAAGGTCATCCTTGTCAGTTTAAAAGGGTACTTATAAATCTATAACTCTCATGAAGACACCAAAGCGAGATTTTATCATCTAGAAGGTCAAAATTGAACCAGACAAAAAGGTCAGATGATACATGGAGAAATGTCAGACAAAAGGCTTCAGTCTAAGACCTATTTTGGAACAAATGGGCAGAACTTTCGCTAGAGATATGCGATCAAGATCATTCTTACAATTTGAAAGGGGACTTATAGATCTATGACTTTCGTGAAGGCACCAAAGCTAGATTTTTTCATCTAAAGGGTCAAAATTGAACTAGACGAAATGTCAGATGATAACAGAAAAAAGATCAGACAAAAGGCTTTAGTCAAAGACCTATTTTGTCTAAAACCTATTTTGGAAAAAATGGGCAGAATTTTCTCTATGGATATCAGATCAAGGTCATTCTTGATGGTTTAAAAGACTGCTTATAGATATACAACTTTCATGAAGACACCAAAGTGAGATTTTGTCATCTAAAGGGTCAAAATGGAATCAGACGAAAAGGCAAATGATACCAAACAAAAAGTCAAACAAAAGGCTTCTTTCTAAGACCTATTTTGGAACAATTGGGCATAACTTTTTCTTGAGATATAGGATCAAGATCATTTTTCAGCGGTTTGAAAACAGAATTATAGATCTACAAATTCATTAAGGCGTTGAAGCTAGATTTTGTCATCTAGAGGGTCAAAATTGAATTAGACAAAAGGCTAGACGATACCAAACGAAAGGTCAGACGAAAGGCTGCAATTTAAAACCTATTTTGGAACAAATGGGCATAACTTTCTCTATAGATATTGGATCAAGGTTATTCTTGATGGTTTAAAATAGGACTTATAGATATACAACTTTGATTGAGACACTGAAGCGATATTTTGTCATCTAAAGGGTCAAAATTTAACTAGACGAAAGGTCCGACAAAAGGCTTCAATCTAAGACCTATTTTGAAACAAATGGGCATATATTTCTCTATAGATATTGGATTACAGTTATACTTGATGGTTTAAAAGAGGACTTATAGATATACAACTTTCATGCAGACATCGAAGTGAGATTTTGTCATCTAGAGGTTCAAAATTGAACCAGACCAAAGGCCAAACAATATCAGGCGAAAGGTTAGATGAAAGGCTTTAGTCTAAGACCTATTTTGGAACAAATGGGTATAACTTTATCTCGAGATATCAGATTAAAATCATTTTTATATGATTTGAAAGAGCACTTATAGATCTACAACTTTCAAGAAGGAACCAAAGCTAGATTTTTGTCATCTAAAGGTTTGAAAGTGAACTAGACTAAAGGCCAGCCGATAACAAAAGAAAGGACAAACAAAAGGTGTCAGTCTAAGACCTTTTTTGAAACAAATGCGCATAACTTTCTCTATAGACATCGGATTAAGGTCATTCTTGTTGGTTTAAAAGAGGACTTATAGATATACAACTTCCATGAAGACACCAAAACCAGATTTTGCCATCTAGAGAGTCAAAATTGAACCAGACCAAATGCTAGATAATACCGAGCGAAAGGTCAAACAAAAGGTTTCAGTCTAAGACCTATTTTGTCACAAATGGGCATACCTTTCTCCATAGATATCGGATAAAGGTCATTCTTGATAGTTTAAAAAAGGACTTATAGATATACAACTTTCATGATGACACCAAAGCAAGATTTTGTCATCTAGAGGGTCAAATTTGTACCGAACGAAAGGTTAGACGAAAGGCTTCAGTCTAAGACATATTTTTGAACAAATGGGCACACCTTTCTCTAGAGATATTGGATCAAGGTCATTCTTCACAATTTAAAAGAGAACTTATAGATCTACAACTTTCATGAAGGCACAGGTGAGATTTTGACATATTGTGGATCAAAATTAAACCAGATTAAAGGTCAGACAAAAGGCTTCATTCTAAGACCTATTTTGGAACAATTAGGCATAACTTTCTCTATAGATATCGGATCAAGATCATTTGTAGACAGTTTGAAATAGGAATTATAGATCTACCAACTTAAGCTATATTTTGTATTTGGATAGCAAAAATTGAACCAGACTAAACACCAGATGATACCAGATGAAAGGTCAGACAAAGGACTTTAGGCTGAGACCTATTTTGGAACAAATAGGCATAACTTTCTTTATAGATATCGGATCAATTCCATTCTTGATAGTCTAAAAGAGTACTTATAGATCTACAACTTTGATACAAAAAATTGAAGTGAGATTTTGTCATTTAGAAGGTCAAAATTGAACCAGAAGAAAGGCCAGATGATACCAGATGAAAGCCTTCATCCTAAGACCTATTTTTGAACGAATGGGGATAGCATTCCCTAGAGATATCAGATCAAGATCATTTTCAGATGGTTTGGAAGAGGACTTATATATCTAGAATTTCATGAAGGCACGAAGGCTAGATTTTGTCTTCTAGAGGGTCAACGCTGAACCAAAAAAGAGGTCAGACGTTAATAGAAGAAAGGTCAAACAAAAGGCTACAGTCTAAGAACTATTTTGGAACAAATATGCATAACTTTCTCTATAGATATCGGATCAAGGACATTCTTGATGGTTTAAAAGAGAACTTATGGATATACAACTTACATGAAGATACTGAAGCGAGATTTTGTCATCTATAGGCTCAAAATTAAACCAAACGAAATGCCAGATGAAAGACTTTAGTCTAAGACCTAATTTGGAACAAATGGGCATAACCTTCTCTAGAGATATCAGATCAAGATTATTTTTAGATGGTTTGAAAGAGGACTTATAGATATATAACTTTGATGAAGACACAAAAGCAAGATTTTGTCATATAGAGGGTCAAAATTGAACCAGACTAAAGGCTAGATGATAACAAAAGAAAAGTCAGACAAAAGGCTTCAGTCTATTACCTATTTTGGAACGATTGGGCATAACTTTCTCTATGGATATCAAATCAAGGTCATTCTTGATGATTTAAAAGAGAACTTATAGATCTACAATTTTTATGAAGACATTGAAGCAAGAGTTTTTCATCTAGATGGTCAAAATTGAACTAGACAAAAGGCCAGATAATACCAGAAAAAAAGTCAAACGAAAGGCTTCTGTCTAAGGCCTATTTTGGAACAATTCGGCATAACTTTCTCCAGAGATATCTGATCAAGATATTTTTTTCAACAGCTTGAAAGAGGACTTATAGATCTACAATTTTGTGAAGGCACTGAAGCTAGATTTTGTCATCTAGAGCATCAAAATTAAACCAAACAAAAGGCTAGATGATACTCGACAAAAGGTTAGACAGAAGACTTTAATCTAAGACCTATTTTGGAACAAATGGACATCACTTTCTCTATAGATATCAAATCAAGGTCATTCTTGAATGTTTAAAAAAGGAATTATAGATATAAAACTTTCATGAAGACACCGAAGTGAGATTTTCTCATCTAGAGGGTCAAAATTTAACAAGACGAAAGGTTAAACAAAAGGCTTCAATCTAGGACCTATTTTGTAACAAATGGGCATAACTTTCTCTATAGATATTGGAGACTATTTAAAAGAGGGATTGTAGATATAGAACTTTGATGAAGACACTGAAATGAGATTTTCTCATCTAGAGGGTCAAAATTGAACCAGATGAAAGGCCAGACGATACTAGACAAAATGTCAAACGAAAGGCTTCTTTCTAAGACCTATTTTGGAACAATTGGGCATAAATTTCTCTAGAGATATCAGATCAAGAACATTTTTCAATGATTTGAAAGATAAATCATAGATATACAATTTCATGAAGGCACTAAAGCTAGATTTTGTCATAAAAGCCAGAGGATACAAGATGAATGATAAGACAAAAGGCTTCAAACTAAGACCTATTTTGGAAAATATGGGCATAACTTTCTCCATAGATATCAAATCAAGGTCATTCTTAATGGTTTAAAAGAGGAATTGTAGATATACAACTTTTATAAAGACACCAAAGTGAGATTTTGCTATCTAGAGGGTCAAAATTGAACCAGACGAAAGGCCTAATGATATTAGGCATAAGGCCAGTCAAAGGCTTTAGTCTAAGACCTACTTTGGAATAAATAAGCATAATGTTCTCCCAAGATATCATATTAAGATCATTTTTAGATGGTTTGAAAGAGGACTTATACATCTACAACTTTCATGAAGGAACCAAAGCTAGATTTTTTCATTTAAAGGGGTCAAAATTGTACCAGACTAAAGGCCAGACGATAACTTAATAAAGATCAAACAAAAGGTGTCAGTCTAAAACCTATTTTGTAACAAATGGGCATAACTTTCACTATAGATATCAGACTAAGGTCATTCTTGACAGTTTAAAAGAGGATTTATAGATCTACAACTTCTATGAAGACACCAAAGCTAGATTTTGTCATCTAGAGGGTCAAAATTGAATCAGGCCAAAGGTGAGATGATAACAGAAGAAAGGTCAGACAAAAGGCTTCAGTCTAAGACTTATTTTAGAATAAATGGGCATCAATTTCTCTATAAATGTCGTATCAACTTCATTCTTGACAATTTAAAAGAGGACTTATAGATCTACAACTTTGATTAAGACGTCAGAGTGAGATTTTGTCATCTGGAGGGTAAAAATTGAACCAGACGAAAGGCCAGACGATTCCAAATGAAAGGCTTCAGTATAAGACCTATTTTGAAACAAATATGGATGGCTTTACGAAGATGGTTTGGGAAAGGACTTATAGATCTAGAAATTTCATGAAGGCATGAAAGGTAGATTTTGTTATCTAGAGGGTCAACATTGAACTAGAAGAGAGGCCAAATGATAACAGAAGAAAGGTCCGATAAAAGGCTTCAGTCTAAGAACTATTTTTGAACAAATGAACATAACTTTCTCTACAGATATCGGATCAAGGCCTTTTTTAAAGGTTCAAAAGAGGACTTATTGATATACAATTTTCATGAAGACACTGAAGCGAGATTTTGTCATCTATAGGGTATAAAATTGAACCAGACGAAAGGCTTCAGTATAAGACCTATTTTAGAAAAAATGGGCATAACTTTCTCTCGAGATATCGGATTAAGATCATGTTTATAGGGTCAAAATTGAACAAGACTAAAGGCCATCAATAATGGAAGAAAGGTCAAACAAAAGGCCTCAGGATAAGACCTATTTTGGAACAAAATGGCATAACTTTCTCAAGAGATATTGGATCAAGATTATTTTTTGATGGTTTTAAAGAGGAATTATAGATCTAAAACTTTCATGAAAAAAATGAGACTTTTTCAGTCTAAATTGAACCAGTCGAAAGGCTAGATGATAACAGAAGAAAGGTCAGGCAAAAGGCTTCAATCTAAGACCGATTTTGGAACAAATTATCATAACTTTCTCTATAGATATTGGATAAATTTCATTCTTGATAGTTTAAAAGATGACTTATAGATATACAACTTTTATGAAGACATTAAAGTGAGATTTTGTCATCTAGAAGGTCAAATTTGAATCAGAAAAAAGATTAGAAAAAAGGCTTCAATCTAAGACTTGTTTTGCAACAAATGGGCATAACTTTCTCTATAGAAATCAAATCAAGGTCATTCTTGACGGTTTAGAAGATGATTTATAGATATACAACTTTTACAATGGTACCTGATTGAGCCCAAGTTTATCTTATTAATTGGCTACACTTTTATGATTGTTAATGCATTTTTCGACTCTTAATGCATGATTTTTGTGTTTAAATTAGTCTCTTACGGTGAGCTTATCTTTTATGTAATTTGCTAGTAAAATTGTTCAAATTGATATTAATTGCATTATAATTTTTCTAAGAACAATTGATACTG